>VWPW01000305.1:0-42668 GCA_013389825.1 Crypturellus undulatus
GCTACATGCTCTAGGTGACCCTGTGTGCGCGGGGGGGTTGGACTAGATGACCCCTAGAGGTCCCTTCTAACCTTAGGCATTCTATGATTCTATGATATCCGTCCTGTGGCAGTCCAGGACTGCAGCATTAGGGAAGACCTGGATTGACGCCTCCCTCGTTAAGGAAAAACTAAATTGAATGTAGATGCTTAATTAAAATTTTCCACAGAGCATGAATGAACTGCAGTTTTGCAAAGTCACTGCCAGAATGTGGCCATATTAACTGTGTTTCCTCAGATGTGGCCCTTGCCCAAATAGTGCTGTCTACTAATTTGTGATTTTCCAATCAAAGAAGGCATGCATAGAATCACAGAATGCTTAAGGTTGGAAGGGATCTCTAGAGATCACCTAGTCCAACCCCCCTGCTCCAGCAGGGTCACCTAGAACACGTGGCACAGGGTGGCATCCACGTTGGTTTTGAAGATCTCCAGAGAAGGAGACTCTCCAACCTCTCTGGGCAGCCTGTTCCAGGGCTCTGTCACCCTCACTGTTAAGAAATTTTTCCTTAAGTTCCTGTGGAACTTTTGATGCTTCAGTTTGTGGCCGTTTCCTCTAGTTCTGTTGGTGGCCACCAGTGAAAAAAGGCATTATAGAAAAGTTAAAAAAATCTTGACAGGGTTTCCTTTATTTCCCTCCAAAGATCTTCCTAAAGTAATACATACATTTAGAAACTTTGAACCCCAAAGGTTAAGCGACTTGAAACAGAGCCTTGGTATGAGAAATAGGAGAAAATATTTGTATAATGCAGCGATATCAACAATGCAAGTATTGCAGCAGTCCACTGGAAAGCTAAAAAAGCAGAGGACATGAGTCCTCTGACTTCATTCTTTATAATACGAGTGGGATGATACCTAGTGAACTTGGTTTTGTAATTTAATTATGTTACTAGGTTACCAGTGTCATTTAAAACTGGTTTCAGAGTGAAGTGCAGATATTGGAGATTTGCATAAGGCTATGTGTATTCAAATAGGCTGGTTTAGTTAGCCCCTCTCACTCTTTCTTGGATAAAGAGAAGTTTCTTCCACCAGAAGATTATCTAAACTTTCCAGATGGAAAATAGTTTTAAGTGCTCTGAATTGACTCAACTGCACCTTTCTCTAGCAACTAAAGAATCATCTTCTCAGGTTAAAGGAGACTTTTATGAATATCCTTTCCCCAGAATACTGTTTCACATTCCTGTCCATCAGTTTGCTATTTCATACCTTCATCAGTATATATATTACCTTATATGCCATAATGGGCAATATGAAGGACATAGATTTCCTGTCTTAAATATGGATATTCTTTGCAGATTTCAGTGCAGACCTTTAACACTATTTCTTTTTGTATTAATGGCCTGTTTCTCTTTCTCTCTCTCTCTTTTTTTTTAATTAGAGGTGTTTTTCAGAGCCTGATGATGTGTGAAATGACATGCCATCCTGCACCATCAGCACATAAATAATTCAGATCTCCACTGTGCATACCACAGCAAATGTAGTTACAAGAAGCAGGATTTTCAAGCCTTATCGACCTCCATGCTCATTTCAGTGAAGGAAGTATTTTTTTTCCTTTTATTTATAGGTTTGAGAGGTTTCCTTTTATTTAGGGTTTGAGAGATGCTTGTCAGATCTCTGCAATGGGTGGGACATCAACAGAAGGTAAAGGATTGATGATGGAACATTAGCATTGCTCTATATCATTTTGAAGAATAATTGGAGTTTCATGTCATTACTTCTCTTATTAAGCACAGTAAGTTCCTGCTATGTCCTATGCCCCATAGGAAATGTCAGTAAGGCAAATATATCTTCCTATAGTCTCACAAAGGCTGGTCTTTATATTGCAACTGAACCATGAGATCTAAAATGTAAACCCCAGTGCTAATTTTAAGTACTGTCTTTCTAAGCCATATTTGCATCAGTCAACTTTCATCAGAAAATTCTTATAGCTGAGATGACAAATGAAAGAAGTGTAAAGGAAATAATTTATTTTGCTTTCTATTAATTGCACTTATGCCAATTTCTATCTTTCTTCTATTCTTAGAATACACTAAAATGTTTTTCATACTGCTGAGTCCTCTGATAAGGTCTATGGGAAACACATTCAAGCATGGTCCATAAGAGTTTATTTACTGTATACAGCTAATGATTAAAGTCTGCACATCAAAGTCATTGAGATTTTCACCATAGACTTATGAGTCATTCAGTCATTTAAAGAAGTTATTTATTTTATGAAATACACCAAAATAAATATGGTATGATGGAAAGATAACTCTCAAGGAATTCATTAGTCAACTATCCCATACTATCCTATTTGTCTTTTGAAGGACAAATTTGGTCCCTTAAAAGTTTTGCCAAGAAGATACCAAACTTGCTGGTTAACAGGAGAAATAGCTAGTGCTATGCATCTACTGCTGTTCAGAAAACTATTTAACTCCTTGCAAACATCACAAGGTATTGACACTTCAACTCTTCTTTTTCCTTTTTATTCTTTTGAACAATATGCTCAATTTTGTCCAGTCGCCTCATTCATTATTCATGGTTAATGAAGTGTTTGCTCAAGCTGTGTCCTTCTCATCCTCCATCCTCAGCACAAATCCTCACTATGGGGCTCTTGGGCTTATCTCTACATGCACTGAGCCTTATTATAGACAGCTTTTCCATAGGATGATTTGCCTTACTGCTTACAAAGCCACTCTTACATTCCTTGTTCATTCTGTTAAATAGAGGGTGACTTACTTACAGAAGAGAAAAAAAAATCCAGTTTCAAATATAGGCACAGGAACAGATTAATCTGATAATTTATCTTAGTAAGAACCAGATGGGTGCACTTTTAATCATGTCTATTTGACAGTGATGGTAAAGATTGTATTATGGAAAATAAAATATAATGGCTTAATAATTTGGCAGGCAGTGAATTGAAATTCCATCCTGGAGCTGACCATGCCTGAGAAATGGCATAAGTCTGGGATCTCTATGGGACTCCACACTGTAGCACCTTGTGCCTGTGGGAGGAACATTTTTACAGACTTGAAGGTACAGTTGGCTTTGGCTTGAATTTGGGTTTAATCAGTGATAAAGTGCATTAAAATTTGTTTTAGGGTCAATAAGGAACAGATAAATGTTGGTGAATAGAGGAGAAAGTTGCAGCTTCAAATATTCACAGACTAAACTTTGATGTAACAACACCCTATACTATGACAAGCAGGTATTCAATGTTCATTACACAGCTGAAATTGAGCCATCAGAGAGTTCACAAAATGACTATTAATAATCTATCCTTCCCTGCTGCCAGTTCAGTAGAGCTAAAGAGGCTAGATGATGTGTAAATCAAGGTGAGAACTAGTCTGATTTCCGGGACATCAGAAGTCTTTGATCATGAACAGTAACTACCTGTGGGGCACATCTGCATAAACTAACAGGGTACAAAACAAACATGGCCAATTCTGAATTCTTGCAAATGGCACAGCATTTGAAATACGGCTTTGCATTCATTTGTACTCTGCAGACTGATTTGTAGTTAATATGAAATTATTTATGTATGTCCTACTAGGAACATCAAAAAAGCAAAACAACAGGTTTAATTTGTCTTAAAGTTTTTGTTGCACTATACTTACTAACACGATTTTTTTCCCTTTCCCTGAGTCCCTGAGTGCTCAATAAAAAGGCCTTATGTTATAAGCTGCTGAAAAATCTCTGGAGAAATCTTTGCTTCTTCCAGGTCTACTTGATTCAAAGGAAACTGGGAGTGCTCAGTACTGGTCTGCTCCCTTCTGTGTGAACTCAGCTCCTTGTGCAGAGCTGCCAGGTGGCAAATACGGGCTGCATTAACCATCACCCACGTGTCCATAAAACCAGCAAAAACTTCACAACTGACTGTAAACTGGAGAACTTCTGAAGTGGGAAAACACACTAACTTATGGAGGTTCCAGTAGAAAACATAGTGTACAATTATGAGGAAAAAGAATAAAACAGTACTGCGTTGTCTGATGTTTGTGAAATATAACATACAATTAACTGTTGTTGCTATAGTGTTGATGATGCGTTTGATGCGTAAAGCTTCTGAACTCGAACAATTTAATTTTACATTTCATTTCTTGAGCTAAAGAGATAGTTGTAGAAATGCACTGTTTGCATTACATCTGAAGATGTATTATTGCTGTGTTGATGCTGTTTGTGCATTTTGTAGAGCAATTTTGAGTACTTATATATAAAGTGTTTTCCTGTGTAAATTAGATTCATCTGCTGCTTGCATAACTTCAGTCCAGTGCTCACTACATCAATTACACATTTTCAGATATTTTTAAAGAATCTACACTGCTTTACTAAACCTCGAATTCTGATTTGGGGACTGGGACATAGGCTCAGTGAATAGTATTTGATTTTCATATGAAAAACACACCAAGAGCTACTACATCATAACAATTCAATGTATGCAGTAGCACAGAAGAATGTCTCGCAGAGCACTTGAATCTTTGCACTGAGTTGGGGTACCTGCTCCATTCCCTACCCATGCAGGTGCCTCCACTCACTGATTCCAAGTGCAGCTTCTGCTAAGCTACAACAAAACAATGTCAGGAATATCTTTGTCAGCAGACCAAAAGGTGGTTAAAATTAGGATCAGCACTTCATTCTTTTCCAATGCCAGGGAGAGAACATCAGACAAGTCTCCTAAGCATCTATTATTTAAAATATATTGTGCTTTTGGGGATCTGTCAACAAGAATGGGGTCAGACAAGAAGTTTCTTGCTCTACAGTTCCAATTCTAGACTTACTTCAGAGCTTCAGTTTCATTTTTAAAACCCATATTTCATACTCACATAATTATTATTATGCTAGAGTAGAAATAAATATGCATATGTACATATACATACATATATAAAGTTATTTCCTCTTTTTAGCATTTTTCTCTGTTCACTTCCTAAAGTGAGGTAGAAAAATCATTTTCTTTTTCTTAGTGGAAAGCATTGTGTCGAGGAGGGATTCTCTCAGCAGGAAAAAAAATTGCACAGGGCTACAGCACTCTACAAGGAGCAGACAAACTTTGTAGATCTGACCAAGGAGGTGTCCAGCAGACATACCAAGTCAGAAATTTACTGTATTCTAGAAATAGCTGTCCCACAGTTCAGTAAGTCTGTTTCTAAGCACTTTGATGTTGACAAGTGAGCCCCATATTCCTAATGTTAGAAAGGACAATGCTATAACAGAAGCTGTTTAAGTGTGGTCTCTCAGTGCCCTGAGAAGGTCTAAACTTGATTAGCTATGCTAGGCTTCTTAGCCTTACTAGTGGGAGCCACTAGTAAGGAATTCAAGCACTCTTCAGGGCTGGCATGTTAAATAATGCTGTTGCCTCAATAGTTTTCATCTAGAAACACCTAATGGAGGCAACTGTCCCTCCAATTTTTCATGAAATGCCACCTGTCCCATTATGTTAATTGTAATGTAGTTAAAAATCCCACTATACAGATCAACTGTTGGTTTAAGTATCTAAAAGCAGTGACAAGCTGACAATTTTTTTTTGTCCAGAGAGCAATAATGCTCCTTCTCTGCTGCCTTCTGGCTCAGACAGGATCAGCTTTCTGCTACTGCAGATCCCTGTTTCCTTACCCTTTCATTCATTCAGATGGTCTTTATGCACATTTCAAAAAGACTGTAAAACATCTGCTCTTTTTTTGATGTCCCACAATAGTTAACGCCTTTTCTTTTTGAAAAATCACTCCAGAAATACACTACATACATGATATCATTAATTTCTCATTATTTATAACTTTCCAATTCAGTCAGTTTAAATTACCTAACCAAGGAGCCCAGGCAACACGACTCTTGCAGGTAAAGCCAAATAACCAAAAAAGAAATGAATCAAAAAAGAAGTAAACCTTGGGTAAAGCAGAAGCAGGAGGAAAGGAGGAAAAAAAAAGAATTCAACAAGGAGTAACATGTATTTTAGTATATTTACGTATACATACCCATATACATAAATTATATATGGAAATGAGAATTCAGTCATGGACCATTTGTTAATTAGAAATCCCTGTTTGTATTGCAATATATGTAATAATGTACTGTACTAATTCCTCTGTCATTACCTCAGACCATGTTATAGAACTGACCTTGTTCCTGAGGAGCTTGGTCTCCCTTATTTTCCATTCCAGTGAGAAATCATTACCATCACTGCCATGAGAGTCAACATATGATGTTCCTAGTTAAAATGAATTATACAGTATGTCACCTGCCTCACACTGAGGCTGCTGTCTCTGTTGTGTCAAGGTAGCACAAATACTCCATTTAGGTGGTGAGGATTTGGTCCCGCTCAAGGAATTTAACAGAGAATAGAGATTTTGCTCAAGCCTATTAACTACACAGCCAGTAACACAGATGTTTGCACATTGTGCAGACTATTACTTGAGGGAGCGAGGGTGCTGGCACTTTAGACTTTAAATTCTCCGCATAGAAGGAAACACCACCTGGAGCAGCAAATGATCCAGGGACAAGCAACCAAAGAGAAAGGGTGGGTGGAAAAGAAGCAGGAGGAGATCTATGGAAGGAAGAAATGTCTGTCATGTTCTTGCCAGCTGCTTTTTCTTTCTATTGAACTGCAGGTTTGTCTCTGTTTCTGTTTGAGCTTGGAGGGGTGGTTATTTATGTGTGTAGGTTCTTCAATCTGCTGCCTTTGCCCCACAGAAGGTAGGAGTCAGCCCATGAAACTCAGCAGTTCCCAAAACCATATGGGAGGCTCGGGAGAGGATGTGAGAGAAGTACGTGGGGGCTCAACCTGAACAGGAGGTTGAGCAGTGGTATATCTATTGTAACACAGCAGCACGCATATCATGAGTCTTTATCCAGTGTGCCAGAAGGCTTTTTCAGTCAGGATTACACCATCAAAGCATCTCAGTATCACTCAGTAGTGTTGATTTTGAAAAAAAAAATTGTGAAAATAAAACATCTGCCAGAGCAGCACATACATTATTACAAAAAAAAAAAAAAAAAGGCAAAAAAGCGAAAAACAAAAACTCCTTGCATTGCACGAAAATCTGGCCATGAAGTCAAAGTCTAATCCAAATCACTCAGGAGACCATCTTTGGAATAAAGCCATCCCAGAGTTACTATACAAAATGGATGCTATTGGTTTCTGCTGTAGCAATAACAAGGTTTGTGGCTGTAACAGCCATTTTGCTTTTCAGGATTTTTTTTTCCTTCGCCAAAGCCCTTCTGTAATTATAAAGAGTAAATATTCATTGTGCCCTGTGACCAAAAGCCATCTATTGTTTCCTGCCTCTCATACAGCTTAATGAGAGTTTCTGGGGTGGCTATAGCTGTATGTTTCGTGTTTATATGGTAATAAAAGAGTCCAATTTCCATCATAATGCTAAATGTAAATGAGGGCTGTGGAGGACTGCACAAAAGCTACAAAAATAGCCTCAAGGCCAGGTCAGTGCGTCCCAGTACAGGACGGTGAGGCTGCCGAGACACCCCAGCCAGCTGTGGGGCACAGCTGTGAAGTGCAGCTGGGCAGGGGGCACAGCACAGCCCACAGCACAGAAATGACAACAGCAACAAACCCTACGCGACGTGTTTCCCCCACTGCTTCTACGTAGCCGGTGTGGTGTGTGACAAGAACACGATGGCACTTCATTGTGCTAGTGCTGGTTTTACCAGACTCAGAAAGTGCCACATTTAAAAAGACAACTGCACGCCCTCTACTCAAAGCACTTGGAAGCCAAGGAGCTGTATGACTGGTTTTAGAGGTGGTTTTAGATATTTCTATTTTATTCCTCCATGTATTTCTTGTTTCTTTTACATTGTCAGACAATAACTGACTGTCCCCTGTACCTCTGTCCAGATTTAAATCTGCTCATTCTCCTCTCAGCTATTAATCCAGCCACCACCTACTCACTCCCTTTTCTGCCTTTCATTAGAATTGCCAGTGATAGGAAAACTGAGCTGGGGTGAGATTAAATTAATGAGGGCACCTAAATTAATGAGAAAGACTCTCAACAAGACATAAAGTACAGGGCAAATATAACCCTTCTATCTTCTGCCTTGAACCTAAGTTTAGTAGCCATATGTCTGTGTTTCCTCAGATATTTCTTCTTTTTCTCTCAGACATGTTCAGATATTCTTTGATTTGGATGTTTGTCTGGAATGTCCTTAGTCTGGCAGCCCAAGAGACGTAACAAATCTAACAAGACCTCTCCGTGGAATCGGTCACTCTTTTGGCCGTAACAAGTTAGCCAGACACACCTGGGAAGTGCTAGTCTCATCTGATTTCATTCCATAAGTTAAAGCAGTCTGTTTGGGAATTTTCTGGAGCCGGACATTTGAAGCTCTGCAGTTGAAAACTTGATCCAAAGCTCATTAAAGTAGGTTTGAATTCCCTGATTGAGTGGCTTTCATACCAAGCTGACGAATATAAGCTGACAGTAGGACATCATTAGGGCTGATATTATATGTACAGAATGAAAGCCTGAATTCTGCCTACATAATTCACAATTGAAAGAATATCACTAGAAGGAATTTGTTCTCAATGAAGAAGTATCCAGTTGATTCACAGGTGAGAACCTGGGGACTTGCTATATGTAATGAACAAAGACCTGTTATCTAGTCAGGCATTTCTGAAAACAGTGCTGCCCAAGAGCAGAAAGACAATTTGAGTGCCCTGTATTCTGCTGTTCAACTCAAGCCATCACTGGTGTGGTCTAGTGATAGCCTGTGCTAGGATATAAAATATGCAGGAATACTGTCTGCTTCAAGACCTGCCAGAAGTTTGTTGCTATACCATCTGGGCTGTTTTTATTTATCCAGCTGTGATTTCTTTGGGTTTTACATTTTTAATTAACACAATTTTGAAAGAGGGGCAAGTTTTGTTTAACCTCTTCAGTGCTGCACCAAGTAAGCGCAGCAAAATATAACTAACCACAAGGACTCTCAGATTCAAGGTACCACTTGTTGGGCTGTTTTTACGTCTAGGACATTACCATGGGTTGTTTCTCCACAGGCTGCAGTGAATTCCAAAATCAACTAATATTTTTGTTTCTATTTTCTACAGTGGAAAGAAGACAAATATAGGTGATAAAACAAAGGCTCCAGAAAACAAGACTCAGTCATCCTGTCCTTGAGTCATGCACTGCATTCAGACTTTTCTATGTGCTTCTGTTGTTCTTCCCTCCACACGAAAACTCTCTCCTCAGCTTTAGCACCCCACCTGATCAAAAGTTTGACATCACAGGTAAACTCGTAGTTCTGTGTGTGTCCACCAGATTTTCCTAAATGTCCATTACTGCCTTAAGAACACTATGAACAAAGATTTGGAAATTACATCCCTTACTATCTCCTTATGCATGCAGCAATTGGTTGGTACATGCAAGTGACACACTGCTGTGTCACTCATCAGTTACAGCAGATTAAATCAATGTGTCTGGCAACCCCTGTGCATGGGCTTAATATGATGAGAATATGACTCAAAATGGGCTTAAATTTTAAGCATAAGAGTGTCTGTATTAATTAAACCTAGTGCTTTGATCATTTGCATTGCAGGATTTCACACAGAAGTTGGCTAAACTTCTCATTTTTCAAGTGCAGGATATATGACTTGTTTTGTTGCTGTTTTTTTTATGCTTTCCTTCCAGGCAAGTTTACCCTGGTCTAAAACTTTTCTTTCAACAGATAAGAACATACAGTGCAACTCAGTTTCCTAAACAGAATCTTCTGCAGCTTCAGTACCCAGACCCTGCCTGGCCTTTTCTATAGATCTCATGTCATATCTGCTGATCATATGGATGCCTCAGGCATCCTGTGGTGTATCAAATGGTTGGGCACAGGTATGTTCAGGAACAGAATTATATCCCATGTATTTTTGCTTCCCTTTCAGCTAGAGCTCTATCAATCAGATGAGTGGTGCGTGCCAGTAACTAAAATGGCATGCTGTGACTCCAAGTTTCTACACACACATCTATTAAAATGTAAATCAATATCTAAATCAGTAAGGTATCAACTCTTTGCCCATGAAGACAGTAAAATTCAATAGGAGTATAATACCTCATAAAGATTATCATCACCCTCAATCCTGAAGCTAAAATAAATAATACAGCAAGCAATTATAATTTCTCTGGCAAACTGGAAACATAAAAATATTAAGGATAACACATATGTTATCTGGCAATTACTCATTAAAATATAAAGCTTTGCCTCTACTGAGCTAAATCTGCAGCTCCTTTCTTGTTGTCTGAACTGTCTACAGAGTGTATCAGTTTAGAGAATACAATCCTGACCAATTTTGGCTCTGAGCTTAGTACATAATGCAGAATATTGCAGACTGCAGCCCTACACATGGTATTTGGAGTATTGGCATCCAGGTGATGCTGCTGGAACCCATGTCATTAGGCCTTCAGCTTTCCAAAGAGTTCACTCCACCAGGCTGCAAATCCTGACAGAATGACTGAATGCTCTGCACAACCCCATGGTTTGTGCAGTCACGACAGGAGACAGGTTGACACTCACGCTCTGGTGATGATCACCTCTTTGAGAAGACACTCACTTCCAGCCTGCCCAGCAATGCTCTCCGCAGATCCCTGCTGTCACCAGGAATACTGCTCATGAGTCAGCCCAAGGGAAAACCCTCACCCACCAGCACAAGAAAGTCGTATCCATTGCAGTTAGCACATCTACATCCCGCAAACACATTTGTGGAAAGGCCTGGGGAAGGTTTTAAACAAATATGGATGCAATCTGTTCATTTTAAGTACTTCATCTAAACTTAAATTTTAGGTGTTTGCTGAAACAGCTCCAAAATAAGAGTTTGAGCTTTTTTTAGAGAGGGATGAGGGCTATGGAAGGCTTCCAGAAGAAAATATTACCATGATTTAGAAATGATCTTTTTCTGTTTTTTTTTTCAATAGTACTTAGAGAAGTCTGGTGAAAAGATCCCTCAAAACTCTCATTAAGGCTGGTGTCTAAAATTCCCATGTCTAAGGTAGAAGTGTGAAGTGGAATGGTAGAAAGGTGGAGCACTAAGAATATCATTGTTTAAGGCCAGAACTACCTAAAATGGTAATAAAAACCTGTCAGATGCTATAGGGAAGCCAGGTTTTAGACATCATTTCCAGCCAATGAGAACCATCACAGCATGTGACATGGCTTTAATACTGTCTTTCCCTGCCCTCAGGATGCATGGGCTTTAAATTCTGGGTTCTCCCAAAAGGAAGTCTTGCAGAGATTGAAGGAAATCTTGTAGAGATCTCACAATGATTTCTTCAGTCTCCCTGTTGGTGAGTTATGATGTGACTCATCAGGAACTGTTTCTAATACACCTGATTTTTGTCTGCCTTGAAAATAGTGGTTAGGTACAGTCCTTATGTACCTGGCTTCTTTGGTAAAATAAGCCAGAATTATGGTTACCAGCATTTCTTTCTCTCTTCATTTTGCCTTAACATTTTTTGAATGTAAGTTAAAGCCATTTTATTGCTAACTGTGAATAATATGTTTATTCTGAGAAGGCTCAACAACTTCATTCATTTTTGTACAGTCCAAAATTTAAAAATTGATTTTATTAGTGTTTCAAATTTTCTAAAATATTTTATAGAAAATTCATTCTAATGTATCTAAAAAAGCTTTTTTTGGCATTATCATTACGTTTCTTGAAAGCATTTCCAATAAGAACACTTCAAATTATGTCCCCTTAGCTAGTTCATCTGTTCAGTCAATAAGCAACATTTTATTGCTTTTATGAATTAAGCCCACTTTACATCCAATCATTTTGCAAACATCTGTAGCCAAATCAGTCTAGGGAGCTTTTGAAAAATCAATCAGTAGGGAACAGCTTTTACTTTTTTTTTTTAATTTTAATAAAGTATTTACACATGTTTGCTCCACATGAAATAGAAAAAGCACCACGCTTCCTTGTCATATTTGAACATTGCAGTGAAATACACCTCAGAGTGTACTTATTTTTCATATTTAAAAGGAGAAATGAAATGATGGCATTAGAATGTTAAACTGTTGGTGTTTTTTACCTGGCCACAAGCAATTAAACCAGAGTTATTATAGAAATCCAGCCTACAATGAGACACCTTCTTAGTAACAGCATAATGTAATTACTAAGGTGTATAAGAAAGCATAGTGCTTGTGTGTGCTTTCTTCTATTACCATTTGTTGACTTGAGAGTAGAAAGAATGAAAGGTTTTGAAATAATATGATGTATTTGATAAGAGATAATATTGTGTATTTCTTAAATATGTTTTTTTCTTTGAAAAAACATTGATTCAATAAAGTTCAAATTTTAATGTGTGAGGTAATTTTGACAAGAATGAAACTGCCGCTCTAAAAGAGAAAGAATCTTACCCCAAATTAACACTAAGATCAGGAAAATGTATCAAATCCTTTCATTCAACTTAAGGACCTCCTAGTATGTTAGCTGAAAATTGAAATATTTCCATTTTCACATGGAAAGCATTTGTTTTTGCCCTATTATAGAATGAGAAAATTGTCCAAATTTTGAAACTTTTTTTGACAGGAAAAAATACGTTTCCCCATCCAGTTATCCTTGCAACAAGAGGCTCAGTTTTAACTACCAGTTAGGTGAATATGGAGCCAAGTTGATTTCATTGTGTCTTTCAGTAAAACAAGGATAATCTCCATCCTCCTACCTCTACTTGTTTTGTCTATTTGAGATGGAAATAGTTTGGGCTGCTTTGTTATGTTTTTGTACAACGCAGTACAAATTAATAACAGTAAGTTGTGCCCATCTGTTGTTTCCTCCGGTTGACATGGGAGCAAATAGAGGGACATATTTCTATCTGAATAACCTTAGAAGAAAAGCATATCAATTACAGAGAGACGGAGAAAACTGAAAAACTGAAGCAGAGCCTCTGAGCAGTAATTTTTAAAAGTTTGCCAGTTTATCAAAGATAATCTTACTTACATAAGATATTTATGTTAATGGCCAAAGTACCTCCTGATATCAAATACTGCTGAGCTGTAAATCCAATGAGTGACTATAATAAGAACGAAAATATTGGGAACCAGCTCCTTATTTTTATCTAATACAACTGGCAAAATCTTGTGCCAATTCTCCATCTCATCCATGAAAATGTGAAAGTGACTTCTCTGATGGTTTGCAAATTGACAGAATTTGCATATAAAATAATAAAGTTTACAGTTCTAAACTTAGCAAAGGGCAGATCAAATGCTTCCCCTTGTGAATGTTATTCATGTTAGTTGAATTCAACTGAAAACCTGTATCTGCTGCATTGCTTGTAGAGGTACTTACACCTGTGCAAAATAACCCAGAATTGGCTTATCAGCTTATTAAATGTTGGTGCTTATAAGGAATACTTTTGGATGCCTTCATTCAGGAGAAGGTGGTAAAGTTTCCACAATAAGGAGGGTGTGGATTTCTGCTTCCCTGCAGCATAACTGGTGAAGAATTTCTCTAGCCCAGACCTTGATCCCCTCTTCTGGTGCTTTGGAAGGAAAAGGTCCGTGGGAGCAATAAAGGTCATTTCCTGAAACGCAAATCTGCTACAGGAGTCATCCTAAATCATATTCTGGAGTCATCAACAGGGAGTGATCATGAAGTTTAGGGGTGAAATGCTCTTCCTCAGTTTCCCATCTGTTTTTTTTTTGATGGGAAAGAGGTATCACAGCACCACTTTTTATGTCTAGTAAAGTGAAGCAGGTTGACTCCACTCAGTCTTCTTTCCATGTTACTAGTGTCTTCCTTGCTGTGCATGGCTCCTTTTCCTAAGTGTGCTGCTTGTATTCTTTTAGCATATCTTTTACTCTGTGATCCATGGGAATGGCCTTGCAGTGCAATTAACACCAGTACCCAATCTGCTTGAATGAATTTGCTATGTTGACTATTTTAAAAAAAGATACCTACAGGTGCTTAAAATACATTCCTGGCCCTTTATTTGGGAAGGTCATGTGAATATTTTCTCAGAATTGCTGAATTGTTTATTGATGTCATAATTAATTGTGTTTCCTCTGATGTTTGCCTTTCTGGGCACTGTTTCATCTTACTAAAAATAAATAAATAAAATGTAATAAAACAAATGACTATGAGTACATTTGTTTCATGCTTGCTTTTTACGACTATTTTTTTTTACAAATCCTTCAAAAAAGGAAACAAATAAAACTGAATAAAAGAAGTAATTAAATAGTTTCTCCCTCAGAGGGAAGTTTTAGATTATTTGTTATTTGTTTATTTAGCTCATATGTTTCCACTTGCTATATTGCTAGCTTCTATGGTCCTCATTTGAGAGCTCCAAAACTAAGGATATGACCTTTAAAATCCAAAGTACTCTGGGCCAAATTCAGAAAACCTATTTATTGTATTTGCATACCCCAAGTGTGGGAGTCCCTCAAACCGCAGTGTCTCAACCTGGGTGACTCAGCTGCTCCAGCCGAGCAAGAGCCATCCCAAGGACACGCACCGTCTTGCAGCAGAGCAAGGAGCTGCCTAGGGCTGAGCTCCCGGCCAGTTAGCAGGGAGTTACAGGTGCCCATTTCTGACTATTCTTTGAGCTCTCCCAGATGGGAAGCTCTTAACCAGCATCTTATCCCAGACAGGGCCAATTTCTGCAGAGAAGCCTAATACTTGGAGGAGGTATACTGGGAATGGGATACATGGATGCAGTGTTTTCCTCAGCCTGGGAAGATCCAAATGAGTGATAATTTTGTTTATTCAAGTAACAGTGATAACTGCTTTTGGAGAAAAGACCGTCTGCACCTTTGCAGGTTTACATCCCTAAACTGTGTAAACAAAAATGGTTGATTTTGCATTCACCACAACTGAAGGAGTAAAAAAAATCAGCTAGGCTGCTGCAGGAGGCAGAAAGCAAGCTCCTAAAGCAGATCAGCTGCTGATACAACAGAGGATTTTCTGTTTGCAGAAGATCTGTCTAGGAAGTCCCTGCTCAGCCTTCCCCTATCCATTCCCCAAATTAGCGCATTTCCATCTCTTCCTCTTCCCATAACCCACCCTTCCTCACCAACACCTACTTGTGCTGAACCTTTTTTTTTTTTTTTTTTTTTTTTTGTGCAGCTGAGGGATAAGTAAGTCCAGCAGGAACAAAATCAAGTGTTCTAAGACAGAGGTACCCTCATCCTTCCCTCTGTGGAAGTGAAAGATTCCTGCAATTGCAGTCCAGTGACTGGGAACTTTGCGGTGTCGATGCTGTTCTTTGTCCAGCAGTTGTGGCATGCTAGTGCAAAGCATGTTTACATCTCTACGAGTCTGAGCCTACCCTGGTTTCACGTGAAAACCAGCATCACGACCATTTAAAGGTGGTACCTCCTGATACGGCTGGATGCTTCTTCAGCTGCTGTCCCATACAGGGCAACATATGCAGCTTGAACGGAGCTGTATGGCCACACACACATGCCTAGTGTAACCCAGCCTTTTCCTAGAGGGGAGCTTTCCTGCAGACACAGGACTTTAAAGGAAGCTCCTGCAAGTACGTGATTTCCGGCATAATAACTTGCACGCTCGGTGCCTGGAGCCTCCGGGCTCGCGGAGGGCTCCGCTTCCTGCTCACCGTCCGCCTTCACAGCGGGGTCTGCACGCGAGTGCCTACGTGTGCGGAATAACATCAAACTGAAGTGCTGCTCCTCACAGGGAAAAAGTTCACCTGCTACGACTGTCTTGGAAACAACACTAAAGAATTAGCTTTCCCATGAAAGATCCGATTTCCTGTTCAAGCTTTTATTTTTATCTGAGACTTTCCCAGGGGATCCTACCACAGGGATTCTCTGCTGTCTAGGTGGCTCTGATCTCTCAAGACAGCCCTTATCTCTACTAAGGCATCTTTAAATTCTTCTTCCTCTTGCCATTCATGCATTCTTTATGAAATTTGTAGGAAGGAATATCTACTAGATTCTTATCTGCCAAATTAGATTGGGCTCAGCCAATAGATTTATGTATTAAGGTTGGACACACAGACAAATAAGCAGACAGGCAGAATCCTCACATAAGGATCCTGTTTCTATAGAATTACCATTTAAAATCATGAATATGCCTGAAGTGCAAATGTCTGTGGTTCAAAACCCATCCTCAGAAAACGGGATAGGACTGGATAGGCAGCAGTGACCGAAGACAAGAGCACCAGCAGAAGAGGTTTGTTTTACGTACTAAACCTCTTCTCAGGAACATCCTGGACAGCTTTTGAAATATTTGTCCTGTGTGATGCCAGTGTTTTATAAATAACCTGTACCTATAATATAACATCCTGTACCAATATAATATAGACCTAATATAATATTAAAACCTATTGATAAGTTTTTGTTGCTCCAAGCTAGATATACATAAAGTGTTTAAATGGTATGTATCAATATGCATAGGTATATGTTTTGTACACACACACACACATAAATATATATATACACACGTATGCACACTTGTGGTTACCTACACTAGCTGACTAAATCCTCACCTAGTGCAAAACTCCACAGCAATATTGACTGCTACAGGAACATGCCAGCAGATGATTCACACCTCTGAGATTGTGCACTAGGTGTCTAGTTTAAATGACATGAACTATCCTGGGATTATTCCTGTGCTTAATTCATTATTAATAGCAGAGGTGTTGCCACTGTAACTTACTAGTTACTAGATCTGGCAGTTTACAGTAAAAACAGGACCCAGTGCTGCAAACATCTAAATTTGTTTTATCTTACATTTTATATCAGCCTGCAGAAGTGCAGACACACTTGCGTTCATAGCTTCCCTGGGCAGCCTTCACTTGGCAGGTTTTAGTCTTTGCTAATCCAGGTTTAGATAATACCTAGTAAGCAAGGTTCAGCTTTTTCTTTTCATCTTCTTCTCTCATAGCAACTCATTTCGCCATCCCAGTTGTGTTTTAATAACCTCTAAAATTTTTATGTTGGTCTAGCACAGTCAGCAAAAATAGTCAGTGCTGGGATTCAGAATCTCATAGACAAACTGTCAAAAAGGAAACCAACTGTTCAGGAGCATTTTTAACAGAGAAGAAGAGGGGCAATCTATACAGTTCATTTTCCCATTAAACTATTGGCATAAGAAGCCAGCAAGCCATAAGAAGCATAACTACCATTGAACTGTTTCTTTACTTTGGCCATTAAAGTAAGAAAATGTATTTTTTTAAAAATTAATAAAATTTATGAAGTGCTAATTGCTAGATTTAAAAACATTTCCAACCTATATAATTTTATTATTTACAATATTAACTACTAAAGCAAAGAGAATTGTTTGTGACACCCCCTGGACAAAGACCAGAATGTAGATTCGCACTAATTCTCCAATAAACAAATGATCATCAAGGAAAGATTAAAATATGGAGGTGGTTTCCATTCTTTCCGTTTACTCACCCACCCCTTCCAGTTTTGCTTCTCCTGTCATTGCAAGTATCTCAGCTGCATTTTCATGGGGCAGATTATCATGTAAGCATACTCTGTAAAATGGTACATAACAGCACCATAACCCATATGTTCCCTACCATGACAGAACAAAAGCATTTCTTGTGTTTAGCTGCAGAAACTAAATAGGAACCGCTCATTCAAATCTTCAGCTTTCCCAAAATGAAACACAAAAAGTAGGTGTGAGCTACAACGTTTTGTGCAATCCAATGCAAATGTATGCAAATTTCTTCATATTAGAATCATTGTCTAGTTGTCATCCTCACATGGGGCACATCAAAGCCATATGACCTGATTTTGCACCTGCTGTTTAATTAAATTTACAAGGCAGACACTCTCTCTACTCCCGGTGATATACAAATCCATTTTTACTACCGCAGCTTCTAATTTACAAGGTAGCCGACCGCTGTGTTTCACCGTCAATAGCTGCCCAACTGTTCTTTGTTAAAGTGAAGATTAAAAACTGAAAACTGGCCACCATTTGGGTGCCTGAATTAAAAGAAATATTAAATGTGATTTCCCTCTTCACCTTTTTAAAAATGGGGCACAGGGAAACTATAGTAGGAACATTTCATACCAATTATAGCAGCCTTGATTTTTTTCATTCCCCTGCTGTGAAGAGGCCAAGACACAGCACTTTTGTCAAGTTATCAATAGTCTTTTTTTTCCTGTTTTGCAGAAGCCATATGTTGAAATGTAGCAATGCACCAGTGCTAGTAGCAATGATATTAACAAAGCTGTTTCTTTTCCTGAAGGATCATACAAAGTCTTCAGTATTTACGTAACTGGATTTTCAATTTCCTTGGAGATGATTTTATCAATCCTATTTTTTTTATTATTTTTTTCAAAAACAAAGCCCTGCTACTTTTTACTCCTCTAAGTGTGTAGTCAGTAATGCTGCACTACATCTGTAAGTCAGAATGGTTGGCATTGTGAAATTGCCTGCTCTCTTTTATACCAGCTCATTAGCTGTGCTCCGCTGTACTTAACCTTATTATTGTCATAGCACTATCAGTTACATTACATTGGATTCGAAATACACAAATCATAAGTTGTAAAAAAACAGCTAATTCATGGTTACTACATATACACTTGGGTCTAAGCTTCCTCCTAAAACTAAGAGGCATTTAACTGAGAGCAATTGCTAGCAATACACCAGAAGACAGGGGGCAAGCACACTGAGTTGTTTTTCTTTTACAGACAAAATGAGGAAAACAGATAATAATAATAATACACAAGCAGTGAGGGATTTTCAGTGAACTACTTCTAAGTAAAGTATTTAAAATACTTCATGCTATCTTTGGTTTTACTTAATTTAATGCCATATTTCACAGTTTGCTCCAGTGATAGATATGAGATATGAGAGAACAGTAGAATTAAACACTTTCTCATTTTATAATCTGAAAGAGCAAAGAGATATTTTTGGGAATGCCTATGGGTGGCAGCACACGTTCACTCAACAGCAACCAAATTTTGTCAGAAAAGTTGGAATCAACTCATACAATTAAATGAACGTTTTTGCTGATTTTTTTTTTCATGAGCTACATGGGGCAAATATCTGAGATTCAGCAGTGTGTTTTGGTGATATAGAAGCTAAGAATGACAGAGCTGAGAGGAGAATACCTTTGGAAAAGATGCCTAACACCAAATGTTCCCTCAATTCCTGCCACAGTTATATCGCATAGTGGCTTAATTCAATGTATATTGATTGATTTGGAGAGGTTTGCTGGCTGCTGTATTCCTCACAGCAGATACTGGCAGCACCACCGGGCTCTGAGAAGTGGTTCAGGTAAGGGCAGCCGGTGAGTGGGTGTGCTGCCCTGCACTTGCTTGCAGATACAAAACCAAAGTAAAATGCAGCTTGGCAGTTCATGTAGCTGGATCTTAAGAGCTGGTGTGAAGCAGATTTAGGTGTGGAGCCTCTGGATGATCTCCAAGAAGGACCAATGTTCAGACAGCAACTGCCTCAGTCCAAAGTCCTGTATTTCTAAGGAGTGCAAAGGCCTCTGTGCTGCTACATTAGCTCAGACCCCTGTACAATTTTCTTCCTGGATTACAGTCTTTCTCAAGTTACTGATCACAATTTCCCACCACCTCCACAGCTTCTGCATCAACTCTTTGAGTCCTTTGGGAAAAGCTGATTCAGTTCAATTTCTGTTTACGCTTCTAGATTTTTCCACGATCTGGGGGAACGAGATGTGTATTTTCAGTACATTTTTTCATTCCTCATTTTTGTTGTTGTTTCCCCTGAGGGTAATTCTGTGTCTGTGGGAGTGCTGCTCTTGGTGGGAAGGGAGTGAGAGGCAGGTGTCAGGCAGAGGGACCTGCCTCACATTCAACAGCGACTGAAAGCATGCAGCAAGGGAAGCTTTCCAAACACCCCCAGAAGGACAGGAGAAATACCACCAATATAGAAAAAGTTTTGACTCATATTTAGGAAAATTTGTACACTATTTAAAGAACCCAAAGTATCTGAGGAAAGGACTTTGTCTGGTGTTTTCACGCCTAGGTGAATGGACATATGCAATGGTCCTTTGTCTGACTTGGATATTTTATAACATACATTTTATACAAAGAGAAATAATTAAGACTGAACTCTGAAATACTAAATGACCCAGTTTCAGCATAGCCCACTTAAAGCTGCCATAATACTTTAATTTTCCTGTTGATTCATATTTTAATGAGGAAACTATTATTGCAGTATCTTCATTGTTTAATTAAAATTATAATTAGATATTAAAACGCTAAAGCACAAAAGTAAGTTCTTGCTGAAGGGTATCCTCAGGAAAACAAAGGCTTATAAGGGCCATTATTGCTTTGAGAAATTAGATGTGGTCACCAAATTGCATCTGATTTTTTTCAGTAATAATTACATCACTAAGAAACACACTAGCCTCCATAAAGAATTACTGAATTAATTTTGGTGGCCTGTAAAATGAAATAGGTCATACTTGATGATCAAAGCTGAACTTTAGGCCTTAAACTCTATAAATCAAACAAGGCAATAGTAAAAAGTAATTATACTTACCATTTGCCTAATGTTAGAAATACAGAATCACAGAAGGGTTGAGATTGGAAGGGACCGTCCAGTCCAACCCCCCTGCTCCAGCAGGGACACCTAGAGCACGTGGCACAGGGTGGCATCCAGGCGGGTTTGGAAGATCTGCAGAGAAGGAGACTCCACAGCCTCCCTGGGCAGCCTGTGCCAGGGCTCTGTCACCCTCACAGGAAAGAAGTTCTTCCTCATGTGGAGGTGGAACTTCCTGTGTTTCAACTTACCCATTACCCATTACCCCATTACCCCTCATCCTGTCACTGGCCGCTATGGAGAAGAGCCAGGTTCCATCCTCCCTACAGTCACCCCTCAGGTACTTGAACATGTTGATCAAAAGACCAGTGTACATTTAGCTCTCCCATTCTAACACATTTCTGTCCCCGCTGCAGCACTAATAGCTTTTCGTATTTTATCATTACATATCACCTAATATTTGGGAGGAAAATATGAAGGTAAAATAGCTTTTTTCCTGGAGATAAGAAACTGTAGGTATAAAAGCAAGGAGGAGTGCGGAGGTAAGGAAAGGCTCTGTGATGTTCATAAGTCAGCAAGCTGTGGTGAATGGCCATAGAGAGAGCAGTGTGCACCACGCCTGGTCTGGAGAAGAGAGGACTGGACCCTATCCAGGACAGCAGGTGGCCCTGGAGGGTTGGTGAAATGGTTTGGTGATGGTGGTTGACAGGTGATAAGGTGCTGTGGTGCCTGCTGTGCTCGTGATGGAGTCCTCAGTGCCAGGGCAGGAGCGTGGAAAGGAGATGCAGGTCAGCAAGGAGAGAAGAGCAACTGACTACCCAAAATGAGAAGAGGATGGTGACAGCAGCCACCACTTGAATCAGATGGTTGGACGTAAGAGGAAAGAAACCACTGCCATTAAAATCAGTTGCCACACAGATGATATTGGGTGCCAGGACAGTGCCAGACCCAGGTGGGAAGCCCAGTAGTTGGAGAAGGGCCTGAGTATGACTGCGGCAACTAAATTTATCTTGCTGCTATACTCCATGTTAATCTAGCTCTGGAAGGGCCAGGATAGAATACAGCAGCCTAAACACAAGCATTTATTTCACTTTAGGTCCTGTAGCATATCCAGTCCAGCCTCCGGAGTGTGCTCCAGATGACTACCCACAAAGCCTGTGTCATATGTGCTAGCCTGCGTAGATGTTTCTGGAGCCCTGATGAGCTTTAAGTGAAGCAGGGTGACTTTATTTAGCTGACACCTGTGCCCCACTGGTTGCATTAGCTAATTGTAATCAGCTACCTAACTGTAGTTGTCTTTGCGGTGCACTGAAGTATCTGAGAGATCTATAGGGGCTGAGGGCAGACCTGTGTCTGTCTGGAATAGCAGCTGTAGGGCAGGATACTTTGGTACATCTCGGACCAAGCTTAAGACACCTCTCTCAATGAGCCCAAATTGAGCCCTAAATCTCAATAGACAATAATTGGAGATGTATATTATGTAGACACCTAGGTGTGGGTACTTTAGTCTCATACTGAATCTCAAGCTAAGCAACTAGTGAAAAGAATGAGTTTCAGTTACTTAAACAGTGACTGTCTTCTGGGAGGCCTTAACAGTGCCCCCTCTGACCTCCAGATTTTCCAAGGACAGCAATGTCCTATAGGTCACAGAATTCACCACACTGGCACTAGAGATATATGCTCATGCAGGTAAGTCTCACATAAATGTGAATCAAGAAACCTAGCAAACAAACAGGAGAGAATTCAAGCTTCTGGAGCACATGTGAAATCAGACTTCATATGGACACAGAAAGTGATTGTCACAGGAGACCTGCTGTTGAAGAATTTTGCTTTCTGCAAAAGCAGATTTGATTTCATCAACCAAAAATCCTTCTGTCCCATTTTCCTAGAATAAAAGATAGGGCCAAGATCCGTTTGATTATACTCAAAGAGAAGAAAGACAGGCAATAATATTTCATACATACCTGATAAAGGCAGTCATAGCTTCCTACATTCACGCCTTAGAACTGAGGTCTTGGTTTCTTGGCCATATTCAAGTTATTAGTTAGCTCTGCACTTCTCAACAATTCTTCTCAAGAAGCCTTAGCTTTGCCCATTATTAGAACTGAAAGTATTTTTTACAAATTTTTACATTTTAAAAAGTTCACCAGTTCATTCCTGGTGATTTCTGAATCAGAAAGTTCTGTCTTCTAAAACTAGAACAGCAATTGTTATTCAACTCAAAGAATAATAAAAATGAAATGAGAAACTTAGAAGCAGAAACAGTATAGGAACGTTTTTTCCCCTTTATGTGATATGCAAATTTAAAAATGACACAGTCAGACTTTGTTTAATATCTTTCCCCAAAGCTGTTTTTCTTTGGGCTCTAGTACATTATCAGTGACTTTGCCATTAGTCTCTATACTCATTGTGTAATGAAATGTCTTATCCATGCAGTTCTACAAATGTGAAAGTCCAATAAATTAAGTCCAGTATTTTTTTAGTTTTGCATCAGCAGGGTGGAAGCAGTGCATTTTTGAATTTGAGCTGAGGGACAGGACAAGAGATAATCCTCACTGAGCAGCAAACATCAGGAACAAGATTGGTATAAAAGACAATTTTTAATTGCAAAAATACACCAGCAATGTCATATAAAGGCATCATTACAGTTCATATGTGAGTGTAGTGAATAGTGACTATGTATTGAATTTGTCAGATTGTTTCAGAGGAGAAACAAACAAACAAACAAACAAGGTTAGAAATTCTGTACCGATCCTTTCAAAACAATTGGGTGATTTTTCATTTTCTCATTTTCTCAATGTACTTGCATGGAATTTAAAAAAATAGCGTCTGTTTTCTACAAATACTTCCTTTTGTCCCTCTGAAATGTGCAAAACATTTAATTTCAGATGGAACAAGCTGTTTCATTTGAAGAGAATATTGGAAGGAAGAAGCTGGTATTAGTAGGAAGAACAAATAATTAATGTTATAACCTGATACAGTTTGCATTACGTTTGAGTTTGATCGCCCACATTGTCTTCTCCTTGGTACTATCGGCATCTGAACAGCTTAAATGCAGTTTCTTCATATATCAGTTATGCATGACAGAGGTGAATTGCAATCAATTCACAGGCAGCCACAGCAGTTTCCAGTCTGACCAGCGGGATGGAATTGAGGCAGAGAGGACTGAAAGGAGATATCCACATTACTTCTTTGCAGTGTGCTAAAAGCCTGCAGATGGGCATTTG
Source organism: Crypturellus undulatus (assembly GCA_013389825.1). NCBI lineage: Eukaryota > Metazoa > Chordata > Aves > Tinamiformes > Tinamidae > Crypturellus > Crypturellus undulatus. Next base: position 23,658 of record VWPW01000305.1, read on the forward strand.
AGGCTTTGCTGCCTGGTCACTGCATCTTGACTGCTGCACACAGGATAAAGTTCAGCCCTGCAAAAAAAGTTGTGCCTGTCTTGAGTGGCAAATGTGATAGAACAGGCAAGGCTGTTTGGTAGACAAGGTAAGTGAAGGGAAGGGGAAGAGAGAGCAAGACTCACATTGAAGGCAACTGAAACCAGAGAAGGGAGGACTAATGGAGCTTGATCACACCAAACTATATCCAAACGGAGTTGTGGAGGGATAGCTGCCAGACATAAAGTGATGGACTAAGTACCTGAAAGGATTCTTCAAGGCCCTGAGTCTTTTACAGACTTCATTTTAGCTCATACAGAATGTTTTAGAAAAATCTTTGCATTTTTATTCTAGCAGTAACCTTTATTTTGAAAATTATTTCTGGTGTGTGTCTATTGAGCTAAGGAATAAGTATGATCTCTTGCCCTCTAGTTGTCTTTGTGGTGCCTCATTGTGATCAATCTATCTGGAGTCCTGATGGTTCACTGGATTTGTAAAAGAGAGAGATGTGCACTTTTGGGGCAGAGGGGATGGGACCTAAACATTTGCCAGTTATAATTACTTCTGAGGGAGACCACACATTCCTTTTAACCTGTAAATATTTCAACATTCTCTTGCTGTCTCTTCAGTTAAAAATGGCAAGTTACAGCACATTGGTTCACCTCCATGGAAACCTTTATTTATTTATTTAATATCAGAAAATGGCAGACTGGTTTACTTCCATTTATTTATTTATTTAATATTGGAAAATGATGAACATGCATATGAAATGCAATAGCTTTTTCAGTGGATTTCTTGTAGTAAAAACCATAAGCGGTTGGAAAAAGACGGCTCTGTGACAGGAGCACACAGTGGGTGAAGAGAAGCTAGAAGAACAAATATGACAGCTGCTGAGACGATAGATTAAAAATCATTGCCCAGAGGTCAAGAAGACATCAATAGGTAGTAACAGTTACTTAGAGCATGGTAGCACTGTGAGGAAGACAACAGTGTTTGGAAAATGCTTGAGATATCAAGTCTGAATTCTCCCACCCTTTCTTCCGTAAATCAAGTTACTAAGTAGACATGGCTTACTTGCTTTTCAAGTTACTAAGTAGACATGGCTTACTTGCTTTAAAAGCTTAAACATTTATATATTTCATATTTCATACTGTTATGGGTGTTATAAATGCTGTCAAAACAACTTGCATGTTATCTTCAAGCAGACAAACTTCGAAATTCAGTTGTAGCAAACATCCTAAAGTTCTGTCTGCAAAGCACCTGAACATATTCAAACCAATTGCAGAAAAAATACTTTTCTTTTAGTGTCCCATACTTTTTTGCTCATGCTAGTTTAAAAATTTCTATGTGGCATTTTGACGCAGCCCTGTTTAAGTCTAGCTGAGAAAATATATGTGAAAACAACAAAAAACCCCTCATTGTTAACATTATATTAAGGTTCACCTCATGCTGATGGCTTTCACAGTGGTTGGTAAGCCACCTATCCCAAATGTAAAATTAAATTTTTAGTCTGTCTCAATTCAGCCTCTTAATTTTTCTCACAGTTTAATGCATGTAGTCTTTTATGCAAATAGATGGCTATCTTGACTGTTTTGTACATTTGCCCTTGAAAATGGGCATATTTGAGTTTTGATATGGTAAATTCTTTCTAAAGAAAATATGGTTTAGGCAGATAATGGAACTGAATAGTGCCTTTTCCATTTCTAATGAGACTATTGGAGAACTGTTTGCAATATTCTACTTATTTGATGGGTTAAAACAGAAGAATTGTGGGGAATGTCTAAAAAAGTTAAATGCTCTCTCCAGCAGTGCAAGTTTACTACAGTTTATTATCCCCAACGGTGCCACAAGTAAACAAATAATAATAATTCATATTGTTTCTTGGGCTCAAAATGTACTTGTCAACATATGATTGACAAGTTATCCTGTTACACAGAATAATTACCCTCCAATTGCATATTCTATATTCAATATCCATGGTGCTGTGCTTGCCTGAAGAAGCTAAGAGCTCTTTCTGTGTAGTACTATTTTTTTCCCTCCTACCATTCTCCCCTATTTGCCTAATCTTCTCCACTGCCCTGGGGAAGCTTTGAGCTGTGTTTCCTTATCAGACCTTGGGAAGTGAAGACACAGGGCACAGCAGACAAGAAAGTGGATGATAAGAGATAGGGTGCAGCCTTGTCAGTTCAGTTCTCATTGTTTTTAACAACCAGTGGTCAATTAAAGAAATGCAGACCAGGAGCATGACAAAACTGGTTTTATGAGTAAAAACAAACAAAAGAAATAATATCTAACATATGAAAAAGGCACCATGTGTAGAAAATTTGAATGAAAGTTTAAAAGCATATAATAGCCCCAGGAAGATCAAAGCAGAGAAAAACAAGAATAGTTGAGAAAGAGGAATGAAAAAGCATCTTCATCATATAAGTAAATGGTCAGCATTGTGGTGAAAAAAAGGGAACAGAAATAGATCAGACTCACAAACCTTACCAAGCAGGTCACTTGCTTCTTCATTTTTCACATGTTACATCTTATAAATGTCCACTACTGTTTGTCAGTTTCATCTTCAATAATGATCATATTTTGTGTTGTGTTTTCCATCCATAATACATTGTTTAAAATGAAATTCTGATTGATTATATACTTTCTGTGTTTATGATAGTTCTCTTGCAGTGAGAATATGAGATGAACAGAAAGAAAAGCATAACAACTAGCATAAGATTCACATAACATGAAATACAAGTGACAATATTAAATGTAAGCGTTATTAGCTGAGTTTATATTGAATACTGTTACATGCTCTAAGCAAAGAACATTAAGCAAAATAGGTGCAATGGGGTTCTGTCCCTTGGGCCAGGAAGTGACAGATGGATCCAAGCCCTTGCACACACCGCAGGTGAGATGAACTGAAATTTTATTGCAGCATATCTTCATTCCATCTCAAATCTGATTTTAAGCCCCTCTTAAGTACCCAAACTGGTACAAATATTTTGCTGTAGAAATTCTCAAAACATGTTTAATCTAAATCCTCATACATGAAAGACATTCTCCATTTTCACAATCCTGCACACCTGCACAATCCTGTTACTCACATGCTGTTCAGCTGCATCAAAGAGTATATTTTAACTTTGTCCAGTCTCTGTGCTAAAGGAACAAGGTACCTCATAGCAAGAAAACCTAATAACCTTTGTCCTTAAGACACACACAGTTGCTTAACTTCCAAGCAAGGAGCAAAACATCCCAGGGGAATGGTACCGTTCACCAGGCACTGTCTAAAATTGTCATGCTGTAGCCAATGACTAAATTGAAGAGGCCTTCTTAAACAACTTGAAATGGAGTTTTAAAATAAAAATAAGAAATTGTAAAACCATAGCTACAATTATCAAACTTGGAATTAAATTACAGTTATGTTTAATGAGCTTTAAGGGGTTACAAGTTCAGATATTTTATTCAAGATCATACACAGCTTATTTATAGTTCCACCTCAATGTGGAATTAATCCATTCTATTATAATGATTCCATGTGATAATAGTACACATAGGAGTTCTGGGATTAAAACACTCTTCATTTTAAGGCTCTTTTATAATTCAAGCTCATTTTAAGTCTCCTTCCTTAATTTTGTACATGCAAGAATTCAACATTGCAGTTTGACATACAGCACATGCACATAAATCCTATGTGAAAAGAAGATTTAAGTGCAGATTCTCAAAAATAAGAGATATCAGAATTCAAAATATCTGTATAACCTTATTTTAGACACCTTGATTAGGAACATTTGATAGCTTTCAGTTACAAATCACTCACTCAATAATCTTCCTAAATTTTTCTTTTGTCCCAAAGAATCACTCATGGTGCATCACTTCAGTAGCACAGTGCAAAATTAAAAGTGGATAAATTCGCCTATAGGTTATAAGAAATGTGAAAATGTGATAAAATGTGGTTTTATCTGCATTAGAAGTAGATAAATTCTGATCATTTATGGGTATGTCTGAGCTAGAGCTGTGTCTCCTGCTTCCCCACTTCCCTTCTGTCATGTTGTTGCTGGTCCATTTAGGTCCAGCTTCAAAAGAAATGCTGCTTTTGCATCTTCACATAGAGCCTCGGAAAAATCTATCCATCAACCTCTTATTCTGCAGTGAACGTCAACCTCCAAAGCAACATCATGTCTACAGAACAACAACAGGAGAACACTAGCCATGTACAAAATGACCAAGATGAAAAGAATAAAAGATTTATATATTCTAATACCTTGCAATATCTATTAGTAATAGATGTGACAAAGCTTTCTCATGAAAGGTGACTATGTCTTCTTTAGATATGTTACTCTGGGGAGAAAAACTGTTACCTCACACTGCCCTTTTTTTCTCCTGCTTCTAAGGGATCTCTATTTAGCAACTTTAAGCTATGTAACAACCCACAGGGGAATGGAATCAAATATAACACCGTATGCATAATCCACAAAAAAGTACTGATTAAAGAGAGAGAGAAAAAAATGTTTGATCAGATTGAAAAATGTACTATGAAACTGCAGAGATCTGAATTTTTAAAGGCTTATTACCATATTGCTGTGCTCAGGGAAATGACTACACATCAGTATACATTTTAATTAAAGCATAAAGTTTTAAAACTATATGTTATTGAGTTCTTACTCAGCACACCCAGAAGGTTCCCCTCCCTTTCTGATAAAACATGTGATTTTATTTACTTGGAAATGTTTGTTTTTCTAGTGATTGCAAGCAACTACCCTTTAAGAGCTAGTTCTAATTCAAATGCCTCTCCAATTTTATATAATATATATAGAGATTTTGTGCATTTATTTTAGAGTGCTATTGAGTGATGCTATTTGAGTATTGGCAGAGAAATTTAAAATTCAGCTTTGAATCTGTGAAACTGCTAGATAAAAAAGAAACAGTGTCCAGAAGGGCTCAGATTTGAGGAGATGATAGTATTAATCTTTTCTGTGATTGCTGAGGAACATATGTTTATCTGGAAACCTATGTTTGTGTTTATGTACACACATACACATGTATATACATATATGTATATACATATAATATTTTGAAGCAACTTCTGGCACATTTATGAATGGAAATGCAAAAAGATGTGCACTCAACATAGCTTTAAGTGCCTACTTTGGGAGCTGTGTTAAAAGATTTTTCTCTCTATGCACTGAATGCATAAGGAGAATTCCTTATGCATTCAGTGCATTCAGTGGAGAAAAACGCACATATCCAAAGAGAAAAGTCAGAACATCCTCTTAAACAGGTTGCTCTAGATCAACCTCCAAATGGAGTCTACTTCTCTCCTTTGGCTAGATGATAGGATTTTAAACTTAAGTCATCCTGCAAGGGACGTAAGCAAGGTAGCATGGAGTTCTTATGTGTAACAATCAAGAGGAGTAGCTCTCTAGTGAGGGCTTAAGCTTTCTGGATTGCAATTTTCCGAAATTCTTCTTGAGATTCTTTGCATCCCGATTTTACAAGTATCAAAAGACTTTGGGGTTTTCCCTATGTATAATCAGCTCAGGTCCTGTAATACTTCTAATTCTGAAAAGATTTTAGTTAATTAGTACTCCTAAATTAAACCTAAATGCCTTAACATTGCAGGATTAAGGCACATTCTGATATGAACATAATCATGAGGAGTGTTCATGGCAGCCAAGAGAGGGAAGAATTCATTCATTTTCCCCCCATTGAACAAACATAGCACAATCTGACAACAACACAACTGAAGTTTTCCCAAAAGTTCCCAAAAGCAAATTCATACAACCTCCTCATATTTCATATAATTCCCTGATTTTCCCATTAAATTTTCAGTTCTTCATATATGCATCAAGAAGATGATTTAGGCAATAATTTGTCCACAATGAATAAGAAATTGAGGATATGAAGAGACTCACTTGAAGTGAATCATCAGTGAATAGGTGATTGATAGGCTAGTGTGTTACCACATAACTTACTTCAGGCAGTTTAAAAATCACTTGAACACGCATTCCCTCCAAGGTAAAAAAAAAAGAAAAAAAGAAAAAGAAATAGTTCTCAGATCAAGTGATAGGCCATGACCATTTTATTTGAGTATATGCAACTGAGTTTCACAAGATTTGGATTTTTTTTGTCATTTTTTTTCTCTTTGAGTTATTTGGAAAAGAAAACAAAAAAAAAAGTTGTAATCTGGAATCTTCTGTTCTCTCTGGAACCCCTCATCACTATCTTGGCTGACAAAGTCTGGGCAGGCAGCCTGCTGTCATAGACCGTCTTAGTTGTCTTTAATCAATTCTGAGTTCAATGCAATAGGTAGTACTTTCTCTCCAGGTCTATTTATGACTAAATGAAATGGGACTGGACCCAATTCTGTCACCAATTAATTTTTTTCATTTTTTTTCATTTCTCTCTGATTTGTCCCTGTCCTGTTAGACATGAAGGGAAGAAAAATCTAAATCTGTTTCAGATTTAGCCAAGGAGAAAATAAATAAAGCTATAAAACTCTGCTGTATTGTGAGATAAATCATTGAAGACTGACAGAAAATATTTTTAACATCTAAAATTATTGTTTTTCTGTGTAATTTTCTCTCAAATAGTGTGCTGAAGGCAAGACAGACTTCCTCTTGGGTATCTCATGCAGATTTGCACAGTATTCCTCACTTGGCATAAACTGTCCATTGTCCATCTCCACATGAGACAAGACTGGAGTGTTCAGCCCCCTGGCAGTAGGCTTTCCTTGGAACAAGACAGACCATGGGAGCTGGTAGGAAGCCCTCCCATGCTGTTCTCAGCCCCTGGGCCAGGTGACAGAGGGACTAAGACTGTAAGACACTGCATTGCACAGAAGAACACAAACTTAGCCCACCTTCTATCGTTACCCATCAATTTATGTTTTTAAACTGATTTAACAGTGTCTTACTAGTCTAAAAAGCTCCACTGATATCTCTCTCTCTTTTTCTCTCTCTCTCTCTCTCTCTCCTCTCTTTTTCTTAACTGTGTGTCCTGACTATTTTATTATAATTTGTAGACTAATGACACCTCTTCTTCAGTAGCACTTGGATCCTATGGTAAAATAAAGTCTCAGACCTATATTACATATGCAAACACATGACCTCATGAAGCAAAAGTGTCTCTCTCCTTGACTCAGAGTTCAAAGTGCAGAAATGTAAAATCAGGGCTGTCAACCCAGGTTCAGCAGCAGATTCATTTTAAAAGTGTGAGAACTGAATCTTCTGGAATAGGCAGGTAAATGAGCAGTGAAAGTAGACACTTATAAGGAACCTGGAGGTTGAAGTGTTCCTGTAATTTTTTCTTTGGATAGTTTTACAGAATTAATGCATAAATTTCTTCTAGTATTGTTCTCAAGGAATTGAAAAAAAAAAAAAAAGGATAATGTTCACTAAGTAAAATGGTTGCAGAGGCAACTACGTGGACCTCAGGAGTGGGCTGGGGATAAGCATGGGTTTCTTCTTGGGTCTGGTTCTTCTGGGTTTCAGAAGAACGGGTCAAGTTTTGTCAGATGTCTTCTCAGCCATAGCTTATACAGGCTCCTGGAACCTCTTTCTTTTTCCTGTCTCTTCTGTGATATGCTCCCCTTACTCTTCTGTCTGCTCTGTTATTTGCCTCACAGCTTCCTCCACAAGAAGGTTCTCATTCTTCAGGTCTCCTGGAATAAAGGGAAAGGGGAGGCCTTCCTTTAGTACTTCCTAACCTTCAGAAGCAGTAAGAGAAGTAAGTCTAAAGCAGATATCCTGAAGAGGGTCCAGATCCTCACCTGAGTGATGCTAATGTAGCAATACTGTTATCAGTCATATGCAAAACATATGAATTTATATTCCCATACTGAGTAACTGATACCTGAAGCCTTTGAAAGGGCTGATCTGCAGCTGAGCTGGAGAGAGTCAAAGAATAAAATTATTTATTCATTATTTATTGCTTGAATAACAGTATAGCATTTACAAACACCATACATATTCAAAGAAGTGTCCAAACAGGAACTATTGAATTAATTTGTACAATACCCCCTATGAAGTAGTTAAGTAAGTTAATGGGAGTTCACAGGCTCTCAAGGTTGATTAGAACAGGCAAGCAATGAATTATTTTGCTGATGATACAAATGGGTAGAAGTATAATGTGGGAGAGGAGAATTTGCCTTTTACAGCTTTCAAGTTCACAAGACAAAGTCTGCAAGGAAATGAAACAACTATCATCAGTGTTCAAATTAAAGCTGGTCTTTAAAAGGGGCTCATATTATATTTGGTTTTTGTGAATGCTGGTGAAAGTATAATATTTATTTTTCATCAGAGTTAATGCTATATTATGTTCTAATGACATGTACATGGCCTTATTCCCAAAAAGGAGTATTTTGTTTATAACATGGGAAAAAGGCTGTGAATGATGCTATTAACTATTCTTTCCTTTCTCCTTGGCAGCTTGCAAGCAAAATGGTAGCAAAATAAGTTACTATCACTCAACAGTAGTGATGGGCCTTGGAATGAGCTATGACATTTTAATTGGGATCCATCATTAAAATAGAATAAAAGGGAAAAGGAAAAATAGCAATGTGGAAGAAAGGAAGAAAAATGATAGTGATGATGATTTAAAATTAGCATGAAATTTATGAGGGGCAAACAGTGACCCCGAGCAAAAGATTAATTTCTCTTCTTACACCATTTTTTTCCAGTTACATTCTATTAGCTTAGTTTAAGAGCATAAGAATATATAAGTAATCCACTGGAAAGTGAAAAATAACAGGGCTCCTAAAATGATAAAAAAGTACATAAAAGTAAAATTAGGTTATATCACAATTTGATCTATTTTGGCTATAATTACTTCCCAGCAGCCAAGAACTATGTGAAAAAGGCTCTTTTTCTCCAACTGTGCCAAATGTCATGGTCAAAACTGTTTTTTTTTGACAGCTGTCTCTTATTACTGGATGTACGAGGAAAAAGAGATGCTTTTATGGATTGGCCTGCTGTGAAGTGAGATTTTTTTTCAGGTTAGAATTTATTGGAGAGCTCTGCTGTGTTGGTGACCAGTGATGGGGGTGGGGGGAATCTGCAAGGTCAAGTTTTTTAAGGAACAATCTTGCTTGACTCCAAATCTGACTATAGAGGTTAGTGAGCTGTCACAGCGACTGTAAGATCATAAAATCATATGCAAATTGCTGACACTCCACTCCATTTTTCTTCTTATTAAACACATGTTATTTTCTTTCTTTTTTTTCCCTTATCTGAATCACACCATTTTCCAAAGTCCATTAGCAGTCATTTTCTACAGTCTTTAGTTTGTGTTCCCTTGGAAAAAAATCTCACTCTAGTTCTTTTCAATTCTTGTAGCTTAAATACAGTGAGTTAACATTTTCTGAAGGCTTCCAGCAAGGAAAAGAAATTTTCTGAAACCTTGGATATATTACTGCATTCTACAAATGCTAAAATAGGATTTTAGTAGGTGTGCATCTAAGTTCTGGATGGTTGAGAACTGATGGGTAATAAAGCCTTTATTGTGCTTGGTTCTGTATTGTGTTGACAATTGCAATGTCACAATGCAAAAAGAGGGTGAAATGGTGCCACATCAGAAAGGCAACAAGTGATTCAAGCTTTTCATTTGTGAAACCCACTGCAAGAAGTGCAGGGTAGCAGAGAGCTCAAGTTTTTCTTCCCTCCTTGAAAACTGAATTCTGGGGTCATGGGTAAGTGGATCTGGTTTTCCATTTCCCACACAAAGATGACGTGGGAAAATATCTAGCCAGGAGAAGTGAATTTACTTGGAGGAAGTAGGGATGAAATAAGGAGTTTCCATCCTACCATCACACTATCATATAAAAGGGTGTGGGCACACCATGGATGAACTTAGATCCTCTCCACTACATCTTCAATCCTGCGAAGATGCATGCTAAATACAATGTCCCTTCATTGCATTTTTTGAATCAGAAAAAAATCTTATACAAGAATTTATACAAGAGATATCAATGCCTTGATTTGATCTAGAGAGCTTAGAGATCTAGAAGGGACAATTCATCTGACAAGTGCAACACAGAAAAGACTCACCAGTTAAAGCATCATTTGTTATCTTTCCCAACCCAAATGCCAACCCACTCTTTAGGGTAAGATTTACTGGCTTGCACCTAGACACAGTGTTGCTTTAGGCACCTGCCTAGGCCACTCTCCCACATTCTGCCGCTGCAAAGCAGTGTCCAAGCCCTCCACTGCATCTTCCAGCACCATGCAGGTGTCCTGGATAGCCTCAGGTCTTTAAAATCATAGAATCACAAATTGAGATTGGAAGGGACCTCTGGAGATCATCTAGTCTAACCTCCCTGCTCAAACAGGGTCACCTATAGCACAGTTCCAAGAACTGTCCAGGTGGCTTTTGAACATCTTCAAGGAAAGAGACTTCACAATCTCCCAGGGCAACTTATGCCAGTACTTACAGTAAGGAAGTTTTTCCTCCTGTTCAGACAGAATTGCCTGTTTTTCACGCTGTGCTTGTTGTCTCTTGTCCTTCCACTGAGAAGACTCTGGCCCGATCTTCTTTACATCCTCCCTTCAGATACTTATACACAATGATAAATCTCCTCTGTGATTGGTAAATCACAGCCTTCCCTTCTCCGGGCTGAACAGGCCCAGCTCTCACAGCCTTTCCTTGTAGGAGAGATGTTCTAGTGCCCTCATCTTTTTAGTAGCCCTCCCCTGTACTCATTCCCCTAAGCATGAAGGAAGCATTTACACTGGATTCATGCCCAAAGAATGGTACTTACTTATAACAAACAAGTCTTTTTTTCTGACAGATTCAGAGCAAAATTTCTCATCCCAAAGTACTCCAAATCAGGCAAAGTAGGAATTTGAACATCAGCCTCCCACATTCCGTGTTACACCAAAAACCAATCTATAGCATACATAGAAAGTATCTCACAAAAACTTCCATATCTCCCAGTCTACTTGTTAAAATGATCGTTCTTCTGTCAGTCTCTTTCTGACTTCAACAGAGCAACAGGCTTCAATGAAGTTTAATTTGATTGAATAAATTTTGACTATAGTAAAAACAAATGAAATACAAAAATGGAAATATTGCTCTCTTTGGACATTACATTGTGCTCTTTTCAATAGCGGCACAAAAAGTGCCTCATTTGTCTTCAGGTAGCAGTCACTGCACAATAGAGGGGGCACTTACACCACTGTTCCCATGCACAGGGCCTCACCAAGCTGACTTGCAACTTCGGAACAATGTTCTTTGGTAATTCATAAATATAGTGACTCCTCTTGTCCAATTACATAACAACAGAAAACCAACACCAGATGATTGTGAGAGAGACTAAAAAGAGTGGCTATTTGACAAATTTTCTGATATCCTCTGAAAATTATATATAGGTAGAAATTGGTAAAAAAAATGCACTATCAGATTGAGATTAAAAACAATGAAAAAAAAAGATGCACTGAAACCTTATTCCGTGACAGATATCCCTGCCCTCTAATAGTGATTTTGTGTTTTTCTGGAGTGCCTTTCATCCTCTTACAGAATTTAGCAATGATACAAATGTTTCAGTATGCAGCATTAAAAATGCCAAGGGTGGTAAAGGCAAAGAGAAAAGAAAGACGATGTCATGGCTTTGCCTAAATTTGTGCAGAGACCACTCTGATGACATATTTGACCAAAACCAGATTCCAGTATATTGCTGCAGACTACTTGGGTGATTTATAACTCCAATGCAGCCAAAGCTTTTTCCAGGGTTAATAATGCAAATCCTATAGCATGGATATTTTGCAAGTGAACCTTTATAAGCAAAAATTAATATCTCTAAATTTAGTTATCCAAGATCAGATAAAAATAGATATGACCTCACTGAAGCTTAAAGTCAAAGAGCAGCAATTTATGTCTAGGGTACAAGTTTGTAGCTTGTTCACCAAACAATACATGACCTAGTCACCATTAGAGGGAAACACATCACCACTCTGTACTGACATAAGTAGTAGGATGAATACTGTTCTTTTTTAACACTATAACAGCCTTTTAGAAAGATTATGAAATATTTTTTCTCATAATGTATATTCTGAGACTGAATATTTTTTCCAACTACACACTCAGAAAAATATTAAGAAAACAGTAAGAAATACAGTTTTATCACAAAGTCCTTCCCATTAGACCACATGTAAGTATGATACACTTATTTCACACATAATGCAGTAAGACAAATCTTATAGTTTACAAATCATTATCATTTTTAAACAATATTGTCTTACTCTGAGAAAAAAAAAGCAAAAAGTTATTGCCTATAGTGTCAAAACAATAATTTAATCAATCAAAATCTAATCATGGATTTTGGGAAGCAATGTGGCAGTTTAGTATATTCTTCTTCTGATGAAGACTTTTTTTTTTCTTATGACATAAGGTTTCTTCTTATCTTATGACCAGTAAGTCTGGGTAGGCTAAACAAGTGGTGTATTGTACAGTGGACAGTAATCAACTTAATTTTCATTAAAAATGTATAACACAGATTCAGACTCTCTCACTCTCTCTGGGGTGGCAAAAAAGAAATGCAAAAGGTGCTTTACTTACCAAATTCAAAGAATACACCTTAACAGATATAATGCTCTTTGAAGTCTGGGATACCAAGCCAAGATCCTCTGACAGCAGATTATCACAACACTATGCTGTGTATGATCTATAGCTCTGCTTAGGTTTTTTTTTTTGTTGTTGCTTTATTTGATTGATAAGATAGCAGAAGTAAAGCAGAAGCAAACAAGTTTGCAGATGATACCAAACTGGGTGGAGTGGCCAACACTCCAGAGGGCTGTGTTGCCATTCAGAGAGACCTAGACAGGATGGAGAGCTGGGCAGAGAGGAACCTCATGAGGTTTATAACAAGGAAAGTGCAGGGTGAGGACAAGCGCACATGAGGAGGAATAATCCCAGGCACCAGTACAGATTAGGGGTTGGCCTGCTGGAAAGCAGCTCCACAGAGAGAGAAGTTAACCATGAGTCAGCAATGTGCCCTCGTGCCCAAGAAAGCCAATGGGTTTTTGGCCTGCATGAGGAGGAGTGTTGCCAGCAGGTTGATGGAGGTGATCCTCCCCCTCTACTCAGCTCTGGTGAGGCCGCACCTGGAGTATTGTGTGCAGTTCTGGGCTCCTCAACACAAGAAGGACATTGAGAGAGAGTGCAGTGTAGAGCCACGAAGATGATTAAGGGACTGGAGCATCTATGAGGAAAGCATCTAAGACTGAGCTGGGTTTGTTTAGTCTGGAGAAGAGAAGACTCAGAGGAGATTTGATTAACATGTTCAAGTACCTGAAGGGTCATTGTAGGGAGGATGGGGCCAGGCTCTTCTCCACAGTGGCTGGTGACAGGACGAACGGTAACGGGTGTAAGGTGAAACATAGGAAGTTTAATCTTCACACGAGGAAGAATTTCCTTCCTGTGAGGGTGACAGAGCCCTGGCACAGGCTGTCCAGAGAGATTGTGGAGTCTCCTTCTCTGCAGATCTTCCAAACCCAGCTGGATGCCACCCTGTGTCACGTGCTCTGGGTGTCCCTGCTGGAGCAGGGGGGTTGGACTAGATGATCTCTAGAGGTCCCTTCCAACCTCAACCGTTCAGTGATTCTGTGTGATTCTGTGTTTTTTTTCTCTCTGAAGGAAAAGAAGAAATAACTTTACTGTTTACTTCCTTTGAGGTAAATAATGATATTCACAGAATTCACTAGAGAGGGAGTGATGGTTGGTACTTACAGGAGAAACAGCAGTAATTTTTGTCAGAGTAAGGACTATAAAGACATTTAAACATTAAAGGTAATTTCATGGTTCTTTTCTTGATGAATGAAAATAATCACCATGTTTAATATGCAGGAAAGAAATTCTTTCCAAATTTTATTTATAATAAATTGTTAGTTATTGATTTGCTTCAGTTAAAACAAACAAACAAAACAACAAAATAAATAAAAACAAAAAACCAGAAGGAACTATCTTGCTGAACTCACTTACAGTATCTTGTGTTTTAACTTGCATTTTCTTTTCCCTGACAAGAAAGGGCAACCATTAAAGTAATGGTGCAAAAGTGAGCTTCAAGAATTGGCTTGTAGACAAAGCATGACATCATTCCTGTAGCAGACTGTGTCCTTTAAAGGGACACAGTCCTTTAAAAGTGCTATCACTTCTAAGATCATAAAAACTGCAATAAGAGAAAGACTGCATTGCTCACCATGTGAGCAATATCACCATATCACTTTATGTGATATGCTCTGTAGTCTTCTTGAATTCTATATCTCAGTTGAAAATATTCAACAAGAGAGAAATTAGTATAAAAATATATCTATAATATATCACTACTTTGAGTACTTAAAAATCCAGGGGGTATTTTATTTTTGCTTTATGTTGTTCCTCCCATTCTCATCTCAGACTGGATGAATATGAGTCTGCTCTGGACTTACGTAGCTAAGCAGAAGTGTTACCTCTAGATTCCCTAACACAAGAGCATAGGTTATAGGAGTAGCCACAGTGGGGAGAGTCAAGGTCCACCTAGCCCTATCCATCTAGTTCAGCTCTTCAACAAGGGTAGCAAAGGGATGTCCAGTGAACTGCACAAACAAGGCAAGAATGATATTTCCTCCAGATATTTCTTCCATACTCCAACCATTTCCAGCTTATGGCATTTCCAAGACCGAATAGTGTTTTTTCCTTATTCTTAGCGTCTGACGGACTTTTTTTTTCATCTTTTCTTTTACAAATCTTCTCGTCTTCCCTTACGCGAAGGTAAAACTTTAATGTACATAAAGTCTTTTGTCTGCTACTCACGGCATGAAGAACAAGCAACTTAAGAAACTTGCAACTGCTCAAGCTCAGATGATCCTTAAACAATAAAAATACACCAAGTAACTTGTTTCACAAAGATTAGCCAAAGTGGCTAATCTATACTATAAACAGTCTCCTTTGCTATGATCACAGGTCCAACTAGTGCATACTTGCTAGAAACCTCATATTTGTATTCTTTCTAAATAGTCTTCTCACCCCATTTTATATATATACACACTAAAACTAAAAACAATTGCAGGGAACCAGCACAAGGTTTATTGACTATACTTATACTACATCCATCATTATGTCATTGCAGTTGGTAATGCAGAATGAAATTTGCTTATTTATCAAAAGACTAAAATTATGTGCAATTCATAAATGTTCTTTATTATCCCCAGTCACTAAAGAGTGTGAGATGATATCTGAAAAGAAATGTGCACAGTAGTACTATTATTATAAATCTTTTTCTTGTAAATGTTATTATTCTTTGGTTTTCCTGCTCAAGGTAGCAATGGATAAAGTGGCACAGGCAGCTCCATGCATGTTGGCGGGCTCATGATGCTTCGGTAATGTTGGAGAAGCATGGAATCATGAAGGTGAGGTTAAAAAATCATCCACTTTTTGAAAAGTTGACTATTCAGTCAATTTCTGCCTCTGTTTACCTAATGTTAGCCCAAAGGAAACCAGTGACCTGAACTTGATGGCTGCAGATTTATCCTGCTGTAATGGGTAATCGATAGCTTCAGCATCTGCCCCCTGCATTCTCTGCCCTTAGGGATTGGTGTGGGGGGCGCTTCTCCATGCAGTTAGGTGATGGCTGATGTGCTTCTGTGTCATGTGTTGGTCACAGATGACAAACTAACTGCTTAGCAGTTTGTCAGTGTCCACATTGTTCCTCCTTTGCTGTTCTTTCCAGCTCCACTATGCCCACGCAGGAGAGCTGATATGAGTTTTGTGTATTTTGTGCTGGGCAGCCCTTTGGTTACACTATTTGAAATCAGGTTATAGTTGATAGCAAATGTCTTGCACCTCTTTAGAGGTGTTCCTCTGTGTTCCTCTTCCTATACATCAGATGAGGGTCTAAGCCTGGGAATTTTCATGTTGTCTTTATTTGGGAAGACTTCTCACTGACATTTTCAGTCTATTTAGGTAAAGCTCATACCTGCCTTAATATAAAAAGCAGTAATATTTGTGTCTATTATATGTCATCCGTGGTTTTCATAAATTCAGCAGAAAAGCAAGGTTTACATGTTTACATTAATATTCTTTTTTTTTCATGTTATTTTCATTTGTATCTAGAGTGCTAGGCCCAGAAATTTGTCCTGCATATGCACATAAGACATGTGTCCCAGATGCCTTTTTTCCCTCAACTGTGAAATAAATTCTAATGTGGTGGTTCCATAGTGTAGTGGTTATCACGTCTGCTTTACACGCAGAAAGGCCTGGGTTCGAGCCCCAGTGGAACCAGCACTGGACCCTTACTTTAGGGCTTTTATACTAGATTCCATGGGGGAGGAGGTACCATCTCCAGGGATGCTGCTGAAAAGGCACAGGATGATATAATCACACCATTCCCACCAGCTTAACACCAAAGCGAGCAGAGGATGTCTGGAGCCTGGAGAGGGGACACCAGCAAAACACGAGAGCTACTGAAGGCCACGTAGTTAAGTTACAGCTGCCCCAGCTAGAAGGAGAGGAAATGTAATATGGGGAATAAGCAAGGGGCATTGGAGATGATCTCATTACAGTTACTGAGACATGTTGGGACAGCTCTCATGCCTCGAATGTGGCCATGGATGACAGTGTCTTTTTTAGAAAGGAGAGGCCAGGAAGGTGAGGGCAGTTGCTGTTTGAGTTGCTCTTTACCTGGAATATATAGAGCTCAGCATAGGGGAGGTTGGGGCGCGAGTTGAGAGCCTGTGGGTGAGGCTTAAAGGGCAGGCCACCAGGGGCGACACTGCGGTGGGAGTTTTCTACAGGCCACCTGCTCAGGAAGAGGAAGTGGATGAGGCCTGAGTGGATGAGCTGCAAGAAGTCTCATGGTCACAGGCTGGATCCTGGAGGGGGATAATGGAGCGGGGTAATGTTCTCTGCCCAGGCCTGCATGAGACACCTCTGAGCTGCTGCTGGTTCCTGCTGCCGGCTCCCCAGTACAAGAGAGACATGGAGCTCCTGGAGGCCTCTGAGAAAAAGCTGAAAGAGCTGGGCTTGTTTAGCATGGAGGAGGGGAGGTGCAGGGGCATCTTATCAGCATGTATAAATATCTGAAGATGGAGCCAGACTCTTCCTCTTACAGCACGAGAGGCAATAGGCACCACTAGAAATACAGGAAGCCCCATCTGAATGTACAGACAAGATTTTTATTGTGCGGGTGGCCAAGCCTTGGAGCACGTCACCCGGAAGGGTGGTAGGGTCTCCCTGTTGGGAGATATTCTCAAGCAACCTGGTGATGCTCCCAGGCAAGCTGCTCCAGGCGAGGCAGCCTGGGGAGAGCAGCTGGATAAGATGATCTCCAAAGGCCCTTCGAAGTTCACCTGCTATGTGATTCTCAGATGGGGAGAGTGGTGGGGAAATGCCCTTTGCAGTTACCCTTTCCAGCAGGACCTCGGACATTGCCTGAGGGGGTCTGCGCAGAAACCTTGTGTACGTTTGTAGGTTGGGTTTCCTTGCTTTCCTTTACAGGTGTCACTGCGCTGCACATGCTTTAGGTAAAACCCCTGCCCGCAGCCCCACTGTGTCCCATCACAGGGTGCTGCAGTGACACCGCAGCGAGTGTGGCCAAGGCCAGCTGCGCGTCCCTGGCGTGGCCATGCGCCACTGCGAGACAGCGCGAGCAGAGACGTCTCTTGGGCCGGCCCTCCTCGTCGTCTCAGGCACACACGTGCAGCATCTCGTGAGTCTATGTGGGCCATGGGACAAGCAAATTGCTGCCATTCTCAGTCGCAAGCGATCCCACTGAGGGAAGGCAGGCAGGGCCTGGAATCCCCGTCCATGGGTTCCCTGGTGCCCGCCTGGGGCTCAGGAGTAGGGCGGCCTCCCTGGCATTGCTTGGAGCCTTCATCTCCAGCAGGAGCCCCCAGCTGCTCCTCAGCCACGGAGCGCGGGGGACCTGGCAGCAGCGCACGCGGCCACGGCACCTGCTGCTCTTCCAGCAAGCCCTGGCCATCGACAGCTTCAGGTAAGGCTCTGCATGACGCCCTGCTGCCTGCCACAGCCCTGCTCATCTTCTGCCCCCAAGGGCTCCCCCAGGGGACGAGGAGCCTCCGTGGCGCTGCCTGCACAGCACCTGCCTCGCACCAGGCACCCACGGGCACCTCCACTACGACAGCAGCCGCCAGGCCCCGCAGCACCCGCTGCCCCGCAGAGCTGCAAGCCCAGGGAGGTGCCTGCAGCCAGGCAGCAGCAGCAGCAGCTGTAGCCGCACGCTGGGCCCTGGTTCTTGCAGAGCTGCATCTCTCTGCAAGGAAGAGGAAGGCGGCCAGACCCTGAATGTGGAGGACAAGGCTCGGGGCCTCCCNTTCTTGCAGAGCTGCATCTCTCTGCAAGGAAGAGGAAGGCGGCCAGACCCTGGATGTGGAGGACAAGGCTTGGGGCCTCCCTCCTCTGCCTAGGAAATGTCTCCCACAGGGGCACAGTGGGGCTGCCCCATGGTGGGGTGAGGCAGTCAGGGCCGCTCCTGCTCTCCTCCCCGCATGTGCGGCTCCACGAACAGGCTGAGGCACCGCGTGCTCCTCAGCCAGCTGTGGGTGCTGTGTCACGAGGAGGCAGCGGCAGCGGCCAGGCAGGGCCACAAGCAGGACAAGGAAGTCTGTGGCCTCAAGACCAGCCAGACCTTCATCCTCCTCCGTCCCAGGAGTTTTCCCGTGGTCACTTTTGGGTGAGTGTGGGTAACACGTGCCAGGGCTGCACCCCAGTCCCTGTGCTGGAGACACTGCCCACCCCAGCACGGGCCAGCGCTGCGTGGGGCTGCGTGTGTCCCGAGCAGCAGCAGCGGGGGCTGAAGTGGGTTCTGCGCTGCAGGTCGCCGGAGGTGAAGCAGCTCTGGCTGGACACCATCGTCAGGTGAGCCCTGCCAGAGGCTTCCCACTGCTTATGCACCCGGGGGAGGACAGGGGATGCTGCCTGTGCAGCTGTTTTCAGCAGTGGGTGAGGAGGGCTGCGGAAGGACACAGCAGAGCTGTGCGTGGCTGCGGGGCAGGAGCGCTCAGCCTGGGCCTTGCAGAG
>VWPW01000308.1:0-115886 GCA_013389825.1 Crypturellus undulatus
AAGCTCCTCAGTTCACATCTTGCTAAATACCAAAGAGATCTTCATGTCTGAGGGTTAGTAGTCCAAACTGGGTGGATTAAAAAGTAAATAAAAATACAGCACAATGTATTAATCTAGGGAAGGAGGGCAGCAGTGGAAGAGACGCTCTCTTCTCCCTTTAGGACTGAGCTGGAATTTGCCATTTCACATAGACATAAGTGATCAGCTTCCCTGGAATCACTTAAGTCAGTGGATTTTATGAACACAAGGGGGAGATTAAAGCAGCACCAAAAGAAGCTGAAATAACTGGATCACAATTAAAAAGGTCAAAAATTTATTTTCATTAGGGCATAAGAGGCAATGTAAACAAAATACAAAATAAAACAAAAACAAACACAAGTCAGTTCTTACAGTCTGCAAGCATTTGAAGATCGAGTACCCTTTTCCCACCTCCCCCCAGAACACTGCAAGCCTGCTCCAATGTTGATAAGCAATGATCCTGAACCCTGAAGGTCCAGAGGGTTTGCTAAATCCCAAGCTAGGAGTGTTTCTCACGTAATGACACTGCATCTGTTTGATAGAACACTTCAAAAAAGTCCAACAAAACATAAATATTACGAAGTTCAGTTTTAGCACCACCTTTGGTCCAAGTGATCAATATACTGGGAGATGACAGGTACAGTCTATTTAGCAAGTCCTTTCTGCCTGAGTCTTTAAAAACATTGGAGTTTCACATTGCAAAGAACTTGTGATGACTCTGAGAAAACGGCCCTCAAATTCCAGCCATCCCTAGACCAGCCCCGGGCACCCGGAGAGGCAAGAGGCACCAGCTGGAGCCGCACACATGGCCAGATGGCTCCAAGCACCTGGCGCAGCGGTGCAGGGCCCCCCAGGACGGTACAGACCCATCTGCTTGGCTGGGGCAGAGCTCTGAAACATGGCAGGCTCAAAGCACACCAAGGGCAGAGTGGCAGTGTGTGTGTGTGCGCCCTGAACTGCCTTTTCCATGGGCATCCACCCCGCTCCAAAAGCCCCAGGCTGGCGCAGCCGCGTGTTGGGAGGGCGCATGATAGCAGATGCCTGGGAAGGAGCTAAGGTCACCTGCATGCAAGATTCCTCCCAGGTATTTCAATGTCTGAAACATGCAAATTGGGAGCTGTTTTATCAGGTTTAATTATCCCTTATGAGGCTGACCAATTTCAATACACACATTCACAAACTTACGGTTATGCATCTTTGTGGAAAGCTGTCAATACCCACCAATATGGGCAAGGATGCAGTCATTAGCATCTATGATAATCCTAGGAAAAAAAAGACTTAAACTCTTAAAGTTCCTGGCAATGCTTTACATTTTTGGCAACTCCCTTCCCCCAAAATATCCTGGACTTCAACTTTAGATGGTCTGTCTTTTCTTCCAAAAGTTGTTGAGTAGTTCTACTTAATATTTAACACTACTCCCTTCCAAAATCAAACCAGCTCCATCAGATGCCTAAAAACAGATGCTAAGACCTACTTTTAGCCCCAGCAATCTGAAGTTTTTGCTCTGTTTTTCACATGCACAATTCCTCTGGACAACATTTTGTTTCTCATTCCCCACTGAGGGACCCAAGCATAATTTTCATGTTTACAGACACAGACATGGTTAAAGCCCCCCTAAAAAGTTCACTTTACTTGACTGTTTTCTAAAGACACTTTTAAGGGGGAAAAAAATCCTAATTTACATCATATTGCAGGTCTTGGAGCAAGTGTTTGGGTGGTCACTGTGGTCACCTGGAGAGACAAGAGGGCAGCACCACGTAAGGAGCCTGTCTCGTACCTGCCAGTAGGCCCGGCCACCACAGCACACGCGCTTGCGACCTGACCGCAAGCAGGATGCGGCTAAGCAATACACAAACCCTCGCTCTAGGACAGCTCTGCAACCAACTCTGGACCAAGTGCTCGAGTCAAAGTCTGCAAGTCTGGATTAGCAGAAGGCAATGCTTTGCCCAACTTTTTCTCCCACTGGCAAACCTGGAGCATTGAAAATGTTGTGACACAGATCTCACTAGAACTGAGCTCCATTTTGTTTTCCTCAGTCACATAATCAGGCCCACAGCACCATATACATTAAATATATATTACAGAGATTCCAAATAACTTGTGTGCTAAAGCACAAGGGGCATTTCTAGAGGGTTACTTGGCAAGAGTTTTNAGCTCTGCAGCCAACTCTGGACCAAGTGCTCGAGTCAGGCAAAGTCTGCAAGTCTGGATTAGCAGAAGGCAATGCTTTGCCCAACTTTTTCTCCCACTGGCAAACCTGGAGCATTGAAAATGTTGTGACACAGATCTCACTAGAACTGAGCTCCATTTTGTTTTCCTCAGTCACATAATCAGGCCCACAGCACCATATACATTAAATATATATTACAGAGATTCCAAATAACTTGTGTGCTAAAGCACAAGGGGCATTTCTAGAGGGTTACTTGGCAAGAGTTTTGTATTTTTCCCCCCACTGAGGATGCACTTGTGCTGGCCCGTAAGTTGCTCATCTCTCCTAACCAGACCTTTGCTGTGCATCAAATCTGCCATTCTTGCACAGCAGACTGGGACTGGTCCCCAAAATGACTTTTTCTCCTGTTTTTGCCAGTTTGAACAGACCAGGACATTTCAACCTAGTCCACCAACAGTAACTTTTGCCATCAATTGTAAGGGATACTGTTATGCACAGAAGTGTCATTTCTCTGGATTTAAGTTAGATTAGGAAGCAAAGGACAAAATTTTTTATCATGCATGTGATGTGTTTTTCTAAAAAAAGACACTAAGGCCAAAATACATTTGGAGCCTTGCAGGAGCTGTTCACTGTGCAAACAGTTTTATCTGCCTAGTTACCCTCTTCAGGTCATGAAACCACAACTGGACAAGTTGCAACCCTCAACCCATCTCTAGCTCCACATTTGTTCTAAGTGCATTAAGGGGCCATGCTGCTTCCAGCAAGTCAGAAAATACTGGTCAGCTGTGGAAGAATCAACAATATGATCAAAGGCTGCACTACAAAAAGTCACTTTTCTGCCTTTGACAGAGCTGGATCAGAGGCCACAGGTAAACATGGTATGAAGCTGTTACCAAAAAGAAAGGTTTCCCCAAATTCATTTTCCTCCTCTTGGCAGTGATTAGAAAATACCCCCATAGCTTTAACTCGCACCCCAAAACAAACTGAACAAACTCCCGCCTACAAACTCTCTTAAAAAGAAAAATAACCCTTAATTCTTCTGTCTCTAAATACGCTACAACAGAAACTGCATCAACTTCTAGACCTTTTCCCAAGCAGGACAGACAAAATGACACCCACATAAAAAAAAAAAACATTTTAAAAAAGCATCACCAACTTGACCACCCACACTAAGCCACACATTTCTCCATCTCTGGACACCGACATACTCTCCCAAGCTCCCCACCAGGTACATTCCCACCACCGATCTGCTCACAGATAGACTGTTACACCAACACAGAAATCACCACAACAAATACACAAGGTCATCAAGAGTACCTGCGACCCAGGAAACCCGCCACAAAGCCTTGTTTAGACCTGGCCAAACTTGATCTTCTGTTAAATAAACATTTAGGATGACAAAGTCAACAGCAGCTTCCGCTCCAGCGCAACTGCTCCAACAGGTCGCAGCTTAATTCAGCAAGAGGTTCAGGCTCCTCATGAGTGGACCTAGTTGAGCTAGCTAATGGTTCTGGAAACTGCTACAGGTGCACATGCTCAACTGAGTTGCCATCTATGCCCTCCATTAGTTATCCAAGCCTCAATGCCATCCTAAGCAGCAATCAAGCAAACTGCTGACCTGAAACTTGGTATCAAGCCTTCCCATGGGAAGACTCATCCATTTGGTTCTCCCTGCACACTGCAACCAGAGCAATGAATGCTGCCGTCTGCACTTACACCTGCAATAAAGAAACGGCCCCGACAACATGAAGCTCAACTGGACAACAGAAACACAGAACCAACACCAACTGCTGACCCCACAACACTCAGTTTGGCCCTTGGCACAGAATGGCTGTTTTAACAGCACATGCAGTCTGTTTTCATGGGACTCCCAGTCTGAGCTTGCCGTGAGGATTGAGCAAGTCCTTCCAGTGAGCCAGTTCAGCACACTGCAAGAAAAGAGAATTTGCCTAGAGAGTGGAAACAATTATATATTTTTTTCTCCACTCCTCAAAAAAATGGAGCTGGAAATAGTTAAGTCAGCTATTACTAAAATATTTCCTTTTTAAAAGGGTTGGTTTAAATTCCCTTTTTATTTGTTCCTTGTCACAGGGTAAATTCCAGGGTCTGCAATATTCTCAGTCATACTTTTACAGAACAGAACCAAACTGAGTGCTCAGGGAAATCCAGAACTGAATCTGATGCCCGTCAGTCTGAATCCCATGGGGGATAAAAAGACTTTTTTCACCCCTTTCACTACTTCGCTGCTGACCCAGAACAGGTTCAAGAACAAGCTCTCAAAGACAAATAAAACTGTTTGCACAGCAAAGGCCTGTCACTTTGCTTAAATTTCAGACATCAGTCAAACACAGAGTCAGTAACAAAGATTTGAAGTGGAATATCTGGAGAAGCCTGAAGCATTTAATATTTCAAAGTTAGAAATAAGTTCTCCTACAGGGCCAAGTGACTCCCCCTCTGCTCCTCTTCACCAAGCAGGGACCAAGAAGGAAAGGTACTTTTGTAACCAAGTAACCCCCTGTATCTAGGAAAGATCAGTACAACTCAAGACAAAGTGTTTTCCCCATGATGCCACCAGCACGTGGTTATTCACAGAGGGCCAAAGCAGGCACATCTGGACCAGGCTCCCTCAGCACCTCTGGCCAGTGGCTGCACGCACGCTCTGACACACAAAACGCCCCAGTTGTTACAGCAACGCCTAGCGCCAGCTCATAGACTTGGTGCATCATCTGCTTCAACACGCAGGTTGTCCTAGCACAGTACGGAGCACAAAATTTCTCAACAAAGCAAAATGCTGACACAGAGCAGTGATGTATTAAAACCAGCTATACAGAGAAACACCTGCAGTGTTAGACCCAATAATTTACGGCCTTATAAGAAACATTTTTCCTCATTTTTCGTATTTATCTATCCCTCCCTGCCAATACAGCTACCTCTTATTTCTTACCAAATTGTTACTAAAATTCCCATTCTTTTGATTCAGTAACAAACAGGAGTCTCAACTCAGGACAGTAGTGGCTAACAGGTCTGTAAAACGCCAGTGTGAAGCTTAAAACCAAATTTATTTATATTTTTTAAAAAAACACAAAACAAAAAAATTGCACTCTCCAAATAAAATCAACACTACCTCAATGCGAGAACAAATGCACAACGTTGTGAATGGGACCAGCCCAGCCCTGATATTATAAAACGGGAGAAACTAAGTTTGCTCTGGCTGTGCCAGGGAGGAAAGCGGCAGCGGGGCTTGCCTGGGAAACCCTGGGTGTCCGGGGCGGTGCGGGGAGACCCCGTGACACCCTACAGGGACGAGGATGCTCCCGGGAGAGCCCGGAGGATCGCGGCAGGGTGACACAGGGCACGGCGGCTGAAGCCTGGACGCGGCTCTGGCACCTTCTATGTGCGACACCACACGGCCACCTCCGTGCTGCCGAGGAGCTGGAAGCAGGGGGTGGGAAGAAACAAGCAGGCAAACAGACAAAAAACACTTAAACGTTCACTCTCAGACCATCCTACTGGTACCTATGGAGCACTCAAGTACAGGCAGTGCTTGCGCACGTGGGTGGAAGCCCAGGGCACTGGGCTTGCACCACAAGGCAGGAGGTGGTTGGCTCCTCCAAGCTAGTTGTGTTTGCAAAGCAGCTGGATGCACTGAAATAGGGACAGTTCTGTGACTTGGAAAAGGCCTGCAGAAGTCAGTTCAACTCTCATGCAAAGGTCTCTTCCAGGTGTTCTGACAAACTTAACAGCAGCAGGACAAGAGCTAAGGAACAAAGAGCTGAGGTACATCTCCCTTCTGCGGACATGGAGCAGGGCAAGAGGAAAGGTACTCCTAGGAGCCCAGAGTAGCAAATGCTCTGGCTTTCACATTTCTTTTCTATTTTTATAAAAATAGTCCAGTTTTCCAAAGGTAGCTTTTGCTGCCACCTAGAAGTCAATATTGGTTTAGATGATAGAAGTTCTCCTTCCATTCAAAACAATTTAAGACAAAGGTTTTTTTGAAAAGCAGAATTTCTGCCTGACTTTTAGACCTGAGAGATCAACCTTGGAAAGCCAAAAAAAAAAAAAAAAAGGGAGGGGAGGGGGGGGAAAAAAAAAAAAAAAAAGGGAGGGGAGGGGGGGGAAAAAAAAAAAAAAAAACCACATAACAGCAAAACCCAAATCAGCTGTAAAAATCTGCAGGTGAGAAGTAACCTAATTTGGGATGCTTTTTCTCCCCTCCTTAGTTTGACAACAAGGGAAGAAAAAGAAAACAAACTGCAGTTTAAAAAAAAAAAAAAAAAGGGAGGGTAGGGGGAAGAATAAAAAAACATGCCAGTATCTCTTGCAATAAATATCAGTAACAGCAGAGCATGAAGACTTGGGGCTGCACCAGAAGTGTTCAGGCGTCAGAACTGATGACAACAAGAGAGGGAAAAAAACCAGAGGACACAACCACAGGAGACAGTGTCATGCAAGGAGGACAAGAGTATTTAAAGCACAGCTCAGAAGGTCTTTATCAATGAGGGTGTTAATGCACATTCTGCAAAAAATCCAGGCAACATGCTGCAAAATCTTCATGCTTTACTTGGAGGTGATGTTTCCTTATGAAAAGCAGCCGCTCCAACATCTCTCCCTCTGTCCTGCCTTTCCCCTTCCCTTAAGAGTGCATGAATAGGAAATTGAAAAGAGTTCACACTGCACGTTCCACTCCAAGTCCTGGATGAGGGGCCTGTTTATTCTATGAATATTGCACTTATCCACTCATTGGATTTCTTTTTTTTTTCCCCTCAAGAATGCAGATTATTTGGGAAGGAAAAAAACTGAAGAAATTAGTAGGCTACAACACAGGAAAATATGAATCATCAACAGGCTATCTATGAAGATCTAAAATTAAATAGTACTAGTTCTATTCTGTTAATACTAGTAATATGAAAATAATGAATGCTTTATCGAATTCCCTTGTTTTTCATATAAGATAAAAGCAGTAACTTGCTTTTTAACTGAGGAAAGCAATGAATATATATTACAATAAAATACAATTCATTAAGATCTGAAAGTGATGAAAACAATTATATAATGCCTTCGTCATTACTTTAAAGCATCATAACAGAAGGAGTCTTTGGGGTGCATTATCCACAAGGGCCAAAATCACTGAGCTATGCTGGTGCAGATGTGAAATTCAATAAATAGGGATTTAACCACGAGCCAATTTTGATCCTTTATTATGGTGTATTTACTATTAAAGTACTCGGTGATACAAAAGCCTCTTCAGCTAAATATCCTGGCTCTTGCCCATCCTGTCTTGGCTAGCCAGATTGGCACACGGGACTATATCCAGGTGTCACAAGGACAAAGAGCTAAGATTAATTTAGAGGAATTTTGTCCAATGGGGAAGGGCAGCAGACAAACACTACTGCTGCTGCTACAAGGAAGGGGAAAGAAGGCAAAAATAGCAATTAAACTTTTCAGGCATTATATAAACCTCAATAACGAACTCAGAAGTGCTCATTATCATTAAAGTTGCAGTATACAGCAAAAATGCAATTTTCACATTCTCAAATTTTGCTCTGTGGAATCAGATTTGGGGGTTTCTGCTGGTGCAGACTGGGTAAGCAGGGAGAGATGGTGGCGCAGGCAGCGCCTCTTCCTTCCTCCCAGAGGAGGGCTCCCTCCAGCTTCCCAAGGCTTTCCCGCAAGGCTCTGCCTCATCCAAGTCGGGTTCAAGAATGAATCAGATAAAAGAACAAAAATGAAATTTTAACAGTACTATTGATTTCTGCATTGAGTGTTTACTGAGGTCAGTGTTACGTATAAATACCACTCTCAATCCAGTGTCAGCTCTGACAAATTTAGCACGTAGATCTTAGGATGACGTGGTTTGAGAAAGGATCCAAAGCCCTTTCAGCACTCCAGCGTCCTCGAGTTGCCCTTCCAGGCTGTGCTGGGCTGCCCAAGGCGCAGGCCAAGCTCTGGGGCTGCCAGCAGGGCTGGCTGTGCACTAGCTGCTCGCTGAGGGGTGGGAGAGATTAAAAAAATATATATTATTTTCCTGATCTTGCAGTCGAAATAAAAATCACCGAAAGATAATGAAAAACATAAGACAGGAGGGGAAAACAACACTTTTTTGGTCTTTATTTAAGAAGTACCCTTTTGAACACAAGAGCTGGGCCAAATCAAGGCTTTGCTTGGGTGACAGGGGCTGGCAGCAGCCACAGGGCGCAGCTACCAGCAGCCACCAGGACCCAGCGGAACTGCTGGTGCTGGAGGTGGCTCTTCCCAGCAGCAGCAGAGCCGGGGGCTGCTCCGACAGCCCCTGCGGGAGCCCCAGCCGCTCAATGCAGAAGGTTTGGGAGCTGGGCTTTTACCTGCCTCCCGGAGAGGTGAGTGCGGGGGAATGCTTCCAAACAAAACACTCGAGCATATTTTAAAATAAGTTAATTCTTAATAAATATGTGCTTGAAGAAAGTGATAATTATATACTGCACCTTTAAGTAATGCACTTGGTTCTCTGCATTGGCTTCCATTTTGGTTTCTTTTATTGTTAAAGTGCATTAAATCAAAATAATGAACCACTTCCGCATCATTATTGTTAAAATAAATCATAACAACATTAATACAAGTCACTAAGTCACTACTATTAGTACTGCAATCTAGCAGATAACTCTATGTATTGCTCTATTTAATACTGTCCAGCAGAAGAATATAATACTTCTATTTTAATCTCACAACAGCTCCAGCAGTCGTTAATGGCTGCCACCATATTAGTACAACTAAAAATGGGGAGAAGCATGAGAGACGGGGCCGCATCGCCTCAAAGACATCCAGAAAGATGTAGCTAACTGGATATATACAGATACATTATATAGCAAGACGTAAGGTACCAAGCGGGCTCCGCACTTCGGGAGAGAGACCTTCTCCTGCCACCCCAATTTGGGCACATCCCAACCAGCCTCCTGCCCCATCCCAACCAAACGGCCTCCCTCCTCGCTATGAGGCACCGAGAGCTGCCAGGGCCACAGCACTGGCCATGGCCACTCGGGCCACCTGCGTTTAGAGCCAACCAAATGACATCGATCAGCTGAGCTGTCAGTAACTCTCTCTCGATGTTAGCATAGCAATTAATAAAAACCCAACCCCTCCCCACCCCAAAGAAAAATAAAAAAAATGAAGACAAGAACAACGTTTAAATTGTATATTTTTTTGGCAGAGAAATATCCCTGGTAACACATGATATTGTTGTGCTATTTTACTGAACCCCTTGATTGCAGCTAAAGTCTCTAACTTTTACCTTCCAAGCCAAATTGGTTTGAAGCTCTGGTGAAAGGGCAATGTATCCTTTTGTGTAAGCCAGTAGTGAAATAGTCTGCCCCTTCCCCCTTAAAACAGATACACAATGCTGCCTATTAGTTAAAGGAACCAAATAGCAATCTTAAGTGATTAATAAGGCTATAAGGAAAAAAAAAATCAAGACTTTCTCAAGTACAGTAGGGATTTAGCCAATGTTTACAGTACAAGAGTTGGCTACCTCAGGAATGACTCCAAATTCCTTTCCCAATGGAGGCCTCTTCCATTTCCCACCATGCTACCCCTGTGTGCCACATTTCAAAGCATGAGTTAAGAAAGGCAAATGAAATGGAACTAGAAGAGGCAGCTTCCTGGTTAAACACATTTTAGACCTCGTTAGTTTGATATTAAGTCTCTGAGCCTGAAAAGCCCCAACACACGTTCCAGTACAAATGTACTCTTTTAGATTCAAGTGGGAACGGAAACACACATTTGGCTTCTACCTCGGTTTTAAATCTCTTCTGGTAAACCAGGACAAAAAATTAAAATTAAAGTAAACCCAGAATGCACAAAAAAAGACAAAAAACAACACAAAAAACACAATTCCCCAAAAATATACAAATTAGGCTGTGCAGACCAAGTTTGATGGCTTTTTTTCCTCCCTCATTGTAAACACTGATGTTGTAGAAGGTTACAGCTATCTCTAACACTTTTGTGGGCCCTGCCAGCAGCCAGTGTGTTTGGATTTGCACCAGATCGCAAAAACGGAATTGACACATTTGACAGCTTTTTTGTCTTCAGTGTCTTAAGGGAATTTTGTAAATTTTGATATTACAATCATTTTGAGAAACTCAATTCTGCAAAGAGAATTAACTGAGATCTCCTGGCAGGAATCAGACCCAGAACTAAATACAGAGCTGATAAAATTATCAACATGCTTAAACATGGGGTTTGCAGGTTTGTTTTGTATAAGCACCTGTGGGCCTCACAGCCCTAGAACACCTGAAAATCCCAACTCAAACAACAAGGCAGAACAAAAGGAAACAAAACAGAGCACCCAAACACCACCTGATTGCCATTGGGGAGCAAGCAGTAACAACAAAACACAACTGAAGTCAGAGACCAAATCTCTCCACGATGAAAAGGCTCCAACTCTGGACCAACCAACTGCTGAGAAGAGGAAAGAAGTAGGCTTCTCTAAAGGGTTAGAGTCCCTCTGTTTCAGAGCACAATTCCAATTTGCTTCTTACTGCTAGCAAGTTGCGGAAACACATCCAAAACTCTTGGGTATTCCATGTATGGACAAGAACGAGGAGAACAGGAGCCAAGACTGCAGAACATTAGAGTTTGGCACTAAACTCCTCAAGTAGATGCATCTGTATCTCTCTCAAAGGCACACATTTGGTTTCCTATCAATAACAGGAGAGATGGGATGTCATACCCTGTTACACATACAAGATTATTAACAACTTCACAAAAAGGCTTTTGACTATGCTGTATCTTCCTCATAGTTGCTTATGACACCTTAACCCCACAGACCTCTCCAGAGCGTGGCAGACTTGTCCACAGCATAGACAGACTCCTTTGTCCCTTTGTACAAACTCGGGCACAGGGAAACATCTTTGTGTAGTAACTGTTTTTTTTTTTCCACATGTACACAGCAGGAACAGTATAAATTAGGGAGGTTAGAGACATTGCAACATTAGTTCTTTTTCTCCAAATAATTTGAGGGCACCCAGCCTTTGAATGGTTTCACACCATTCATGATTTGGCAGTACCACCAGCCATTTGGGTTCCTTTCCAGGACCTCCATGCAGACACCTTCCTGAAACCCCGCAGTCTCTTCATCCCCTTCATAGTCTGCAATGGAAACATAGATGTCTTTGAGATTGTTGTGGATGAACTGGGATTTCTCAATGGGTTTTGGCCTGACAGTGGACACGGGGATCCCATTCCTCTGGGTGGGGAGGTTGGAGGTGGTTTCCAAGCCCTCTGTGCCAGACCTCTCCGCCTGTTTTCCCTTGGAGTCACCCGGTTGTGATCGTGTGTTACCAAAGGAGGAATTCCGTCGGATGTTCCTAAGATGGTCTGTAGATGTTAAGGACTCATTTCTGCGCAAGGAGCATGACAAGTTGTTTTCCTTTGGTGGCGGAGACACAAACACTGACTGTGGCCGGACCGCAAGCTGCCTGACACCATTTCTCATTTTGACTGGCCCTGATGTTTTTGAAAACCCACCAGGAGGTTTGCTTGGGATGGGTGGTGTTGCACGCTTGCTTTGGTTGATGGTGTTCAAAGCCTGCACTCTCTTCTCTATCTTCTCTAAACTGTTTGACTTGTTTTCATTTTTCCTGTTCTTGGAAAGCGAGGCATCGGTGTCTGTTGCTGTGGTTTCTCGATTATCAGCAAGAGCCAAATAATGGGAAGGAGCCCAGCCTTCCGCATCTCCGTATTTCAGGTACCACCACCCACTGGCTTGCTTCTCCAGCACTTCTACTTCTACTCCTGCTGGGAAGGAAATTTCAGAATCCTGTACCTTTTGGTATGAGTCAGTGGTCACGTAGAAACATCTGGAATCATTTTCCTGCTCAGTTTTGGCATGGCTGGAGCAGAAAATGCCACGGGAAGGAGCTGTAATGAGATCAGTTGAGCTCCTCCTAGGATCATCTTGGTTCTCAGAAGCTGTGTATGGGGGGCTCTCAGACTCTTCACTTCTTGAACCTTTAAGTCCCCCTCTGAGTTGCCCAGTTGGCCTCAGCTGACGTCTTAAAGTGCTGATATCCATTTTTTCCTCACTCTGAGACTCTGCCTTGTTCAGGAAGGGTTTGGGCCTAACAATTGGCTTTGCTCTAATGGAAGGGCTCTGCCCAGGCTCTTTCTTCACACCTGTTCTTGGCATGCTACGTAAGCCAACATCTGAGGCTGACCTTGGTTTTGTCTCTTCATTCCTGGAGTAGTGACATTTTCCAAAATCAGGGTGGATGTTTTTGTCAGTCTTGGGCTTCACAAGCGATGTTTTAGGAGAGCCAGAACATGGAGAGTTCCTTCGAATCAAGGACAGAGAAGCGCTTTTCTGGGAGTCAGAGTCTCCACTAGATTCCTTATTAGACAAAGCATCTTCTGCGTAACGCCTGAATCCCTCATTCTCATAGATGGTCTCTTCTTCATGGGCAACATCCTCTGAAGACTCTCCAACTTTGAATTTTGTTTTCTGAAGAGATGACACAGGAGAGGGCTTGAGTGGCTGAAACAACCGTTTTTCAGGTGTGCTCTCTTCACGATGGCTTTCATTCACATCACACTCTGAGTCAAAGCCAAAGGCAGGTACATCATACTCAGGTTCTTCGTATTTGAGCTTGTGGGGAGAGTCCTGGGCTTCCCCTGAAGAAACGGTTCCAGGAGTTGTCCCTTCTTCAGTGTCTTTCGGTTTACTGGGAGGAGCTGGGGGAGGGACCTTCGGACGTGTTAAGGTACTGGTTCTTCTGTTTAAGTTTGGCTTCTTTCTCTTGTCAATGTAAGATGCTGGTGCCCATCCTTCCTTCTCTCCAATCTGCACATACCACCAGCCACCAGAATTCTTTTCTATAACCTATTTGATGACAAGCAACAGGTTAGGCAAAAGTCTTAACCAATTGCTTTTCACTCCCCTCCCTTTTCAAGCCGGTCCTCCACAATATTATTTTCACAGCTGCACTGTCAGGGCTCACCTCTGCTTTTTGTCCTCCACGAAAGCTTATCCCATCAGAGATACAAGACTGGAACTCCGCAATAGTGTAGTATTCCACTTCCACAGAGGGTGGCTCTGGTGGTTTGGGCAACTGAAAACCCTATAGAAAAAGTAGATTTGTCCAGTTAGTGACATATGTATTTATATATAAAAATAGATATGGGCTGAATGGCATCAGTATGAAAAAATGTTTGTCTTCACAGGTGTTATTCACTAAAGCCCTTCATTCTTCCTAATGATAATTTGCCAATTCTCTAGAGCAGAAGCCAAGGTGCAGAGATGGGCCACCAAGAGAGGCGGCCTTTCAAACTACTCTCTGTTCTTGACCCTTTTGCTAGCTGTTAAAATTGTGATAGTGTTTACCTGAGCAGTAAAACTTTTACTGATAGGCCATAAAGCTCACACTGCCATTCTGGCCATAGTAACAACAGTCAATTTAGTCTGATATTTTACACAGAAGGACTCAGTTCTGGATGGTTTGCTGCAGCCATAGTAAATGGCATTGCACCAAGCCCATGATAAGATTCTGCCCATTCCCTGACCCAATCTTTTAACATGTAATGCAATGCTAACAAATTATTGCTCTTCATCTGCTCCTGACTTTAAATAACCTACATTCTTTAGTGATATGACCTATCTGTAGCAAGAAATACAGGGATATCAGAGAATCCTGTAACACTTTTCAGCTGAAGTGAGAATGGAAAGGGAAGAGCTTGAGGGTGAACTAGAATCTCTGCTCAGCCCCAACAGCTGAATGCCGGCACAACCTGCACTGCATTACATAGAGTCTCCATGAAAAACAGGACCTTGAAATCATTCTGGCAGCACACCAAACTGCTCTAAAAGCTGGAAGCCCTTCCATTAAGCCTCTTTCATTATGCATTTCAGAACTTATTACAATTACTTTTAAAGCGATAACTGCTATGAGAGTCCCTTCAAGAATGTTGATATACAAAGCCTTTCAGATAATCACAGAACTTCTCTACACAACGACTAGGGGATGGTGAAGCTGCACAGCCTCAGCCTCACTGCTCAGTCCTAGCACGAGATGTCACATCTCAGTATATCATGAATACAGGTTAGGCCTGCAACAAATGGGCAAAGAACAGCAAGAAGCAGAAAGATGACCCTAAAGCCATTAATGAGAGGAAGAAAAAGGACACACTGCTCTATTCGCATGGTCTCTGGTTTCTGAGATATCCTCATTGTAGCTAACAAGCTGTGTTTCATCACACACAGCATGTGGCATTTTGCAGAAAATGCATCACTGCACCTTAGGAACCATGTCTAACAATGTTTTAATTGGATGTTTCAGCACTGTAAATGCTGAAATACAGCAGAAGATGCAGTATAATAAAATGCCTTCAGATAATAGGATGGTTTGGATTAAATGAAGATAATTAGAAACAGCAGATATGTTCAGGGTTTCATGTGTGTTATCACTGCTATTTTTCACATGGAATTAAGTTTAGTAGCCTTGTCAAAACAAAATTTAATAGAAAAAGTGAAATAGGAAGAAAATGTTAGTATGCTATACATCTCATTAAGAGACATCTCAGATGACACAGATATGGCTACAACTCAAACTGTTTTCCCTTCCTAAAACTACATTTTTGTAAGAGAAAAACTCATTTTTTTATACCACCAACTCTTCATAGGGCAGAGGGACAAAGCTGCCAGGTGACACCAGTTTAACATTCAGACAACCTCACCTGCAAAGGTTTCTTGTAGCTAAATTCAATTGCTTAATGGACCATACAAATCTCACCACCTCAAAATACTTGCCTCAGTAGCACTGAAAGTCACTGAAGTGACCCATTTCCAGATTCAAGCATAACAAAACATCATAGCTTTAACTGGGAGAAGGGAGGGATTTCAGAAAGTTCAACACTTCCTTAATTGGGGAGCAACCTTTTTAAAAATGGAAATCTCTCAATTAACATCAGGATGTTCAGAGGCGTGTTCAGTATTTAAATAATAAAATGAATAGCTATGCAAATAAAGCACCTCTCAGATACCCTCCCTCTTGTGAAGCTATACGAAGTCTACTAAAAACACACCAGCACACCTATCCCACTGCTTCAATATACAATAAAACAATACAAACCAGGCTGGATTCTCTTCGTGGGGGCGGCCTTGTTCTTAAATTTGGAGAACCTGAGCAGGAAAGGAAGAGGAGAAAGTTTATTTAGCCTTGTAAGTACTGCTAAATGCATTCTTCGAGAGCTCCCTACTGTGTTATACAGCTTGAGAGTATTAGAAATCAGTATTTGCAATATTTGAAGCATCTCTCTGAAACAATATAGGAAAATATGAGGGAATGCTAGAGATACCAAGATAAAGTTGCTATTCATCTCAGCAAAGCTAAGACGTTTAAGAGGAAATCATTGCCAGAAAGCAGTGGATTATATTTTCTGCTGGAACTGACCAGCTCCATTGGAGATTGGCCAGCAAAGAATTGGCTTAGTGTTTAGCTTTTCCCCCAGCAATAAAAATAATCCACTGAATTAATAACACTCATACTGTCTTCTGTCATAGCATCTTGCCATTCCTCATAAGAACCAGAGTTAAAAAAAATCTGCATTTTGCAGATGAAATAAAAATGCACATTACAGCAGCTTGCTTAGGAAAACAGCAAAACAAAGCTAAGAGAAAAGGCACAGGTAGTCTCCTCGACTCAAACACACCACCATATCATCTGTGCATGTACCCCTTCATTGTTGAAGGGGTACGTGCTAGAGTATTCAAAAGAAAATGTTTCTCTGGAAAAATAAACATATTAAGTAACTGCATACCAGCTAAGATATAGAAGCAGCACAAAGCAAGCAAACTCTATTGCTGCTCGTAAATGACTGTGTCCTAGAGTCCCTGCAGATCCCCAGAAAAGCAGACGGATCTGCTTGTGCAGCCTCATCTGCAAGACCACAGCATGTTTAGCTGACAGCCAACGCCATTGACACAAGGCAGAGGGGAAGAGATACTGCAAACCAGTGGAAACCCAGACTTCTTTACTGCCTTACTTATTTGAGCTCTTTGTGGCGCTATCCTTGCTATGGCTGGGGATCCCTGGGCCAGTTTGGATGCCTGCTTGTCTGGGGTCATCATGGCATTGCCATTGGAGTCGCTGCACAAGATGGGCAAGCTGATTTCCTTCTTGGTGATGTGGGTTTCTGAGGTCTCATTTTCTGCTTGGGTTTCCTTGTCAGTAGATGATTTCTTGTTCAGCAGGTTACTGATTTCCATAATGTTTCCTATGATTTCCACTGGCCCAGTTAAATTCTTTTTCCTAGATGGAAGATCATCCTTAGCCTTCTTCAGATATGAAGCAGGGGCCCAGCCCTCTTTGCCTAGATACCTGCAAATAAAATAAAGAAAATATTGTCATAAACACAGTCCTGTCACCCATTCCAGGTACAGTTAAGGCAAAAAAAAGTGGAGTTTTGTATTAAACTTTCTCAGATAGGCTACTGTGGTCTCTATTCATTTATTACCTATTGATTAGGCATCTCAGCTCAGCTAGCAGTAAACTACTGATCACTAAAAAAGGAGATGCTGCTTCTGACTATAAGGAAACTCTTTAGATAAGGAAGAAAGTTACTTTCTCATCAGTTTGATACATTTGTATTTTCTAGGGCAGACTCAGTATTTCCTTATATATATAGAAGGAGAAAAAGAAAAAAAAGGAAATGATTGATCCATTCTATGGGCAACTCATAATGGAAAAGGGTTGATGTACAGGTGAAACCCATCCCAGCAGAGAGGTCCTACACCTGCAGCATGCAGGACTTGGTACAAGTCTCCCACCCACAACTATAACAGCCTCTGCCCCCCTTCCCCTAACCACCAGCCCTGTATGATCAGCTTTTCTAAGGACTTAACTCAGGACTCAGAAACCCAAAACAAAAACACCCTGGTGCAGATTACTTGTCAGTGCAAGGTCAAGAAACTGTTTGACTAAAGGAAAACAGCTTTGATGGAGATTCATTTTCCTTAACAAGCTAGGAGCCATTTGAAGAAATAAACTGGGAAATCTGAACAGATACCTGAATCCAGCAAGTGTTCCCAGAGTACAAACTGACTGCGCTTTCTGTACTTCAAGCTGAAGTCATTTTTTTCCACTATTGGGCTTTGGGGACAATGGTTTTTCTAAATCCTGCCATTCCTAACACCTCAGCAGGGATTTCAGATTACAATCAGACTCCAGGGAAAACCACATGGATGAACTCTGCTTTCCCTAATGAAACTCTAACTAGCTACAGAGTGAGTCACTGAGACCCTTCTCCCTTTAATCTCTTAAGATACCCAAGGCAGGCGCTTGAACAGTAAGTGGGAAAGCAGGCACCGTTAAATTCCTGGTGCTCAGGAAATCTGCAGGAAATACAAAGGTTAAACCCACAGGACTTTCAGGCTTTTTAATGAAAATGGAGGCTCATTAGACAGCAGATGAAGGATTTTAGGGAAGCTTCAAAAGGAGGGCAGGGGGGATGTCAAAACATTATCTAATTTTCTATCACAAAACAATTTGGTCATGCAAACACTTGGCTTCTCAGCTTTGCTGTGTTCTGCGGGGCATACCCTGGGCTCATCCCCCTTGCCAAAATAGACCTTTATGGAGAAAATCAACAATAGGATGCAGGGGTACTTCCCCAAACTTCAGTAGGGTCTGGCTGAAGGAAAGTTAGTGCTTTCAGCAAACAGCACAAGAACCTGCATGCCCAGAAGTTTCTTCCTCTTCCTGCCAGTCTAGATCAACCAGGGCAAACAGATGCTGCTCCTGACGATCTACCCTACCATGAAAGCAGGGGTATGGGATCTCCCAAGTTCACAAAGCTTAGCATCAAGGCTTCAAGGAGTCTGCTATCAAAGAAAAGCATCCAAAAGCTCCAAGATGGGTTTGCAGCATGAATTACCAAAATTAACTCACACAGTAGCAAAATAGCACAGACTTATCTGGCTTCTAGCAGATCCCAATTGCATCCTGGATTGCTTTGCATCTATGTAGTTCTGTCCCCTTAGAGGTTCTCCCCACAATGAAAGACTGAGGTTTGTGGTAACAACCCAGGGAGGGAATGTAAGTGTTTTGCACTTGAACTATGACAAGATGCAAGTTTACCAAGCACCATACAGCAAGTCCTACCAAAGAGGCAAAAACACAGAACTACAGTACACACTCAAAACAAAAAGCAGCCCTCAATACAAGCTATGTCCCCCACTGTAGCATCTCAGTGCTATTTTCAAGCAGGGACAAAGGATGACTCCATCCCCTTTTCCTTTAGATAGTCCTACTGCTATCTACTAGCTACTGACCACCTGTTGCCTCTCCACTAGAAAAGTTTTGAAGGAACCTTGTAACTTTACATGATCTGGAGACACCAGACTTGCATTTGCCAAGCCAGGAGAGCCACAGTGGCCAAAACACCATGCACTCCAGTTGCAGAGGTTACCTTCAGGGTGTGATTGCGCAAAATCAGCAAGAAAAGCATTTCCCTTCCACCTTAATTTGAGAGACTTAATATGTTTAAGATCAGAAAAGCAGCAACAGACAGATTCTGTGCTGGCTCATTAGTTCTCCTGCCAGCTAATACGTATCTGGATCAGTCTATATAGCCCTGCTGCATCAGGCACGTCTGATCTTGTACCACTCCCCCAGAGGGTAGGGGCAATAGCTGGACAGTTAACTCTAGGTAACACACCCTCAGGAGAGGGGCAGTTGCTGGTTATTGCTTTGTGCAAGCTGGCAAATACAACCTGAAGTTAATAATGAGCCCTAGCTGCCAGCTGCAACCCCACAAATAAAAGCTGCTTCCAAGTGCCAAACAGACTTGCTGTTTCACCTTAGGAGACTGCATCATCTCTCCATTTTATAGATGGAAGAAGTAACCAAGGAATCTTCAAGAAGTCTGGAACCAGCAGAGATCTTCATTTTGTGTCTGAGCACTGAACCATAAATATCCTTCCTTCATTCACCTTCACAACCTACAGCAGATACTGCAAACCTTATCCCAGATCCCTTCTCATTGAAGTCCAGCTAGCACCACCTCAGCTGCATCCATCACATGGGCTCAGGCTCATGACAAATGACTAAACGAAGCAGGAAGCAAATAAGAAGTTTGATTAGCACATTGTTCCTCCTCTTGCTGCAGTGCTGGACAGGCACCATGAGATGACCTGCAGTGACAGGAGCTGATACAAAGAAAGATCTAAATAATGAATGGCCATAGCAATTGGTAAAGTGCACAAAGCCGCTAACTCCAAGTAGTAACAAGGATCCTAGAAGGGAGCCCTGAAGTCCAAATGCTTTTTTAAAAATCATACCATGCACATAGCAAAAGAGAAGGGCACTGATATTAACTGTAGCTTTCACTACAATGGACTTGGAGTATTACAGAGTTTAATGCAATGATTTGGCTCCACCATTGATTCCAAAACCCTCCCTGTTAATATTACATGAAGGAAAAAATGGATTCAAACCATAGGAATGTTTAGAAAAAAAGTCAAAAGTGCCTCTGTGAGTCTGAGAGTCACATCTGCTTTCCAGCTCCAGAGCACTGGAATCGCTCCAGAGGGAAGTGAATGGGGAGGTGGGAGGGGGGAGGAGAAGAAAGAAGAAAAAAAGAAAAAGAAGGACAGGAAATGAGGATCAGCACATGGCCAGGAATCTGGGGAAATTACATGCTTAAGGTGGAACAAGCTAATGCCTTTAAGGTGGATTCCATCCCAAGCAACTGGATTTGTTTTTATTTCCAGACCTCGGTGCGAGTGCTCGGCCTCTGTCTGGCACAAGGGGCACCTCAGCAGTAGGATTTGGCTGCAGCCTCCTCTGCTCCCTCGCTGCAGAGGAGGCTGCTGCTCTTCTTAAGGCACTGAATACTCAAGGACATATTGCCAAGTAAGAGAAACCATTTTCTGAGCAGTACCTAGCAGCACTCATAGCAATGTTAGCATAATAAACGGTACAAGTTTGAGATCAACTATAGGGGCTGTGACGTACCAGCTTCTTAGGGAGACATCATCCTGTCACTGTTTTCAGTGGTACTACCCGCAGAAAAAAAAGTTATTTCTAAAAGCAGATTAATCCTCCTGCAAGCTTGCCAGGCGCTACCCCAGAGCAGCAGAGGCTTTTCCTGCTCA
Organism: Crypturellus undulatus; assembly: GCA_013389825.1. Lineage (NCBI taxonomy): Eukaryota > Metazoa > Chordata > Aves > Tinamiformes > Tinamidae > Crypturellus > Crypturellus undulatus. The sequence continues at coordinate 20,307 of VWPW01000308.1, forward strand.
TGTCTGATGCTCAGAGCACTCAGAACACGAGCAACAGTGAGGTATGACCCTCCTCACAGGAAAACCCAGAGCTGCTCAGCTCAACACGCCACCTCCGGAGCGGCCAAGGGCACATCGAGCTCCTGCCTCCACCACCGACCTCCACTGGGAGCCTGTGGCCTCCAACGTCCTCCATGGCAATTTGCACGAGGAGCTATTCAGCTGCTGCAGCAAGGGATACCCAACGCCAGAACGAGCTGCTGCTATAAAACTTCACATGCACACATTGCTATTCTTAGAAAAATGAGCACTTTGGGTTGGCCAAAAGGAATGTGTGCAGGAAAAAAAAGTGGAGGAGGAAAAATCTGCTTATGGTAGAGCTGTTAATATGATGAGGGAGAACCTAAAACAGAATTAAGGCTGTATTTCAGAAGGAAAGGGATTTCAGAATAAACTCAAGGCCATTCTCCCCTCAAATCTTACGGGCTCTTAGTTCTGCAGCTTTGGGTTTAACTTCTGTGAATGATTAAAGGAGAAAAAAATGTGACCTGACCAAACCCAGGCATTTTGAGTTCCTCCTATCTGGAGTGCCTTCCTGGCTCTACTTCTATCTGTATTAACCTCCTCCCCTTAAGGGAGCATTAAAAAAAAAAAAAAAAATCCAACAGAACACACATTTTTAAGTACAAGACATCAAGAAAAAACAACAACATTGCTTCAGTCAGCACTTTCATAGCCTTCATTCATAGCTGATAAATGAGGCAACACAAACAAAGCAAGCTAGGGAGGGAAAGGGGCAAGTCACCACCATAAAGACATTCTTGCTGCAAAACGGCAGTTAGATGAGATGTTTTAGGCCGCCTGAAAAATAAATGACCCTTTTTAAGGTGCTATATCACATCTTCCCTTAAGAGAAGTGAGATGATGCAGCATGGCCAGTTCCATGCATCCAAGTGATGCACAAGACAAACCAAGGGGAATCACAGCAGAGGCACTAAAACCTAGAAGTGCTGTGAGAACCTGAACAGAGAGAATTCTCATTAAGCAACTCATCTTGACACCTTATGTGCCAGTGTGCTGACATCTTGTCTGGGACACACCTAAGCTATCTTTTCCCATAAACATTTTAAAAAGTGCGTTTGAGTCACAAGTCTCATTTGACTGCTGCCCTTAATGACTAAGCTAAATATGCAGTAACTTCACCTGCTCTGAGAATACATTCCCCAGACACACCCGGATGCCAGAACTAGATTTGCAAGATGAAGCAAGTTAGCTGGAATTGTCAATAAGTTTGGAAAAGAAAGGCTATAGGCAGCAAATTGATCTCTTATCCCTGAAAATAGCACCACCTGCCCCACACAGCTCAGCAAATCACAACCAGCTCCCTAGCATTGCTATAAATAGATTCAAATGTGTTACAGAAACAGTCTTATGCTGGAAACACTTTGAAGTTATGCACAGCACAAATCCTTGTTAGGACCCCCAGATCTCAACTGAAATGTGGACTTTTAACTTGAAGGAAGGAAAACCTCCAAGTTAAGGCATTTCCCCACTGGAATAGCCCACAGCTTTTGCAGATGCCCTAAGGTTACTTCAATTGCCATTATATTGTCTTAGCCTTTTCTTTACGTTTCTTCAAGATGCCTTATGGATAATCCCACAGCTGGGCAAGGAAACCCAAGTTATTTAAACATTAACATTAAGTGAATTATCAGAAAAACATCACAGTCACAGGCTCTGCAGCAGTCCGGCCGCACGGCTGTTTTACCTTATGTACCACCATCCTTCCAGGTTCTTTTGGATGACCTCCACGGTGACCCCTTTTTCGAACCCAATCTCATCCTTCCCCTGGCTGGCGTACGGCTGGATAGTGACATATTTCTCTTCTAGTGAGGGGAGAAAAGGCAACATCAGTTAGGGTCAGAATCAGTCCAGCTGTTTTTCTTGTCTGCTCGCTTTTTAAGCTGTTGTGCGGTGATTACGTGGAGCCATTACCAAAGGCGGAGCCCCGCTCAGAGGCCCACGGTTATTTATGCTGACGGCAGGACAGATAATCAGCCCCTTGCCGCTACCCTGCTGCTGATAATCAGCGCCTTTCCCTGCCAGTAATGACACAGGGTCCCCCGAGAGTCCCCCCTCCCGGGCAGGTTCCTCCAGCGGGTAAGAGAGGATTTGGAGCTGGACTTCAGTCCCGTACTGTAACTCAACAGATTCAACCCAGCTGCCAAATGAGCACGGCGTCACCGCGGGAGCTGCAGCCAGTTGGCTCTTCTGAACGTGCACACGGCTGTGCCGAGCATCGTGTTACCGAAACGCGAGCCCCCATCCTGAGGGGGACCCGTCCTCCCCGTGCCGAGGGGCTGGCCCGGCACGCAGAGCAGGTCTGCTGAGACAAGCTCGAAGCAGCATTTAAAAACATGAAGAGGACCCTTTGCGCTTAATGCGAGACCACAGAGCACCTTGCACCTGTGGGCTGGGGTGTTTACAGACTTTCATCAACTTTCCCCCAGAGTGTCACACAGGTGGCAATACTAAGACATACCTCAAAAAGCACAGGCTAGACCTCAAGCTTGAGGTTTGAGTCAGAAATAAAGCATCCCTACTTATCTCTAGCAGTTATCCCCTCCCGGGCCAGGCAGAGGTGAGCAGACTTATGGAGGGGAAGCCAAGGAGCACAGGAAACAGACACTTTCCTGGCATCTTCCTTACCCACTGGGAGGCATTTACAGCTGTTTCTCCATCACGTTCAAGGTCAACCTCTTCATACATTAGGTAAAGGCATGGACAGGGCGACCTGGCAGCCTTCTGTTCTGCAGCAGCAGGCACAAGAAGTGCTACTAACCCATGCTCCTGCATCCAAGCTCTAGTGCATGGAAGTGTACAAGTTGCTGTGGCTCCGTAAAGGGCAATGAACAAGCAATAAAGGACACTCAGACAGGCCTTCCTAGCACACTTGCTGCTGCCGGTCCCAACAAGGCATGACTGGGTACAAACAGAGGACAGGAGTGGACAAGAACTTAAGCATCTCCAGTGTTCCTAATGGCTGCCAAACAAAGCGGGGCAGCAAAGGTTGCAGCAGCTCAAGGCAAATGCCATTCTAGGAAGAACAGGCAGACTCAACTGTATGTTTAGTTTTGCAGTTCAGTTGCATTTTGTTGCTGAGTAAAGCATAGAAACTTTAAAGAAAAGCATTACTGAGATACAGTAAGAAATACTACCTCAAAAAGAAAGGAGTTGGCAAAGCATTTGATGGCAACAAGTTCAGCACAACTACATCTTTGAAGTCAACTTCTCTTGACAGGTCTCATTTGGATCCTTCTCACTCCAAGTAAAATCTCTTGAAACCTTTGCCTCCTCAAAGAACAATTTCTCCAACGGCCCAGGACTCCTTTACTTTACTACTGCTAAGGAATTGCAGCTCATTTCTAATTAGCACCACCAGGACACAATACTTTCCCAACAGAACTTCTGATACAAAATTGGGTTTGATGACTGCTGATGCAGCTAATGAAACCTGGCTGCAAAGGACAGCTTTTCTCTGCTCTGTAGAGTAAAGGCAGATTCTCTTTATGTAAATTGACCCCTGCTGAAGGAGTTAAGTATCCTATTTCCACCACCTGGAAAAGCCTAAGCATTAAACTGAACAGCAGAAGATCCCAAGGCACTTGAACTACTCCCCAAGACAGCATGGCCAAGAGAAAGTGCAGGTACCCGAAGCTGCAGCACTGTCCCAGAAATGCACTGCCTCAAGGGAGCCTCCGGGGATGTTTCTATGACAATAATAAAGAGCTAAAGCATGTGTTTGCTGAGCTTTGGAAGAAGGCTCTGCTTTGTCTCTCCCACATACCAGAGCCCCTTTATAAGCCAGGCTATCAGAGTTCACTCCTGCCACCGCAGCTACAAGGCAAGTTTCTGTTTATCTTTTTTCCTCCATGTAAACAGAAGTCCCCTCTGCAGAAGGGATCTTTATTCAGCCAACTCCAGCTGCCCTTGTTGGGCAAAGCAGCCCCTCTCCAGGATTGGTCTGCTACTTTCTGCTGAGGACAGAGCTCTTGGGCAAGGTGCTCACACCAGCATTTGCACAGAACTTGCCAAACTTGCCACAGCATTTCTTGTGGGCCAGACCTTGCATTGAGACCACAGTGGGTATCCATCAGGCTCTGCCAGTGCTTTCAAGTCTGATCTTTCTTGGCAAGTTAAAGTTTGGGGTGATGGTTCTTTGTAGTCTGGAATTCAGTCACTTCTAGATATCAGATCCTTACCTCTACCCAGGCAAATCACTGTCTTCATCCTCCACACATGTGAGTGGCTGCTGGGGAAAGCACAGACCCATGCATGGTAGCTGGCTAGTGCTGTAACTGGACTTGCAGTTGTGCACATGGGCACTCCTGCTCTACCTGACATCTACTCCAGTACCTTCTTCCCAGCTTTAAAGAGAGTCAAAAAAGTGCAGATTTATCCTTTGAAGGACCTATACCAACCCCCCTGTTGTTCTGGCTTGAGGGGACAGGCAGGGACAGAACTAGCTGCTGCACACACTGGAAAAAGCAGCAGTTGGCTGCCCAGGGAAGCCTCATCCTGTGCTGGGCAGCTGCAGCTCCTCTCCTAGCTTCTGGCAGGTTCCCTGGGAGAGACACTGCAGAGCAGCCCTCAGGAGCCTCCAGCACTGAAGTTGCTCCTTTGCTTCTTGCTGCTCTCTCCTGGTCTCACACCAATGTGCTCAGCACTGTCCCTCAGGGACAGGGGGGCTCTAGGAACACTAAATGGGCAGGAACATCCCCACCCAAGTGTCACAACAGCAGGGGATGCACACATGAGCCCAGGAGGCTTTGCTGGGCTGTCACTGTCCTATATGGCCCAGAAGCAAATCCACGATTAGCTCTTCAGCCTTGCCTGGAGATGTAAAAAGGGATGGAAAGAAGGAAAAGAGATGGAAAAAAGAGAGATGAAAAAAAAGATGGAAAAAAGGGGGAAAAATAATTTCCATGAAGTAAGGCAATCACAAATAGGTTCAAAATCCATTTAGAAAAGAATCCTATGATGTTTTTGTTTAGTAGTTCTATTTTAAGCCTGCAGATGAAAAACAGGAAGCCACCATTAAAATTTCCCCTTGCAGAGTGCTTTCACAGCAAAAATTACAGCCATTTCCAAGATTACACACGTTTGGTTTCTTTCAGCGGTGCAGGGGATACCACAAACACACACGGGGTTTGTAACTTAGACAGTATTCTGGAGATAGGGGCCTCACTGAAACCCAAGTGCAATTCTGGTTTGCTTCTCCAAGATTATCTCTAGCCAGAGGACGTTATGTATAAATCCCCACTGGCTGGAAAGAGCAGTGGAGCTTCTAGTGGACATGTCACTTAAGTGGATTGATGTAACATCTGACATATCAGATTATCATTCAAAAGTCTCTAAGAGATATTTGACATTTCATGATGGATACATACAGTTACTGGAAAGACTTAACGCAGATAAATGGCTTCAGGAGGGAATTGGCAGAGCATCAGCCAGGAGAAAGACAATGCACTGCGTAACAACAATAGTTCTCAACTATCATGCTAATTGTTTAGATACCGTTACAAGCAATGGGATAGCACTCAAACCAGTGAGCCATCCCAGAAGATCTACTTGCAGAGCTGCATACCCAGATCTGCTTCTTTTTGATTCGTCAAGTTTGACTTCACAATTACTGTCAAGAAATGCAAGCAGAAATACAATGTGTATTCTCCAGCTACAGCTCCCACTGCATCAACTTCATTGCTGAGGTCAAGTGGGCAGGACAGGCTTTGCTATGTGATTCTGAACTCCACCAGCTAAAAGGCTGTTCTTGGAAAATAGTACAAGAGTCCTGCTCCCCCTCAAGATCACCTGAAAATGAGATCTGTTCTTTGTGCTACATACCAAAGATCTCTCAATAGCCTAATTAACACATTTCATTTGTTTCTTTACCTCTGATCTGTGGATTCAAGACACCTCCCCAGCTGACCCAAATGAGGTACCACAGTTAGGAATCCAAGCACACTAGCAAACTTAACCAAGGCTCACAAAGAAGCAGCGCCTGCTTGGCAAAGAGCTACCCTGCAAGCCAGTGACACCACGCGGTGGTATCCAACTGCAACCCATTTAACTTGGAAGGAAAGCATCACTATGTGGCATTCTCCAGACACACATGCACTATTTAAAACAAGAATTTCTGCACTGTTTGGACTACTCAACCCACACCACCCACTCAACATTCCTTGTAGCTCTCCACAGCCCTCACATACACTCAGTCCACAAGTTGCTGCAACAAAAATCAAACCCAAGCTAGAAACCCACCGTGGCATCCTGCACAGCTGCACACCACATTGCTGCAGTCCAGCAGGGAGGACACAGCAGAGCTGGACATTGCCCTGCAATACTGCTAGGGACAGTACATGATTTCACAGCTGTGGCTCCAGACATTCGCAATCCAGCTATTTTCAGCAGGCTTAATACACTGAAGCCACTGGTATTTGAGAATTATGGGTCACATCTTCACAAGCTATGGACATCTAATGCCCTTTCACAACTGTTAGGAAATAAAAACCTAAAACTCAACCATTTGGTCTCCTTCTAGCACCATAACAGTGCTCTGGTAACTAGACTGACAGCTGCTAACTGAGGCCTTCCCTATACACAAGTAGTTTTAGAGCTCAAAAGCTGCTTTTAAAACAGTTCCAGGAGTGTTCTGTTAGTGCTGCAACAGAAAAAATTCCCTTTTCCTTCCTTCTTCCAGCCTCACACCCTATACCTCTCCCCACAGTTCATGACTGTGCCATGAACCAGGGCTGAAGCTTAACCCAAGCAGTTGGTGTGATCCCCAGGCAGCCCTCTGCTTTGCATCACTGGGGAGCTGCACAGTTGCACCAGCAGAGAAATGTGGATGCTGGGAAAGTTGAAATTGCTTCTGGCAGCAGCATCACAAACAGCAAAATTTATCTCCGTACTAGGCCAAGCTACTCCTAGCACCATTTCTCTTAATTTTGAGGAGAGACCTATTTCTGTGACTGCTGAAAGCAGAGTCAAGGCAATCCATGAGAGATGTGATTAAAAATCAGACTCAGATAATCCAGAAGTGTCTGCATGGCTTCTCCCATCTATTTTAAGGTGCTAATTAATAAGCCACAGCTGTGAGTAAATAGTATTTATAATAAAGCTCACAAACCACATGATTTACAGCACGGGAGGATGACTTACAGGCACCTTGGCAATAAGTATTGAGCAGTAAGAGGTCAGCTTTGAAGTCAGCCTAGGGAGTACTGAAATAGTCCTCATTCAACCTGCTCAATGGCTAGGAATCAATATACTACTTGTTGAAAAGCTAGTGATGCTACATTTAACTTGTTATGATTTAGGAGGACTTAATGCCAATGATATTTATTTTTGGATAATTGCAGACCAACACAATAATGCTTCATGTTTCTTCCTTTTGTGTGGGATTATAGTTGTAATTGAAGAGCCAACAGATGTGTCCATTCCATCACACTGCTCCCTATAATCACTCTACGGCTATAGGGGCTTTGTTTTATTTCTTCTACATTTTCTTCTCTCTACTGATGAAACTAGAATCACAAGGAAACTTAAGGCACCAGCCAGGGCATTTTCCAAGCCAGATGACTCAAGACATCATTTCTATAGGAAAAAATGCCCAAACTAAGGTGAAACTCTAGGAGTTTCTGATGAAATTACATCTAGTTGTCTGAAAGGGCAAGAAATTGAACCTTACATCTCAAGAGGCTGCCTCCAATCCCCACATCAAACCAGAACTTCAGGTTCTGTATGTGCACTCACACAACCTACACATTAAAGTTATGGGGTGTCTTGAGAAGGCAACATGGTCCCTCCTCTGGTTGCCTGGATTTATACTTACTGTCAGGTCAAAGGAAACAGGCCTAGGTTTTTATTGCTAGAGTTGAAACAGAGCTCCAGCAATGCTTTCCAAATCTTTCTTACTCTGTCTTCTCAATTCCCTGGGCAATGGTTATTTCAGATTCCTCCTAGTCTATCACCAAGGTAACAGCTCTGTTCCTCAACATCTTCACAACCCTCTATCACAGTGTGGCTCCTTGCTGCTAGAGCTCAGATCTGGCCCTGCAACCTCTGCTGCATGGTTACTGCAAGCAACTCTGGTGGACTCTGTTCTCTATCCAGGCCCACCAGTGCACTGCAGCCTTCCCAAGGCACCACATCCATCTGGTGCTTCAGAGCCCCACCAAGCACTTCACTTACTTCAGTCGTCCCACCTGAATCTTCAAGCATGTGAGCTGGATTTTGTTTTAATGCCCTGCTGCATGCTCTTGCATGCTGTGGCCCCTTGCATTTCCTACTTCTCCAAATCCTCTCCTTTTCCTGCTCAGCCTCATATAGCTCCCGTGGTCTGTCATCATATGAGGGGAAAGCTCCTTCCTTCACAGTCTCAAAGGACCAGAAGCTCTCAACTCTTCCTTAAAGTGAGCTTTACCTAGCCCAACTTTCCACCTTGTCAAACAAGCTTAACTTGGTCTTTAAAAGGCTTAAATGCCAATAAGCATCACTTTAAAAATCAAAAAACAACAATACAAAAAAATCAAAAAAAAAAACCCCACAACAAAAACTACTACCCATTTTGGTAGCCATAGAGTGCAAGCCAAATTAACCACTTGCCCAGGCTATTTTGATGCACAGATTCCCTTCATTTTGTTTAGGCTGTAAGTTATTTAGGATGGTATCCTCACATTTAGGCAGCTTGAATACCACGCACGCTTCCAGCCCGGTCTCATGGGCTTCATCACTCCCAGGCAGACGGCCAGAGCTCATACATTTCTGCTCCCAAGGTCTGGGCAGTTTCACATAGCCCTCCCTCACCTATATTTTATAGGCTTGCTCCTTTCTGTCTCCATAAAGGAGTGTGTAAGTTATCTTCAGTGCTTTAGGAGTCAACCAAATAAGGGAAGAGTTTCCTTTGCTGAGCTGGTGTTTGTATGTGCCCCCAACTTGTTGTGACCCCGAGCCTTGTTTGAAAAGCTGGGGGTGCAGGGGAGGGGGGGAGCTGGACTAGAAATTAGCCAATTAATGATTTCTCAGCAAAACACAACAGCCCCAGCCCTACATCTTCCAAACCACAGAAGAATTTTCTTTCAAAATACTTTCCTTGCAGTCAGCAGTCTATGCTCGCCTCCCCCTCCTCCGCTCCACCCGCCGCTGTCAGACCTGAATCTGGAAAAAGTCTCCCTGTTCCAGCAAGCAAGGCATTAATTCAACATGGACTTTTGTTTTCATTTGTCTGAATGTTCAACAGAAAAAAAGGCTACCCACTATTATCACATCTGTTCCTCTCTGGCCAGGAGCTCTTCAGCCTTGGTCATCCTACCCACCCCATACACAAGCCTTTATTTTTTTGTACATGGGGAAAACAATGTCGACATACAGAAGAGGACAGTAATGACATTTTTCAACTATTCTGGACAGTACATGCTCTTTCTTCAAGCAGCAAGGAGTACAGATTTACTAATTTCCTTGCAGCATAGAGAGAAGAAAGGGAAAGAGGCAGAAGAAAAAAAAGTTTGAAGCTGCTCTGTCTCACCTGCATTTTGCACCTCAAAGCAGCCTTATGCTGCAAGTGGCAGATGTTTCATAAGCTGAAAAGACAAGGGAAACAGAAAAACATAATGCAAGAACTCCTGTCAGTGAAGTAATGCAGGGTGTGCTGTGCTCAAATGATGGGAATGGGTAACACAAACACACCAGCCAGGGAAGACCACAGCCCTAGGTAACAAGCTCTTTCCAAAGTTGGAAAACTGGATACAGAAAGAGCAGCCCAGACTAGGAAATGGGGCTCAAGGCCAATGAAGAGACTGCTGGGTTACACTCCTGCCTCCCCATCCCTCTCCCCAGTGGGTTCCCTCACTCCTTCAGTCGGGTGAGCAAGAGGAAGACCCATTACTTTTACATTAGAGTTTTGTTCCAGCTTTTTCACCGAACAGCTTTTTCCTGAGCTAGCTGCTCATCTTCAACAACAGGCTCATTCGGCAGAATTTCAGCGCCTGCATTGCTGTATCGCTGCTGGGAGTAAATCCGAAATCCTTCCCTGCATTATCCCAGCTCCAACTGAGGCTGTTGGGCATGAAACCAAAGCAGCAATAACAATTTATGTCAAATATCTGGCATACAAAACAAGCATGTAAACCTCCACTTCGCCCAATCAAACTGTAATTGCACAAATGACTTCTCATGAAATTAGCCTGTAAACAACGTTCAGTCCTCTTCCAGGGAAAGTCCAAAGTAAATGTTTGTAGAAACAGCATTTTACTCTGTGCAGAGAACATTAGCTCTGCATGCATTGAGAGTCTCTGGTAAAGGTCAGTACTGAAGGAAACTACAAAGATTTCTCAATCTATATTTCTATTACTTGAGTTTGATAACATATAGACAAGAGTTTAGAAAAAATTACCACAAGCAATACTAAAATAAAAAATAAAACACAAGCTCTGCAGCTACACAAGGAACAAACCAATGTAATATTAGATCTGGGCACAGCATGCGCAATTTTAAAGAGAAGTGCAGCAACAAATTAATCTGTTCAGCAACAAATGTCATCTGTTTCTCTTTGTCAAAATAGACTGCAGCTGTTCTCGCTGCAGATCTTTTCAGCTTTAAAAGCAGCACTACCTAGATATTCAACAAGTTGTCTTTCATCTTTCTCATTTACAGTCCCAATAACATTGCTCCCAAATATCTGAAATATTGGGACATTTACCCTTTTTAAGGGGCCTTGGAAAAGAATAAAAGGAAGTCTTGATGCCAGTAAAGTGGCTTTATCTTCTCTCTTGATGCTTCCCCCACAATTAGGTAGCCTTTTCCAGAGACAGGTACTCTTCCTTTCCGCACTCTGGTCTTCTCAGTAGTTTCATCATCCAAACACATATTTTGAGTGTGCTCTGCTGCAGTCACAGGACAGGAGACACCACTGAGAAATACATATATCATTGCTCCTGCATGGCACAGGACTCATCATTGGAGCTACACCACAAACAGGACATAGGCAAGATGCATCCCACCTGCCATACCAGATTACTTTAAGCCCTGCTTTAGGAAGGGGGAACCAAACACCTGCATAGGGAACAGCCCAAATTGTGTGTGCAGAAGTTAAGACAGTCAAGACTTAGCAGTCCCTTGGAAAATCCTGGACCTTCAGGCTGACATTTAACTCCTTTTATCCAATTCTGTCTCAGAGCTGGTTGGTACCCAAATATAGTGGTGAGCATCCCTTACAGCTTGCTTTTACACTCCAATAAACTCTTGAAGTTAGCCTTTCCTAGAGCACGATCCATGTCCAGCAGAACTTCACTGGGTGGGAAGAATTTCACCCAAAACATTGAATTTAATTTATTTCCAAGGAAGAGGCCGGGGGGGGGGGGGGGTGGAACTGTTTGGCCTGTGTGAAACATTCTGGCAGCCTCCTGCATGAATAGCCCTACTCCTTCTGCGCTTTGGAGCAGAGACACCAAGGCTGGAAGAGGGATGCACATGCACTTTGTGAGTTCCGTGATTTCTGTGCAAATCCACCCAAATTTGGCCTTGTTAGAAGCCTGCTGGGCTAGGGTGGGAGGGAAAGAAGGGAGAGAAAGGAGAGAATCTCTCCTGACCTCACCAACTGTGATATGTTAAGACAGCAACAGCCTGGACACCCAAAGACTCATACTTTTTTTTTTTCTTCTTTAGACTTACATTTCAGAGGAGTGGATGTCTGCACAGGCTGCTGACGAAGTCACCATCTCCAACCTGTCCCACAGCACTACTCTGCTTCCTACCAAGCTCCCTAACCTATTTCAGCTGGCACTGCACTGCCTGTGTGGTTAACTGTGGCTCAAAGGCAATAAGGAAGGCTCATGCAGGCAGCTCAGCCACAGAGGATGTGTCTACCCCTTGAGATGCTACAGGCCGCACCAAGTTCAAGGCCTGAGATCTGGTCCAAGATAAAGCACACACTCACCAACAGCTCAAAACCCTGCATTGCTTGGAGCTAAGAGGAAAAAATTGTTATGGAGAAGGGCAGAAGTAGAAGAGCATGTGGTAGGGAAAACTGTGACCAGAAGGACAGATCTGGAGATGACATGGACAGAAAATGGGAATAAGAGTGCAGGTATTAATGACTCTGGAGAGAGGAGAGCAGGGAACGCAGCTTAGGTCCTTGAGTCTTACCATTGTAAAGGAAGATCCTACAGCCTGGAGATTTTATGAAGCTTTGTTTATAATATGATATGAATAGGAAATATTTGTTTAATCCAGTAAAACAAGTATTTAGACAACTATTATTCCCTGAATTTCTCAGGGAGAATGCCAGGAAGTATCCAGTAAAGGGTTGTACATTCAAAATAACTAGTTCCCAAAATCTTGGGATAGAGAAGCAAGCACAAGACTTGGACTAGATGACCTCTAGAGGTCCCTTCCAACCTTAGGCATTCTATGATTCTATGACTACAAGCTCTTCTCAAGCCAGTATGTGTGCTTATGGTCTGCACTGGGATTTTGCCACCTTCAGGCTCTATTCTACAGCTGAAAAGAGACCTTGTTTTCTCAGCATAGTTCTAGTAGGTGCAGGGTGAAGCCACAGCAGCATGAACACACCTCTGGTTATGCTGGTCACCCTCCCATCTCTTGAAACTGAAGAGCAAGTGTAAAATAAGCCATGGAAGAGCCATATGTGCTTGCTACCTGCATGCATCCACACAAAGAACAACATAAGTTTGTAACTTTAAATGTACTCTCCTCCTTTTCAACCTTCCTCACCCCTTTCTACATCTCCCCCCATCACACACACAGAGGTGTGATCAACACCAAGTTTGCATAACCACGCGAGAAGGGGTAAGTTGGTAGAGAAAAGTGCTTTTTCTCCTGAAAAGATGAATCGCATGCACTGGAGAAGATTTGGTTTGAAATAAACCTCAAAGTGTACCCAAATTAGTTTTGAAACACAAGTGTTCCCTTCCCCCCCATAAGACCTGTCACATGAGCAAAGCCAAAACAATGCTGCTATTGGTAGTATTTTAAACGTCTAGGACCAACATCAGAAACTCCCAAACCTTTTGAAGAAGTCAGTCTTTAGTATCAAGCATTACTTGAGAAACAGAAACTGGACAGAACTGGAACAATTTTCATCTTTCCACATCAAGCACTTTTCCAGTACGCACATCTCTGACCATGGCTCTTTGGCATTCTCCTCATTAATAGCCCTAAAAGTATCACTTCTTATTGAGGTAGGAAAGATTGAGTACAGATGGGCCCAAAAGTTAAAACACAACAGATGTGAGCATCCCCAAACTGTATGAGGAGCCAGACTGCAGGATTACACTCAGTTATACACCTTGAGCATTTTAGATGTCTAACCAAGACACCCTCAAGCTTTGAAGCATCAAGTCAACACCTGAACTCCAGAGTTCGGTCTCCCTGGGAGAAGGGCACAAAAACCCAAGGCAGGCAGCCACGCTGCCCTGGCACACTCTGCACCCATGCAGCAGCTCAGCCCTTGCACCCTCAGGCCCCATGGCATAGCAAGCTATTCACCTCGACTCTGCTGCCTGTTGACTATCCCGCCCAGTGTCCATCGCCGGTCCAGGCGCCTCAGGTGAGCCTTGCGTCGCTTAGAGACTAGTTTGGAACATGGATGGAAACATAAAAAAAGAAAACAAAATGATGGTAGGGTGAGGAATAAAACCAAAATATGGCAATTACAAGCACTGGTTGTTAGCAGAAACAGGCTAGGTGGGATGCAGAAACTATGGTTAGTTTATACAGTATGATGGAACATGTTAGATTCTTGAGCCTGAGAATCTGATCCTTGCTATCATTTTCTAAAAAAGATGTTATACAGCAAAAGAGCTGTACAATTAAAGGAAAACATGACTGTGGATGCTGGAGCAACAGGACAGACTGATTTGTTGTTGCATCTCCTACTTAAACCACAGGATCTTTGGAGAATCCATTAGATTGTAATAGCTAAGGCTATTACAACAGGACTGTAACCCTCTAAGAAAATTATTGCACTAAAAATCAAATCCAGGAATGAAAAATAGGAATAATAAGAAAAAGCAGCTTCTCTTGTGTGGGCAAACGGCAAAATTCAAAGTGAACCCAAGTGAAAAATGTCTGGCTCTGTATTTCCAAGGCTTGACGCAGGATCCCCGTCACAGTGAATGCTCACAATCCAAGCTTCAACTTCTCATATATTAACAATATAAAGAAAATACTAACCTTGCTTTTACTGAAGAGGCTCAAGAAGTTAACATGACAAAACTGAGAATTAGTTTCAAACTCAAACAATAGTTTATACTTAAAACAAATGAAGACACTTATGAAAATGACACTGCTAGAGTAGCTGTGCACAGAGGACACCAGTTGTTTTCCAGATCACAGATATGAAACTCCTTTAGATCCTTCTGTTCATGAAGGTGCGAATAACACAGTAACCTTTGGGCTGAAAGTGGCAGACAAATACTCCTAACTCAGAGGTTACCAAAGTATTTTGACAGCTCCAGTGCTGCTACAAATAATGCAAGATACTGACTGCATTGCACTTCCAACAGCAATTCCTAGAACACAAACACAAGCAGAAGAGCAACAGAGCAACTTAAAAGGGTTGGAGCTACAATCCCAGTTTTTGTTCTGCAGTAAAGGGGATGTTGGTTTCCAAGCCTTGCTAGAAGGCCCAGTTACATTTGGCTGGTATGAGTCAAAAATCTTTAGTTTTAATTCAGTAGAAAACCACTGATTTTCAGAGGAGCTGTAGTTCCAGATTTCTGATTTTTGGAGATCATTGTGCTCTTTTGACCAGAAGTATATCAACCCTCTTGGGCTAAGAAGCTCATGTGAACACAAAGCCCCACAACAGTAGCCATCTTCATTCCTTCCTGCATGTTTCTTGCCTGTTGGTAACTTTCTCCAAACCAACATGCCATCAGAAAACCAATTACACATACGGTACATGAAAGGCAACATAGAGCACTTCAGCAGATGCACGATTACAGCAGAGACAGAAGCTAAAGCTAAATTCACAGCAAGGCAGAACCAGGACAAGATTGTGTTAGGAAGCTGCTACCAAAAGAAGGGACAGATGAAAGACAGTCATCTGAAAGGCTCAGAGGAAGGTGGAGAGGAATTATACACACACTTATAACTATAGATGTATGTATGTATATATATATATATTTATTTTTACAGATTTCAGCTGAGATGAGTCACTCAAAGCTCTTCACTTGGGATGGGAACACAGAGGATTTGGCCATTTAGGAGCATCCTTCTGAATATATCTAGGTTTCCCCCAGTGGGTCACACAGGTCTGCTGCACCACAGGTATGGTCTGGTCCCTCCACACACAACACGACTCCCCCCCATCAAAAACCTCTCCATACCACGGAGGTCTTTTGATCCGAGTTAGTTTTTTCCCCTCTTGATGCTGAAATTTGCTACTTGGTCCCAGACCCAAGCTGCGTTGGTCATGCCGCAGTTAGTCAGAGGACTTATTTATCCACTAGTGTCTAATCCCTTCAAGGGAGCATTTTAAGATGTTTGCTTTAACAGCTCCTGTGGCTGCAAGTGTTTCCTTACATCACTTTTGGAGTGTTTCCAAGCTTCATAAAAGGGTGTTGCTCTAAACACAGGTGCAGGTAGTGGTCATCTGTATACCCTCTGCCCCAGAAACAAGCAGCAGGCTCAAGTGGAGGGAGAAATTAGACTTTCTCAGGGAAATGGACAACTATAGACATATGGAAATTAGTGTAACATACTGGTAGCATTATGAATAAATCATTTTTAGCATCTCCATATCTTTATAAGGGCCTGCCATAAGTCCTCTGCAAATGACTTGAGTCTCATAAGGGAAGCTCCCTACACTGGTGTTTCTGAACCTTCAAAGCAGGCAGGGCGCAGATACAGGCAGAACAGGAGTCATTTTGAAAGTTTTATAAACTCTACATCCAATGGCTAGAGTACTTTATTCACTTAAAGTACCTTCCTCAGTCATATTGAAGCCCCTTTCTCTTACATACTGAGGAGTAAGCTGTTTGCATAAGTTCAGCTGCACCATATACTATTATGTTCACTTTTACACACTTGTATACTGAGAGAAAGTTTGTATTGTTCTCTCCTCTTATGGAAGCACCTCTCTCCTAATATCAGTCTGAGGCCATTCCACTATGCAGCTAGGAGAAGAATAGCCCACAGAGGAGAACTACAAGGGGAAAAAGAGCAAGAAACAAAAACAAAACCTCTCTGTTTATGAGCTTAACAGCATAAAAACAAAGTTACTGAAAACCAGGTGGAATCTAGGGCACATCAAAGCAACTGCAGAAGTAATGCAGTTAGATTTGTCACTGGCATGACACTGAACTAAAAGCAAAGCAGAGTCTTGAGTTTCAGCATATATGGATGTGCAGTAAGGCAGGGAAAGCAACTGCTGAGTACAGCAGATGAGAGCCGTTCAATGGATTAGAGGGGACACAGAAGAGATAAGAAACATTTGATGGGTTTTTCATTACCCAGGACAGTGTGTGCTGTGTAGCCATAACCCTGTGCAAAGTAAATTCCAGAGGGCAACATAAAAGAAGGAAAGCTTTAAGTTAGAGTGGGTTAGGCAATAAGGTTGTCCAAACATGCACCATATTTAAAAGTAAAACAAAACAAAATAAAAGAAAAAAAAAAAGGAGGAAGCTACAAACCAGCAGATAAGGCATCCTTGAACTCTTCTGGAATACTGCAGCAAGTTTTTAGTCTTTAACATAGGAGAACTTCACTAACTGCTTTTGCATCTGCTAAGATGTTGCATCACACCAGCCTGACTCCCTGCCTACCAGTCCACAGCCAGTCTGTCTCTAAACCCTAAGTGACCCAGGATATGAGTAGCTTTGAGCAGGGAAAAATGAGTTAGAGCCAAGGTTTGGAATAAGCCACAGATGTCACCCTTGGAGCAGAGCACAAAGCTGTTTTGCTTTCCTAATGGGCAGACCAGTCACCTCAACCCACCTCTCAACCTCCTATCTGTGCTAAAGAAGGTTGGCTCTGTTTCCGTATGCACTTCGCATATGTTTCACACTAACAGCACCTAAAAATTTAGCAAGGGATTCATTAGCCTTGTGCAAATCATACTAAGTGTCCTTTGTACACAGTTTCTACATGAGCATCCCATTAAGATGTGGTTAGGCGTTCATAACAAAAGAGGAACATGCAAGGTCATACTATTCCAGTTCTGGAACCAGAATTAAACATCTTCAGACAAAAAACAGTGCAGCTAAACACATATACATGTCAAATGCCATCTGTTTTAGTAGAATAAGACCACACCAAATAAAGTTACACCTTTGCACGCAACCAAAGACCATAGTCAATGGCAAAACAGCTTCAGGTAATGAGCCAAAAATTTGCAGTAAGATGCCACCATTAAAGCAAGATTTAACTTTAACTTCTGTGATGTCCTGTAGGTCTAAAAGAACATTAATATCAAAAGTTTTCACTTTTGTGATTCCTACAAATAAGCCATGCAAGTTCTCTCCTCCAGCGGCAGGACACAACAGGTACAAGAACATGCCCCTTGGAGTATGAAGACCTTGTGTAAAAGTTGCTTGATATCTCTGATTAAGTGCATCAAAAGGACCATCATGAGGCTTCTGAATCACTTCTTACACTGCCAGCCCAAGCTAGGCACAAATGGATCATGGGCTTGGTACCTCATGCCAGTTCCTTCAGAAACAGAGTATTCATTGGTAAAAGACAGCAGAACCATCTACAGCACCAAACAACAAGCACCAGGAGCCGTGAGGATTTTCATAGCAGTAACCTTTCATATGAGAAATAGGATAGGAGGCCAATACCAATTTCCCCTGGATAAAACTTCCCATACCTTCCCCAATTTTGGATGTGTTGATGTCCGAGTCATCTCTGGTTCCATTTTGGGATTCCAGGTACGTAGCAGGGACCCAGCCCTGTTCCTCTGCTGTGCTCACAAACCACCAGCCTGCAAGGAGAGGAAGCAAGAAAAGTCATTCAGACAGCAGTAACAAACAGAAACAGTGGGAAGCTGCTGAGAAGCAGGCACCTTAACATCCATGTTTCTACCCATGCCTATGGAATTGCTAACAATGATCAACAGCAGCCAACAAGACATCTTTTAGGTCATATTTACGGTGGGATACCCAAATCTATAAGTGAACCACATTTAGGGGAAGGGCATCCCAGTCATAACTACCCTCATCTTTCTGCTTGTTTTGACTGCATTGCCAGAATCTCCATTAGGTGTTATATAAAGTTGCTCACTCAGCAAAGCCTGTGTCTTTCAGTTCTTAACACAAACTGGATTCTGCTCCATGTAGGCAAGGACAGAGCTATAATAAAGGCAATAACAAGCCAAACAGATAAAACATTTGTGTTTTCTATAATTTCTCAGTCTCCCCTAAAATGCAAATTACTTTCTATATAATAAAAAAAATATTGTTTAACACTAGTTTCTTGTCATGCAATGTTCACTTTCTCAAAAGAAGGAAATCCCATCTGAAGTAGTGCTCACGTTCATTTTCAGTCACCCATGTTTGTCCCAAATTCTGTCACAGAAGATTTTAGCAGAAGGACAGTACTCCTAAATCCTCCTTGCCTGCAGGCTCCAAGGAAGGAAAGCGTGCCCCAATGTCCCGATCCCCTTACTAGCTGCAGCACAGCTGCTAAGTAGCACTATTTATTTACTCTCAAAACTCAGACACAGCTTTCCATTTTCTGGCCCAACAGATTTGGAAACTTTGCTTCACGAGGCTCATGGTTGGAAAGTTTAAATTTAGTTATTCCTCCTCAGCAGGAGGTGGATTCTCCTGCCATGAGGCCCACAGCAATGAACACACACAATCTGCCAGACCGTTTCAAAAACACATCTTTATGGATGTTCCTTATTTTACCAGTAATGCATCAACATGGGTAGCAAACACAGTTTAACATACACTTATAATTAGGCACAAAATGTCAGAAGCTGGCTTTCAGCTGAGACCAATTAGACTGGAATAGTTTATATAAACTCTTCCTCAGAAAGAAATTAAACACTATTGCACAAAAGACTTCCCTACATTTGGGCCACCTTCAAACCAAAGCAAAACTATGTCTTTGGAGGGATGAATCCCAGCCTCGGCAGTACACAGTGCTAGCCCAGTTCATAACCTATTTCCACTGGGTTAGATTCCTTAGATATACCAGTGCCTCAAAGTTGACGAAGTTCTTGCACTTGGGCTCAAGTTGTAGCTAGGTTTCCATCCAGACACGGTTCTCTGTTAAAAAGCAGCCCCTCAGCCCCAAGGTACACGCAGGTGTCCCCCCCGCCCCACCACCACCACTGCCCTCCCGGGCCCTGGAAAGCCACAGCACTGACACCAAGACTTGCTTAATCCGATGAGCAAATTCCCAAGATCAAGTTATACTTTAGGCAGGTTACACAGTCTAGTGATTCAACCAATCCCTTCCTGTTGCACAGCCTGCACATTGCAAACTGAAACGGCTTCTATTCCTCAAAACATCTGAACAAATCTAAAAATTCTTATTTGCCACGGACTGAAATCATTTTTCCCACTGAAGATTATTTAAGCTATACGCAAGGATAAAATGCAGAACAAAATCCCTCTGCTGTAACCAAATTAGCAGTGCAAGTCTAGGCTTGCAGAAAATCTGCCCCAGTCAGCACTGAAATTCTCTTCACCATTTTGAGCTTGTTTCTCCGGACATGAGTTTTAATGCAGCTCATACAGTTAACACATCTACAGAAGAGGGATGGGGGAGAAAAAGAAGAAGTTTCTATAGATAACTTGGACAATGGAGATGTCTGAAGAATCCCAGCAGCAACCCTCCAGCAGAAGTACAGAGGGGATGCTCACGTGCAACTTGCAAGGTCTCAAGGTGGCTGAGCAGACCTTGCAGGGGCAGTTCAGTCTTGATGAGCTGACAGTCTGAATTACTGGGGTACCTGTAAAGCCTCAACCTCAGAGGAAGTTACAGCATAGGGCAGGAATTGCCAGCTCCTTAGCAGAAAATGGCTGAAATGCTGCTCTACAACACAGCCTACACAGGACAACCACAGGCTGAAGAAAACATCTCTGCCCAGCTGATAGCAGTGTGCTTGCGTTGCCTGCACATGGGCACAAGCCTCTCTAAAAATAGATATACATATTTATTAGGAGAGTTGTCCCACCACACAAACACTTTTTTCTTTCACATAAGTTCAGAGGGCTCATGAGCTGCAGACAAATCAGGCAGATTGACTTTTGCTTGCAAAAGTGTCATGGCTTTAACAGCAAATGACTCCTTGTCCCTCCACTGCCACCCTGCCCAACCCTAAGCATCACAGAAATGTTGTTAGAAGACTTCGTTTGAAGCACAGAACAAAACATGGCATTTATTTTGAGTTCTCTTGCTATGCTGGAGTTGAGCTCAACTTCACAATTCATTATTAAAACCATTCTGCAGCAACATCTGCAGGGAATTATGTAAAGTTATCTCTGCACTGCCAAGCCAGTCTGAGCTTAGCTCTTGTGCTCGCACCATCTGTAAAAATTAGGCAGTGCCTTGCAACTTGAGTTAACCCTTACACAGTGAACCCTCCATCTCTCGGACATCAAAATCCAAAAAATACAGCTGATACAACATGGATGCACTGATGGAGGTTGTTACCTGGCTTCATGATGAGGGCTCAGAGAGAGTTTGAATCTCACAGAAGATGCTCAGGGAATTAGGACCACTGCTCCCAGATATAGCTCAGCTCAAGTTTTGCTGCATTACTCTAGAGTTTTACCCCAGTCACAACCCCAAAACATGATTTCCAAGGTGGGCAGATACACCATCTCCAAATGCACTGACGCTTTTGTTGGCATCTGTCAGCACCCTTAGCTGCAATAGCCAAAGTATCACTATACCCATTGTCCAAGTCTGACACTTCTGGCACATATTTCCATTAGCTAAAGTCAAGCACGCAAGTCAAGCTGATGATAGCAAGACAGATGAATTCATTTTCCAGTGTGACCAGCAACAATAAAATACTTTGGTTCTATAAATCCTGTTCCTGCTTTTAATCATATTACCACTCCTCTCTCCAAAAGGCATTAAAAAATTAACGTCTGTCACTCCCAACCCACGCCATGGCAAACCACCAGAACATAGTTAAAGAGCTGTATTTTATGCATTTTTTGAATGTTGACATGCATCCTCATCCATCCATGCTTCAACATTGCCTCCTTTTCCACATCAATAGGAAATTAGCTACTTCTCTTCAAGTCTATATATTCATGAGACATTAGAAATTATTTTTAAATAGCAAGATTATGCTGAACATTGTCTCCAGTTCCCCCTCAGCAGACTCTGAGCATTTTTTTTTGTAGACTTTAATTCTCTATTTCTATGAACCTAAACAAAACAAGCAAGACAACCAGCAATGTTGTAAAAAAGGGAATAAAACCCTGTCCCACATGAGCGGACTACACAGGCTTCTAAACAAATACTTAAATACACTCCACCTCTTGAGACTCTTTGGGAGGAAGGAAAAAAAAACTGGCTAGAGAAGTGGTCTGGTACATCTGACACGGGCTCTTGGTGCTTCAGAGAGCTGCTCCCTTCACAGGCAGTCCTGCTGCTTTGGATCAAGAGACCTCAAAATAAGTAGCTCAATAACTTAAGCCTTCCTGGGGAGGCAGCACTAGATACAGCCAACTCTCTTCCAAGCCTGGCACACAGGCCTCCCTATGGCAATGGTTGATTATTTTCTTTCTTTAATGAGGCAGATTACATCTCTGAAGCATTGCTAGCGCATGAAAGCGCTGCTGCTGCGCAGATGAAGATACAGGGCTTTTCCGGCTCTCTTTAGCTCCTACTTCCCACACAGAATATGTATATTTGATGCACACAAGGAAGTCAGGCATAATTGGCTTGGACAAACCGCCAAAGAATATGCAGAAGCAGAAAGATAAAGACATCAGAAGCAGCATTTTGCAAGAGGAATTTTCTGTATTAAGTGTATTCTCACACCCACTTCCTGAAAATCTACTGCAGCTTCCATACACTGTTAGAAATGATCACTGTACGTTTTGGCTCTGATCTCTGAATAAGGCTGCTTTAGTCTTACACACTTGGCAAAAATGTAGGATTGGCTGCACTGAAGCTGCATTGAAGCCTTATATCTGACTTCATAGCATTTTGCCCCTACAATTTGCAAAACAGGCATCTTCTTATGGTGAGACACATGCAAGAGGTCTCACTAGCATGGAGCTGATTGGGTAGGTGGAGGTACAGAGGTCTGTGCATGCGTCATGCGCAGCAGACCAAGGCTGTTGTTTCAGGATGAATTATTGAAGCTAGTGAAATAAAGGCAGCTTTCACCTCTAAACACGTAACATTTCCCTGCCTGTGTTCACAGCAGACCTGACTGCAGCCAACTTGGACATGAAGCAAGGTTTGTCTCAATTTAAGAAGGGAAGCAGGGCTCAAAGCAAGAAGATGCTACAGGAAGACAGAAACGCTTACAGCAGAGATCCTACTTAAATACATTAAAGTTCATGACAAAGGTTCCCAACCCTTTGCATGCTATACTAGCATACAGCAAAACTCGGGGTATTTCAGCTCAACCACTTGTCAGCATCCTTCCAGCCAGTTCAAATCCTACTGCCACATGCTAGCAGCGCTGTGCCCATACGTTTGTGGGGACAACCCTCCTTCCCAGCATGAGCCTCGCTTCAGAAAGGGCTGCAATCCAAAAGGGCAAGGACTGCTGCTGCCTTCCTTGCAACTGCTGTGGTTGTAAGCTAGGCAGAGAGTACTACCATGGGAATTGCAGCCCTGCTGTTCCATGGTCTTTCACCTCCTGATATATTGCAAATGGTTTCAGAAATGCTAGTTACAGGGATGTCATCTGCTTTGCCTATCACCCCCTTCCCCTAAATAGGGGAGCTGAAGGTTGACTAGTCACATTTAGAACCATCATTAAAACTCACCAGCCCCTGATGCTGCTCTATGAGGTTGTTAGATTGGCTGGTGAAATATTCCAAGAGCCCCTTGGCACTGCGGTGCTTCACAGCTGTTGAATTTCTGATGTGAGCAAGAGCAGAAAAAGGGATTGAGCCTGTCCCACCCTCCCCTGCGATGTCACCAAAAAAACAGGCCAGCTGCAGTGGGAATTATAACTTGTATAAGTCATGACAGGTTTTCTATCAGACACCATCCTGAATGAAAACCTACAAGGAAGTCACCTTCCTGAAAAAACATGAGATGGTCACCTCTCAAAAGAAAAGTAGAAAAAAATAAAGATTTTGAATATAACAGGTTTCACTGCTGGTACTGAAAATGCCACATCTGATAGGGCACATACATTAGAAACCGCATATTTAACTTCTGTATAGCCACCTTTACAGGCTATATAAAGTCACTCAAAGGCTAAACAAGCCATCTCCTAATATTTAGACTATACCTTGGTTTTAGAATAGCATCAATACTTCAGCTTGGAGGGTTGACTAAAAGGCTTTGGAGAACAGCTCTGCACATCCTGCCAGACAGCATCCAGTGGAGACCAAGTCTTTTCACCTAGCAGCATTCAACACTGCATAAAATACTGTGTGGTGATACAAACTCTCACTGCATTCTCCAAAACGAGTGGAGCCAGCAGCTCTGAAAACACTGTTACAGGCAAGATGCAAGTCTAGGATAAAGGGACTCGCACAGTCCCGCATCTTGCACTGAGACACTATAGCAGAAGTCCTACAAAAGCACAACAGGAAGCACAGCCTACAGGCATTGCTCACCACAACCAAAAGTACACATGGAATGCCCTTTGGAACACCATTTTATTTCCTTCCTTTGGAAGAGTCTGAGAACATAGTAGTGTTTTTGTCAGTGTACAGTCTGCAGCAATTTTTGCTTAATTTGGTGATGGAAGCAACAATTGAGAGTTTCTCGGGGCTGGGGTGCTGGAGGTGGGGTGTTCTGGAAGCAGTAACTATAAAACAGTATTGGCAGAGTTCTAACAGAACAGCACTTTGCCTTATGGAGCTAAAAGACAGTATGAAAGGCTAAAAGCTGAGACTAGGGTTTATTCTTCTCCAGCAACAGCTGATAACTGCTAATGTGTAGGAGTCATCAGCAGCACAAGCAATTTCATTCCTTGCACAGATGAGTTTATGAAAAAAATAAAAGAGAAACCTGATGTTAGTGTGTTGCCACAGATGAAAAAGTAATTTCTTCTCTGCAATGACTGGCAATTAAGATAGTTACTTCAATTCTATAAGCTTATAGATTTGCTATCCTAATCCTTCCAGTTAGTTTTCTTCCTCTACTAATAACCACCGTGTGTGGCTAAGTGGAGATTACTCAGCTGTGCCCTAAGCATCTTGCTGCAGCTACAGGGCTGGCTAACTTGGAGAGCTTGAAGGGTATGAAGAACACAAAGAGCACAGTCCCTGTGTAAGCAAGGTCCTAGTTACTGCAGCCATAAGAGGTTGCCTGGACAGGGAATAGCTGGGCTGAATAGATCTATATATGTTAGTGCTCAATACAGAGTCCCAAAATGCATCTCAGATTCTGGCTGAAGCATCTAGCTTGCTTGGATTGCTTTTGCATCCTGTCATATGCATATGCACACATATGTCAAAATTCACACCACCCTCAGCATCCAAATCTGTCTCATCTCACTGTTCTGCTGGGATGTGAACTGTATTTCCTAGTGCTTGTGGAAAAAGCAGAAGTATTTAGAACATGGGAAAAAGTTCATGGGAAAAGAAAACTGGATAATATACAACTCTGCTCTAATACTTTATGGGTTAGATCACTAGCACAGACGATGGATATCCAGAGTTTTTAACATAACTAGGAAATGCCATATTACTGTATTTGTTCAAACCTTGCAAGCTAGTAGGTAAATGACAACTCTTCCAAAAGTTCCCACTTGTAGGAATACTCATTATTACATTCTTGGCTTCAAGTGTGTGAGTGCATGCGTGTGTATGGACACGCACACAGAATAAACAGTTATATTAGAGAGTTTATAACATTATCACAACCCTATGTGTTGTATTAGCAGCTATTTGCTATGACCCAATTGTTACCCAGGGGCTTCCCCTCCCTCATAAAAAAATAAAACACCTCAGAAACTTGTGTATTGACACAGCTGGAACAGAGCAATCTGCCAAACATGTTTAAGAATTGGCACATGTAAAACCACACGATCACCATATAATTAAGTACAAGTTACACACGTTGTATGCTTAAAGCAAGGAACCAAATGTACTACCTATCACAATAAGAGCTATGGAAAAGTACTAAGCATTGCCCATGAATCCCAGGGTAAAGTTTCCACTGTGCTCCAGGTCACTGGCTTCTCCTAAAGCTGCCAAGTCCTGCAGGCTCCCAGCAAAAAGCACCACTTATGAAGCCTGCCCATGGCCAGCTACAAACAAAGCACGCAGCCAATATGCTCAAGGTGCTGGCTGGTCCAGACCACTAAAATTAGGCGATCCACTGAGCAAGAAGTTACTGCAGGTTGTACAGGCCAGGCAGCGCCTCAAAAGTCACAAAAATATTTGCTGAGGTTCAGAGATCCCAAAGATCTCTGAAAATAAATGTAAACAAGCTTTCTCTTCCTGCTTCTCTTGATTTCAAGGATACCAAATGGTGAAACCTGCATGACATGAGCTATGTTCCACATAACCCAGCTTTGCTTGGTGCAGGAGCAGAAAGCTCACAGAGGGAGTGTGCTTTCCTCAGAGGAAATATCTCATCCATCACAAGGAACAAAGCTATCTTTAGGTGGGCACAGTGTATTGCGTGAGCAGCCTGGCTACAGCTGCTAGCACTGAGCACTGCACAATGACTGCACATGGACAAGATGCAGCCACTGCAAAATGGCTTTCAGGGAGCTGCTGACTTGTGTCCCTGCGCTGTCCAGCCCCATCCTCCTCCGTGAGCCACTGGAGTCACTCAGCTGCTCCTGGAAATACCCCTGTGCAGGCCATTAGCTAAGGGAGATCCTCCATTCCTCATTACTAGTGGCAGCTTTTGTGTCTTCCACAGGCTGGAGACAGCCAACAGGGTGCAACGGGCCCATTTACAAGTCATTTCCTTTACATCCACAAGACTAATCTTAAAGCAAACACATCCCATGTCTGAGGTTTCTTTGGGGGAAAAGATGAATAAGCCTTCAGATGGGGCTCAGCGCAATCTTGTCCAAAGATTACAAATTACTTCCTAATGGTTTAAATAAAGTTACAGACCCCCCAGACTCAGCTGAGAGAAAACAGTTCATATGCAGTAGAAGATAGCCAATATTTACAGACTGGCAAAAGTCATTTCTGTTTCAACCTTATTCTGAAGTCTGTCAAGATTGTGGTATCAGTTCCTCTCTGGGAAACGCTCAAAACCCAAGGATCAGGAAATGACGACACTGGTGGACTAGGAGTGATCCTAGAGGAGTATCTAGCAGCACCCAAGGTGCTAACATAAAAAAAAAAAAAAAAAAAATCACACCGGGAATCCATATTTTAAAAATTCAGCCACTTTCAAGATGGACTTTGGTAACTCCATGAGAGCGCAGCAACACCGTGCAAAGGTTTGAAGCCATGGAACAAGGGCTATCCTGTATGCAGCAGGAATACCCATTTAATGAATGACCCTTTCCCTCTCCTGGTTCTTCCCCTGAAGCTCTCACAACCAAACACAACAGCCTGGCTCCCCTCATGAGCAGGACCTGGCAGGCACTCCGTGATCGCCCATCCTGAGGGAAAACCAAACCAAACGCTCCGTTCCTGCTCGGTTATACCGCTTTCCTTGGGGACTCTGTTCAAGCCCCACTTCTCCAGTGACCCTGCAAGCTGTGCCTCCGCGAGCCGACGGCGCAGGAAACGGCGGCTTAGGAAGCGAGCATGGAGTGACGAAGCGCAGGCCCTCGCGGCAGCCGGTGCTCTAGGCGGCTGCCAACTCACCACCGCGCTGCGCTCCGCAAGGACATACATGGGCAAGCAGCGTCGCCGCTGCTCCCCAGAAGGGATGACAAACTCGATTCAGTAATTTCTGAAGGTTTTTCCAGACCTCTGTCAAATTTAGAGAGGCTTACAGCCATGTTACTGTGCTTTATTCAGCAGGAAGCCAGACTAGACCCATTTTGAACTGCTTAAGAAAAACTGAAAGGAAGAAATAAATGGAGGTGTTGGGGTGGAGGTGGAGAGTTGCTTTTTACTTCTGCATGACACAAAGAACCACAGAGCAGGAGTTTTCGCTGGTGGGAACAGGTGGGGACATTAATCTTCAGGAAGGGGAAGAGTCATCTCATCCATACAGAGTTCAAAAAAGCCAGCAGGAATTTTGGGGATAACTGGTTCCCTTTGTGCTAAGGGAAAGGTGCATCTGCAGCGCAAGAAGAGACGATGAATAAATGGAAGCTACCAAGGCTAAAACCTCTAATAAGCACTCTTACACTGCAGAAAATATTCCACATACAGCCAAACACCTAAGCATTGCTTCTACTCATTCTGGCTTGGCCTCTGGATAGGAAAACATCAAGCTTTACTGAAGTATCTAAGTAGGGTTTTGTCGAGATGGTAGCAAGCATCCAACTTCCCTGAGCTGGCTCAATTGTCTCAGTTTGGATTTAGACTTTAAAGATATATTTAGCCTCAGGTGTTCCTTACAGAGGTAATTGTACTGCTTTCAGAGACTAGAAATACTTCACCAATTAATATCCTGCATAATAGGAACAACAAAAAACATTCTCCTATTAACACACAAGTTGTCAGTCTGCCTCCAGGAAGTCAGTCAGGTGTGTGGTCAGCCCAAGTCTCAGTACTTAACCATGCTACTTTTCTAACCCTCATGTCTGTCACTTCAAGCATGACCAACCAAAGCCAGAGCAGGTAATAAGCATATTCACCAGCAATACTCAGCAAGGTTGATCTTCTGATGCTACATTAATTTGCTTTGCTAACTGTTATGAAGTGAGACGCAAAAAACCTGTGTCTCCATGCATTTCCTATATGTGAACACAAATACAAATATATAGGAATAAAAGCAACCCTGATTAGAGGGCAAGATTAATGCTGTCCTTGGGCAAAAGGCTGGAGATTTATAGACCTCTCATTACAAAGGCACATGCATTATACAACCCAACACCACTTCAAGTAAGCAGCAGCACAGTAAAGGATTTCATAAACCTGCTAGATGGAAATGCACTCTGCTTACCGTTTCAGTGGGGAGTCACTTAAATTTAGCCTGAATTGAGTGTTGGGGACACCAGACAAGGCCAAGAGAGCCCGCCTAGAACTAATAGAAACAAGCCCCAGCCGTGCCCTGCTGCAAGCAGCATGCTCTGCACCTCGTCCTGCGCCAGCGGTCACTACCCACTCTCACCCCAACGCTAACACCATGAAGTCTTCAATTCTGGCACACCATGCACCTTCCCTGAACATTTTTAACAGGATGTAGCACAACAAAGCAGATCAAATACCTTGTGGCTAGTGTGCTGAGTTTGCAAGCAAAACTACAACCCTCTCGCTTCAGCTGCTTCTCCAAGTGTCAGCTCGGCCAGAGGGCAGTGGCACAGGGAGCAAAGCAAGCCCAGGGTCCGGTGGATTGGGTTCATTTTTCCCTTGCCAGGGCTCAAAGCCCAGCAGCATCACTGAGCAGCCCCCTGCAGACACACATCCCACTCAGGAAGTGGATGGGCTTGCTGTTGGGGAGCTGGACAAGGCTTGAGGAGTTGTCTGCTAAAGAGTTTGAGAAAGAGAACTGAGAAATAAGGTGATTCCTTTGGTGGGAGGAGTTTTCCTCTCCCCAATTTCCAAGTCTTTGTTACTTCCCTTCCCCCATGGTATAAAATTAAACAATGATTCCTTTGTGTATCATTTATGGCAACTTTCATTCCCTGGAGACAAGGCCTAAATGTCTAGCACAACAGGACCCTGATCTCAGCTGGCCCTTAGGCACTGCCATAAAAAACAAACATCACAGAAGCCCAGCGCTCTGTTCAAAACAGTCTGGATAGTAAATAAGTCTTTGGAAAGGTCTGTTAGCTGCCATACTAATTACAGTGTTGGAACAGGGGTTTAACAACAGCATATATGCCCTGAAAGTTTATTCCAAAACAATTTATTAACTATGTGCATATTTGGAAAGGTAGACTGAAGTTCCCTGTAGCACAAACACAGCACTACATGGCAGCAGGGCACTTTCAGCAAGACCAACACACCTATTAGCACATTTTAAGATAACTAATGAACAGAAGTTTTATCATCTTGTTTCCCACACAAGGGCTGCGAGCAAGAATTATCGAATGGAAAGAACCTAACCTGGGTTAAAAGTAAAAAGCACGTACTACTGTGGTCCTTAAATTCCCACTATGGAGAGGGAACCCCTTTACTTCTCACACTGGAGATTGATCCACATCCCCTTGTTTGCCCAGGTTCCTCAATGCACACACACAAGCAGCTCTCAGAGCCCAGGCTAGCAAAACAGGGCAATGCAGCCTGAAGACAACACAAACCAAGAGCAGGTCCTTCAGGAAGGACACGCATCACTTCCAGCTCCCCTCTGAACTTGGAGTGACCCTCAATGCCCAGGGAAATCAGCAGAGCCACCTCCAGAGTACACCAAGGCACTGGTGGCTTCCTTGGTCAGGTTCCTGACTTGTCACTGAAATTTCTGAAGATGCAAAG
This sequence comes from Crypturellus undulatus, assembly GCA_013389825.1. Lineage (NCBI taxonomy): Eukaryota > Metazoa > Chordata > Aves > Tinamiformes > Tinamidae > Crypturellus > Crypturellus undulatus. The sequence goes on from VWPW01000308.1 coordinate 49,985, forward strand.
CTGCCTCCTTCCTGTGATAAGGGATATTGCAGCTATTTTAAATTTTCAAACTGTTTTCATACTCAGCATATTTTATTTGGCTGATGTATTTGCAACTAGTCCCTACATCAAAGGGTTGCCTGGGATCAACTCTGCCAGTATGGGCTGGGGCACAAACCAGGCTTTGCTTACTTTTTTTTTTTTTGTGAGTGGCTGCACATTAGTTTCTAGATACTTCCTGCAGTTAGTGTTAGTATTTGCTAGTGAGCAGAGTTAAGGAAAGTTATTTTCTTTTTAACATTCCTCCTACTTACCCTGCTAACAAACAAGCTCCATATACTACAAGATAATTAGAATTGGTTCCATAAAAATCTGGAAGTCAGCTTTACAACATGATAAAAATTAAGACCTTAGTTTTGTCCCATGAGAATCCAGACTTGTTGAGATAAACACGTGTTCACCCACACTTTAAGCTGAAGGAAGGTAGAGATTCAAAGGAGATTCTTGACTGTTGGCCTTTGATATCTCATCTGCCCTCTCAAGTCATTGGATTCACCCAGCTCATCCACAGTGTGCTAAATACTCATCACTACAGTACTGCCATTTTTAGAACTTTAACTAGGTTCATCCTGGAATTTATTTTGAAAAGGCTGATGCTTTTTTGACTTGTTTTATCTGAGTAGACTTTGCCTCTCATTCAGGCAAGGCATTTGGTAGGACAGGGAGAAGAGGAAGGAGTGAAAAATGCTTCCAATTACATGTTCTAGTCAAGTATAGACTTAAGCACTGTATTCAATTGAAGAACAGAGCCAAGGAGTGAGCTGTTCCATCTTTAAGAGATAAAAACCCCATCTGCAAAGAGTCAGTAATTACATCACTGAGGGACAACTCCATCCTGGTGTTGTTAGGTCAGTAATGGGCTTTTAACTTATCACAGTTTTGCACTGTCACTTCCAGCTTTGCTCACATTCTCCTTCCAACTGTGTCTCAGGCCTTTGGAACAGCCTGTGCTTATTTATTCACAGTTCAGTTTTCAAATGCTGAGACACAGCCAGAAAAGCATAGCTGTTTCTCCAGATGATGTCCTTGCAATTAACTACAAAAAGTTTTCTATATAGTGAGGGAAAACATCCTGTATTTGTTTCCTCTCAGAACTAAAGGAGTATTTGTAGTGGATGCAAACATTTCACATATAAAAAAGCAAGATAAGCCTTTGCAACAGTCTAGTTGCATTTTAAAAAAAGTAACTTACCTTTAGATTGACGTTCAGGGGATTTCTGATCAACTCCTTAAAGCCACTGTTGCAACCGGATATGATGATAGTATGATTACTTTACGTACTAAGTCAACAATAGAGGGTAACAACAGTGTGCCTTTGAACACTGCTAACATCTTAGGGTTTATGTCTTATAGCTGCTTGGGTTCACTTTCACTGAGTGAAAAGACTTCTTGGTGTTTAGCTTCTGAAGCTTTGCTCGTGCAGACTTCCATTTAATAATCCCATAGCAGAAAAGACACATGCAGGACAGAGTGAGCTAAGAGAGACCCCAAATCATTATTTCTGCTTCTGTAGCTATATGATTTAAAAGAGAGGTCTATAAAGAGCCTTGTATTGCAGACAAGATGCTTATCTTTAACCAGAGGCTAAAGTCTCAAGAAAATGAAATTTCATTCAGATATAGCAAAAGACTTTCTATAAGATGAGGTATTGAGAAAAAAAAAAACAACAAAAAACAAAATACAAAAGCAGCTCATACACCCCCTGCCTGCTCAAGCAAACAGTAAGTTTAAGAGAGAGAACAAAATGAACTTTGGGTTGACTCTTGTGTGCTCAGAATTATTCTGTGACAACGATTTCCTGCTGCCAACACATACTCCAGCTCCAAGCACAGGGCTGAGGCCGTCCAAGCCAAACACATGCAGGGCTGGAGAGACTCTCTGCAGATTAGATTGCTCCTCTTTGTGCCGATACATGAAATGCATCTGGGGCACCCCATCTATATTAAGGGCACATTCTTTGGCCGAGCATCAGCCTATTCAGCACCGCTCCAGGCACCAGTGACATTCCTCTCCCGTGCGATACGGGGCTTCCAGCAAACTCCCCATACTGGCAGATAAAGATCCCCAGGAATAAAACACCCCAAAGGGCTTACATGCTCCCTCAGATAACCTAAATTCCAATGTCTGAAAGGTGCCAAAAGCATCCCTACTGTCAATCACAGCAAAGTGCTCAGAAAGAAGCTGGAGGCAGAGCCCCAGCTGCAAGCAGAGGCAGCCCTTGGCAGTCAGTGTCCCTCCAGCCTTGAGGTGTCTGCTCAGACCTGCATGGAGACAGATACACATCCAGGTCTTACTCCTTCAAAATCCAGTACTTCTGCAGACAAGCTTTTGCCATCCCACGTACACTAGCTCTCTAGAGAACCTGTGCCCTCTTGTAATAGGAGGCTGCAAAATGCCCTTTTCCCCCCCATAATTTCTTGGGGGCAAAAAGGAACCAAACTACTAGTAACTACAGCGACAGCATCAACTATCAAGGAAATACAAAATGAAATATGGAGTTCCCCAAATATCTATGTCATTAAACATCAGTACACCACCATTTGGCCACTTCTTTCATACTTCCTTGGTAGGCAATTTATATTTACACTGAATCAGATGGCTAATGTTTTTGACTTTGCTTAAGTGCACCAGGCTCTCCCCAGTTCATACAGCACACCTTTCACCCTGGCTTTAGTAGCAAGAGCTTCATGAGTAACATCTAACATCCCATTAACATCAGCCATACCAGCAACATCAGTGCTCGTAAATCAGAGGTCCTTTGAAGGGGCACAAGAAGATTTAGGAACAGAAAGCAGACATGTGGGTTGACAGTAAACTATTCCCTATGCACAGGGCAACAAGGCTGCTAGGACCTTCCAGTCCCCCATGCTAGTCTTACCACCACACTCATTTCCCAATAGCATCAACTTTCCAAATCCGCAGTTTTGTTGATTTCTAATTTCTAAATATCCCGAGGCCAGCAAGAAGCTACGAAAAATTTTAATTTTTTTTCCAGATTCTATACCAGGATTAATTCCTTATTCTGTTACTATTTTCTATGAGCTCACTTGACCATTTTCAGCCCTTCAGATTTACAATCATTCCTAGCAAAGTATTTCATCCACAAATAAATGCAACCATGCTTTTTCTGAAGGCAAGGGGAAAAATATATAGAAAGCACACAGATGTTTGGCAAGTACATCAAAGCTAGACTAGTCAGCACTAAAAACCTCACCATGAAGATGTTCTTAGGGTTTTAACAATACAATCAAGTGTTAGATATGAACAGAGGGAGATTCCAAACGGGTAAATAACATCAACAATAATAAATTAATTGGAAATGCAGAGACCTGCACTACAGAAAGCTTGATGCTATAAAAAGCTCCTCCATGTGCCACTTCACCATGTGAGGCCTGAGCTGCACTGAGACTGAGCAAATCTTTGTTTTCCACATTAATATGAAATTAGATGAGGTTGGGCAGAGATATGAAGTTCTGGCCAGTAGGTATCAACTGACTGCCTTTGGCAAAATCGTGCTTCTGTTCTCTGCAAAACTGCACAATATGGTATTTGGCTCCTTAACCCCTGCAATTTACTTCTGACCCATGTACAGTTAGAGGCTCTTGGATTCTGAGAGCAGACAGCACTTTTCCCTCTGACAATATTTCATAACTTCAGCACATAATACCTTTTCCAAAGGAGGACAGATGTGCGGGAGCAGCTTCAGTCCTCCAAGAAGTTTTCCATTAGGATCCTGGGCAGCTCTGGCTGCCTAGCCCAATAACATAAACAGCCTCCCCAAGGCCAGAGACAGCCGGGGAGCCACTCAAGCAAGACGTGCCAAGAGGCCTGTCCAACTGAAGAGCCACTGGCAGCTCCCTGGCCTCGGGGCACCATGGCCATGAACCCGGCAGGCACCAACACGCACACCCTTTGCAGGGGAACCATGAAGAACAGTTTGAGCCCAACTCACACCCATGAGGGAAGCCTAAACCAGCACCCGCTATGGTGAATGCTTAGGTGACAAAGGAATATCGCATATGGGGCAGGGAAAACTGCTCAACAGGGTAAAGATGCTGAATGCCAAGAATTTCACCTTCAGAAATCCAAAGCCTTCAGCCAAAGTACCCAGAGTTCCATGCTGGCTTAGGGACATGGCATACGAGAAGCCACTGCAATAGCAAGATCTCTGACATGAGAAAGTGAGTTCAATCACACTTAATTTGGGGCAGAAGGGCCCAAAATTCTCTCCAGGGCATCAGTGTCAAGGGAAACCACCACAGCACAGGCAGTGATCAGGCTGCCGGGCAGCCTGGGAGAACAGCATACAGGGAAGTTAGCTGTCGTATTGCACAGGAAGGCATCAGCTCCATGACTTTTGCTCTGGGAAGATTACTATGTTCTTGAGGAGCAGAAACTCCTGAGATGAGGGGTTGATGCAACAGGAAAAGCATGACACCACTTCCTCAGAGCTCCATGGGAAGCTAGGATTTCAATAGCAACCTGGAGAAAGGAAGAGGAATTGGAAGTTACAAGTTAAGATCTCCAGATACCTACACACACCTTAGGAAGTTATTCTGCACATTCCTCTTAAGACCCACTAACTTATCCTTTTTTTTTTTCTCCTCCTCTTTTTTTTTTTTCTCTCCAGAAAGCTCTGCTGCTGCCACCACACTGTTTAATTGTCTCTCCCAAGTTCAGCAGAAACGCGACCTTGCCAGGGCTGTGGCTGGAGCTGCTACAAGAGCACAGTGTGCGATTCTGTGGCATTTGACAGCTTTCCCCTCCTCCAAGACTGACACGAACCAAAAGCCTCCTATCCAAAACACAAGCACTAGACAGAACACAACCCACATTCCTCCTATTTTGGGAAAGTCTGGATTGGAAACCTCATTTCTCATCTTGAACCCATGTGTAGCTATAGGAACGTAGTTCAGGAGCCAGGTAACATTTACAGCTTACTCCTATGAATGCTACAGAAAGCTCATAAGAGTGAGAAACTTTAGCAAACCATGCTACAAAATGTAGCGTGGTGTAACAAGAACATGAGCAGCGTTTGCTTCAGTCCATGGCTGCTGCCCCCGAAATGCCTTGCAGAGATGAAAAGTGCTGGGAGGAAAGGCCTTACTACCACACTGAAAGCTTGAAAAACCTCTCAAGCTGCGTGCTCAACTCCCATTTCCCCCAAAGCCTGCTCTTCACTTTCATGAGGAGCACTTGAATTTTCCAAATTTTCTGCCACCTATTCAGAAATTGGTCTGGAATAGAGACAGCAATTTCTTACCACTGCCGCTTCTTTAGCCCCAATCTGAGCATACCACAGCATCTCCTGCCTCTATTATCCTTCTGCTATCCTTCTAACAGTGATTCCAGAATATTTTTAGGTGAGATTCCACATACAAAACTATCAGCTTTGAAACAGAAGAGGACAAACATCCAAATACAAACTGGCAGCGCTTGCTCAGACGACTTCACTCATATCTCAACAGTTCTGGACTAGTTCCTTTTTAAATACACTTCTATCATGGTTCTCAGGACCCCCTCAGCACCATCCCATTCCATTATAAATCTGGGCTTCACAACGTGACTTCAGTCCTCGGAGCAAGAGTCTTATGAGAAGGTTTCGTTTCTGCCAGCATCCTCTTCCAAGTGCTCCAGCCCAGATAGCACAGAAACTAAACAGGATAGCTGCGTAATAGTGGTCAGCCTCCTACGCACTCAGGAGCTTCCTGGCTCCTGTTGCAGGATGAACTTTATGAGCTGTCCGCAAGCACAGCTACAGCCAGTCCTATGCCCGTGCCCTGTGGTTGTTGCAACTGCAGGGCTTGCAGCTTCATGTGCCATTCTAATAAACTACCCTGTCCCAAGCCAACAGCAACAGGCACAGCTTTTTCATTTGAGGGAAAGATTATGATGCTCTACAGAACCCACAGTCCACCATGGAAATGAGCACGCAAGTGGGATGCTCAACTGGGCACCCAGTTACAAGAACCATGATGATCTGGGACAGCTTGACCTAAGGAAAGTGGTTGTTTCCAGTCATTGACAGGTAAAATGTATGAGGTTATCAGCTGGTCACTGCCTCAAGGCTGCTCCCCTGAATGTCAGCACCAAAAAGCAAAAGGGATTAAAAACAAACAAACAAACAACAAAAAAACCACACCATAATCACGCAAGAGACTCATCCTCCTCCTCCAAACTGAAAGTCAGCACAGACTTTGCAGAGTAACAGGAAAATAACAGTAGTAAAGGATAAAGGAGTTAGCAGAGGGATACACTGAAGTAACAAATAAAAAGCCAATTTAAAAGGTTTGTTTTTTTTTTTGCCTTTTGGGTCATAAGATACTGCCTCTATTGCACATGGACTGTTTTGAAAGATGTTGGCCACACACTGTTCAAACTTTATGGGAGTAAGTACAGGCTGTGGGATGAATCACTCCTGGATTTTTCTTTTTTTGTCCCATATTAAGATTTCAGAAGGAGAAAGAAGTTGACTATTCATTCCAGCAGATGATCCAAAGGCACCCCAAGGGCTGGTTACAAAACTGATTATGGCTGAGGCTAAAAACACATCACAGAAAAGTTAACAGCACAAACAGAAGCACCCAAGTTGCATCACATCATTAATCTGTAATATTCTCAGTTTTTTTCAGGCATTCTTTCTATAGTTACTTGTCATATCACCTGGGGAAATGGTCCATCTGAAATCAAAGTTAGCCTAGAGTAAGCACTGGGTTGAACCTTGCACTTTCTGGGACACTCCTGCCTTTACAAGCCCACTTTCTCCCAGGGAACGTTACTGTTCCGCTTCAAACATGAAAAATAAGCAGTTCTGACCTCTGCTGTGGCTCCAGTTGAACAGAGGAGACTGCAGCTGTGAAATGTGCTATGTTAAGCAATTGCTGCTTTTGGCCATCTAGGTCAGTGCTCAGCAATAACAAATCTAGGCTCTTCCTGCCAACTCGTTTGCAAGAAAAACACCAAGTACCAAAGGAGGGAGACTCCAGAGCTCTACTGTGGAAGTGCAGTCCTAGTCCATAGACCCAGACTCACCAAAGGCACAGCTTTGGGACACCTACAGAAATAGGTTCCAGTTCCACATTGCTAGAGTTGACTATGGCAAGACTTCAGTCCTTTAGAAATATTGGATTTCCCTTTCCTTAAGCTGAAGGACATGCCACATCACATTTCCTTAGATAATTCCCAGCTGGCCCGGAGCACCTAACAGCTTTAGCTCTCTATGGCTTTAGCTCTTCGCTGCCAAAGCAACAAGAGATCAATGGGAAAAAAAGCAACAAAAAACCCATAAAAGTAGTCACAGAATGAGTGATTTCCAGGAAGGAAGCTGCTAATGCCCATCCTCACTCTCAAGTATGCTGTGATTTCAGGCGTCCCTTCCTGTGTTCACTCAGTTTCTAACAAATTTACCCAGGGCCAGTCAGATGGTGCATCTGGAGTCTGATTAAACAGGAGGCAAAGATGAAGGGGAGGAGAAACAGTTTGGGAACATAGGAGAAGAGTTACTAGTGCAGCCAAGTTTCTAAGGCAGCAGATGGGTCTTCCTGAATCACCATGGATTTGGTGCTATTATTTGGAAGTTTGCTAGCTCAGCTGGCATCTTTAGCAAAAGCTGCAGGTTGCCAAGCAGTTTAGTCCAGTCCCCACCTTCGTTCCTCTTGCCACTGATCCTGACAGCTGTGAACACACAGCTTCTTAGCCACAGCCTCGTAGGCACTTAAGAGGGGAAAAAAGCCTTGGTGCAACTCCAGAGGCATCCCTGCACGGTGTCCTCAGCACTGGCATCCATCACCACATTGCAAAGGGCGGATACATCTCATCTGTAATGGAAGTTTCCCCCAAACCACCAAGAGTTTCCCACAAATGCCACTAAACAGCAATTCCTGTTTAACGGAGCCAAAATTAAACCAGCATCAGCTAGTATCTTGCAAGCCACCTCCAGATGGGTCAATCTCCGAATTCCCACGTATGGGTAGCATGGACAGCATCCACATTAAGTGATGCTGGCTGCTATTTTAGAGTGTTTGCAAGGGAGACTCTTCGGGTGGGGTTGGGAAAGCAGCACTTTCATGTGGCTTCTCTCAGACCTGTATGGTGTTCAGTTGAGTGAAGTGGTTCACACACCAGTCCCAGAACCTATTTCTATTTTAAAATTCAAGGCTAGGCCTAGGAAGTGTACAGTCAGCTCCAAACACACAAAGATAATATGGAATGATCAAATGTGTAGTTTAACTTATATTTGGCAGAAGAGCCAATTCCACTTGTGCTCAGGAGGAGCCAGAGATGAGTCTTCTATAGTACTTAGTTCTTCTGCTTGTCTGGAAAATGGGGACTGCAGAGTGACCAAAAATGGTAAACTATTTCACACCTCTATTCAGTCACAGAAGGTCTTGAAACAAGAAAAAGCCATTTGGAATCTCACTAAGTATATTCCCATCCTGTAATTTTGGTTCTCCACAGAGTTTCCATCTCAGTAAGCACAAGAAGTTTTAGACAAGATTAAGAGCAAAACTGAGAGACTCTCTCAAATTCCTGATCCTCTTTTTCAGAGTGAACAAACCCATTTTGCCTCCCCCTCCCCCAGGGCAGGGTCTTCAGAATAGGCTCCATGGCACTGAGCAGATTAAATACAGATTTAATTGCAGGGTTTCAAAAATCGCTGCAATGATTCTCCCAGAGTCCCATTACCCGCACCAAGTCACCAGCTACGCCTGGTTAAGAAGTAGGTCAAGTCACTCATGCAGTTTTTCCTCGTGCAGGGCTGCCTCCAAGAGCACCTAGACGCTACAAAACTGCATGTTACCAAGTCCAAGTTCACAAAGAGCATTTTGATCTGCAAAGTCAAGCCAGTGGCGCAGGTTTTAATATTAAAACTGCTTTTCCAAGCCTGGAGTCACCTCTGTGCAAGACATACCCTGTGCCACACGTACACGTACCCCATCACACACTGCAGTTGGAGTACAACATGTCCAGGGCTTCCTTGAATTTGTTTCACAGCTTCAGCACACCAAAATGGGGCAGATTGCTGTGTTTTGTGCGCAGTCACCCAGAAGCCTCAAAAATGTACTTCCCTTTCAGGAAGCCAGCAGAGCACCTTGAGATTTGGACACCACTTCATTGAGGTGTTATCTTACACTCAGACAGTGCCGACGTGCATACGCCGGCACTCGTCTAGCTGGTCAGGCTGTTGCTAGTCATGGGTGCATAGCAGCTTGTTATGGTTCTCTTATGTAAGAATCAAACCAGGCTGGGATTCCTCTGGAAGAGCATGGAGCAAGCGGCATCGCTGAGGGCTGACGCAGGCCAAGCGCAGCTCTTCCCCCTCAACCCGCCACGGAGATCTGCTCTCACCAAGCACCACCCTGGCAGCAAGGAGTGTGCGTGCAACGTGCGAGAGGAAGAGAGCAGGAGGCAATTCCCCATACAGAATTAAAACAGCTTTTCTGAGCAGCAGGCTAGGACTGTGGCATGCATCTGCGTTACAGGAAGAAATATAAGATACGGACTCAGGCGAGGTCTGAGAAATACTTGGCACCACCACCAAGTTTAAGTTTAACTGCACTGCCAATATAACTGCAGTCCAGTTTCACTGGAAACAATAAAATGATGTCCCATTGCATGTGAAACTTTCAGATGAAGTCACACAGTATCAAGATACAGAAAAAACTAAGCAGCCAATAAAAATAGTAAAGAAAAGCCAGCCAATAAAACAGAGATCCAAGAGAACCCATCTCATCCTATGCATGTTCCAGAAGTACTTCAGTTAATCCAGCCAGGATCCAAAGACTTATTGCCACAGAAATAATTAAAATCTCAGTCAAGAACACTAGAAAACCCTGGTGTCCCAGCCCGAGGGGCAGAAAGGGAAAAACAGACCTGCACCCCTCTACCCCCAGCCTACCCCCCCCAAACCTGATTGCATTATGAAACTCATAAGCAAGGCAATTACTTTTATAGGTTTTGTTTAATCTAAAGATGGACAAGAAATTGGTTTGTGGGGAAACTGAACTTTTTTTTACATTAAAACCAAAAGTAGAGAGTTACACTGCTGGTTGTAACTGAAACTCGCCTGCTAATGATTACAGCTCCCATTTCGCTGCCAAAGTATTATTAAAGCTGCTTATTTGCTGTGTAGCTTGGAGAAAAAAAAATCTTCATCCTTTATTAATCTTGTCCTCATCTGACACAACAAAATGCACCATCAGTCTTTTGCTTACTTTAACAACATGGGCCTGAAAGGCAGCACAAGCGCCAAAGCGCTGGTGTCCGATTGCTGTCCTGATTAACCAGGACAAAAAGCAGAAGTCAGTCCCTGTGCATTAAGTTTAGGTTTCTTGGGGCTGATTTAAAGACATCTAGTGATTTGCTTTAAGAAACTTTGGTATAACAAACTATTGAAGATAGTGCCTTGTTTTCATCCCTTTTCCAAGGCAGTCCTATTCCAATGATTGCAACGCACAAAGTAATTACAGAACTGACTGGAAGGCCTTAGCAAAATTCTTATATCTTCTTGGCATTAGCTAGTTTCTTGCAGCAGGGCTGAGCTGGTGACCTATTTGGCTGTTATAGGAAACCTAATCATTAGAAAGTTTAAGTACACTAATATGAAAAGCAGATTTTCCTTAGAAATATTTTCTTGGGGAAGGTTTCAGGGTTCCATAACTGGCAGGGGTTGCCTAAATGGAGGAGGTAATGAGTAAGGGCTCCAAGCAGGGACACTGTATAAATTTTTTTCCTTTTCAGCTTGCCATTCAGGGCTCCAAGCAGGGTATGCAGTGGAAACAGAGCGACTTTAACCATCTGCCTGAGTATAAAGACTTGGTGCAAAAAGGATTAAATGAGTAGGAAAAAGGAGGGAACTTGCAGGCAGCTGGAAACTTCAAAATCGAACTTTTCAGAAGTTTGGGAACAAGCCTACTACTCAAGGGTACCTTGCCATGTTAGGCAGCCAAATGAAAGGTAGCAACACCTGCTGTCTCAGCTACTCCATGATTAAGACGCATCCTGTTTCCCTCGAGGCTAAATTGCCTTCATAGAGGACAAAGGTTTGAAGTCCAGCATTTCAGTGGTCACTTCCCACCCTCTCCCAACCAGCCAGACTAGCAGTGTAGTCTCAAAAGTGGCAGCAGAGATTGTGCCCACCACCTACTACATACAAAATCCAGGCAGGCTTGCTCCCTCATGACTCCTTGAGGGCATCTGAAAGGTTTCCACCATTTTAATTTGTGGAAGAAAGGAGTCTAACTGCAGATAAGAAACAATATTTGGAAGAAAAAAGCTCAAGATGTCAGCCCTTGAAGCTATGTTTCTACCACAGTCACTGACCAGGAGTGCTCCAAGACCTCTACTGTCCAGCAGAGGAAGGCTTTGCCCCCGAACGTGGACTAGCACTGCTGAGATCCACAGAACCTGAGGGCCTCTTTGGGGCATCTCAACANAAGGAGTCTGACTGCGGATAAGAAACAATATTTGGAAGATCAAGATGTCAGCCCTTGAAGCTATGTTTCTACCACAGTCACTGACCAGGAGTGCTCCAAGACCTCTACTGTCCAGCAGAGGAAGGCTTTGCCCCCGAACGTGGACTAGCACTGCTGAGATCCACAGAACCTGAGGGCCTCTTTGGGGCATCTCAACACAGAAGCAACCATAGACACTTCCAGACTTCCGTCCCCCAGCCCAGAACACAGGTGACTGAGGTTTTTGGTGGCAAGGGGACTTTCCACCAGGCTCCAATTTCTGTTTCTTGTGAGATTAGAGAATTTGAGGGCACTGAACCAGTGATTTTTGTTCTACTTCAAGACAGGTGGAGAGAAGTCGAAAAGAGAACCTAGTTATTTCCACAGAATGCTTAGAAAAAGCAGAGGGGAAACCAGCTCTGTGGATACACGTTTAACAGATCCAAAGACTTCCTATTCACAGCACTAACCCCTTTTCCTTAGCGCTCAGGGAAGATGGGGGCAGTGGTGCTGTGCCAAAAGCATGACATCAGCTAAAGAAGACAAACAGAGGCAAAAGTCAGAGTGGTTGGACTTTGAATGTCTCCATAAAAAGAAAAATACATGATTAACTGAGCTAGCCCTGTCAGAATTCCACTTACCAAGATTAAGACAAACAATGGGAGTGGGGGGAAAAAAGTAAACTACAGCCTCAGGCATTTGGGAAATCTTGCTCTGCAAGGATACTTTGAAGTTGGAAATTCATTTTTATCAAGTCTCTATGTAGAGAGAAGTTTCTAATAAATTTTAAAAGGCAACACTACATAGAGAAGATTTAATAGAGCTAAAGGAAAGGCTTAATGGATTATGAACCTATCACATTGCTGCTTCCTATGTAGTTTTTCATTTTTTCTTCTTCTACATGAGAATGAAGTGGGGCAGCATTATTTGGAAGAAGGTCATTTGCTTCTTACTACACTGAGTTCTTCCATGATGAGCCTGAGGAAAGATCACTAAGTCAACATTAACAAGGTTATGAATGCACTGAAGTGTCATCGAAGCACAACACTGAGCTGCTCCCACAGCCAACTTGACTTGATCCCAAATAATGTAACCCACCAACCAACTGCACCATCAAGCAAATATCCCTCATAGCAGAGCTGCAGAGAAGTCTGGAGGCATCTCAAACTTCAGCAAAACTATATATTGCCCAAAGCATAATGTTACCAAAGATGCTCCCAGTGCTCAAAATGAGTTTGTAACCAAAAAGGAACAGCAAATGTGCAAATCAATTCAAATAAGTGGGCCCAGAAAAAACAAGCAAGGATATCTATGAAAAAAATTGAAGAGTTTCCTGGAAGGGAGATGGATACTTCATAGCACAATTAAAGGGACTCTCTCATTTTCAGAGAATGAACAGGAACCTGTCAATGTTGGAATAGATATTCCTGGCAGAAGAGGAATCCACTCAAGCCCACTGAAGACTGGCAATGAAGAAACCACCTTATTTTCCAGAGTAACAGGGCATCCGCATCCATTAGCATGTTAACCACCCTGATTTGGGTCCATCGTGGATAACCACCTTCTAAGCTCTCGAACACACATAGAAGAAACACACACCACTTGCTGTGTGATTTATAGCAAGTGGGGAGGAAGACAAACATTCAGACACCACAGGACAGTAGCACAGATATCACAGCACACGTGCAACTTTTTGCTTTATGCAGAAACCTTCAAATCCCCATGGACTTCTCAGTATGGGGATGCTAAAGCAATAGATCTGGAAAGTTTCAGTGCCAAACTGTTTATCATTCAAGCATGACCCCAGGAAAGCTTTGAGCTAGGTCTCAAAGGAACACACTTCACAAAAGTCTTGCCATGCTACCTTCGTGGGCACAGTTAAATTCCTGTAAAAATTTAGAGTTTCAGCCATACTAACACCTTTCTTCTTATGACTGCTAAACTTGAAGCAGTTAAAAGCAGCCTCCGTCTTTCTCTTGCAAGAGCATGCATGTAACAATTCAATCAATTAGGGAAAAAAAGGCAAGAAAAAGGGTTTAAAAAACAGCTTGCAAAACAGTCACCAGAGAGGTCGGGCCAGACCATCAAGGGTTGCTTCCAGCTTAGCACAGCTGTTAAAGCAATCGCAAAGTGTCACCCCACCCTTGGGCTCCCTGGGGCCAGGCAGAGGAAGGAGCCTCCTCCATCTCCTGCAGACCTGGCCCTTTCTGTGCACGTTCTCCATCCACTGAGCTTTCTGCAGACACCACTGGAGCAGGGAGGGTCTATCTGCAGGGTTGGCCAGTCACTGAATTCCCCGGAAGGAATGGATCTCCAGTGACAGTTTAGCTACATTGAGTCATCCCATCCAGCTCTAGCTGTCCACTCGTCTCTGGCTTCTGCCAGAGCCAGCACAGATCCCAGAGCAAAGTCTCAGTGTTCCTGTCCATCCCATCAATGCTCCATTGATCCGATTTCCATCAGCTGCTCTAAAACAAGGCATCTCAGCTCCTCCACAGGCACCTGCTTCCAGACAGCTGAATTTGGAAGCAAATCCTACCTCTTGCAGCCAGCAGGGCCCATTCTGATCCCAGAAACACAAACACAGCCCAGCTGGATGCTTTCTAGGTCATGTTGCTACAAAACAAGGCTGGAGCACAACCAGTCTTGATCACCAGCTCCAGAAACCTGGAAGACAAAGGCAAAGACAGAACGCTGCTACGATGCAATGAGAAAGTGCCATCAGCATCTTTACCCACAACACAGATTGCTCCAAAGCTTTGCCAAGACAGAGAAACCCTTCTCTTGCCACTGGGCCTGTGAGCTTTTACAGGAGATTAAAGCATCTCTGCTTTGCCAGCACCGTTCCTGTTTGGAGAGGAAGCTTCAAGAAAAACATTAAAAAAAGGTATTAATGACTTTCCAGTAACTTCTAGCTAAAGTCCCTAATCAGCCACCCTGCTGGGGTCTGGACCTGCTTTCATGTGCTGGGCAGAGAACTGTGGCAGAACAGGAACTGATTCACAAGAGGGATCAAGTGTCCTCTGCCCCAGGGTTGCAACAGGCACCACAGGGCAGGGAGAATGGCAAAGCAGCAGTAAGTTCAGAACAGGCTGTTTGAGTCAACCTTCACAGCTTAAATACAGGCCTTATTTTCTGCACAAGTAAAAATTTGGCAGATCCTTCCTTGAACTTGGCCCTGTTAGAGAATTACAAACAGGGGAGTAGTTAAACAGGGCATCCAGAGGTGGCCACTTAGCAAAGCCTGTCCTCTTGGATGAAACTGCCAGCGCTAAAGAAAAGGTGTTTGACCTACTCAAGTGTTTGCTTCTACTCCTAAAATTCCAGTCAAAGTTCAAGTAGAACCAGTGAGGAGGAAGGTTCATTATGCTAGCGGTTATTTCCTTTTCAAGGACGGCCACAAAGCTTACAATTAAGTACATATTTTTCCATGATGGACAGGAACGGAAACACAAAGAACTAACGTAGCTTTCACAGAGCAAGCAGCAGATCAGGGTTGTACAAACAGAAATGAAGTCCTGGATCACATCTGCTAGACGATGCTCTTGAAAAACTTTGTAAGAAAAAAAAAAAAAAAGAGATTCCCAGAGCAAGCCAACACGCACAACTGCACCTGCAGTAATGCACGATATCAGCAGTCGGGCAGACTGCGTTGGGCTGAGCATCCGGCCACTGGATGCGCAGCTGTTGACGTTTCCTACACACACACAGTGACTGCATTTGCCATTTGGTGCAAGCTACATCCCCACGCAAAGCCTAGGCAACTGCCAGCGTATCACTTTCGTCTGCTAGAGCTGACCGACAAGCGCTGGGTCTGGGCCAGCATTTGCAGCAGGCTAATGCTGCAAGCCGAGACATTTGCTAGAGAGCTCAGTGCTGCGCTCCCCTCGCGTGTGCAGTGGGGAGCGTGAAGGGGAGACATCCCTGAAGGGCTAAAGTGGCAGAAAGCAGAGGTGAGACTGGAGTGGAGAAAATCTTGAAGACCGAATCAAGTTACTGCTTTGGAAAGAACTAGAAAGAAGAAAGGGATGAGAAATTAATGCTTGCTGCAGAGGCAAGTGTGGCAGGAAGGTTGGATTTAGGGCTGGAAGCCCAATCCAGGGGAAGCAGACTGACATCCTCCACTGTTACAGCCACTCCGAGCATGCCCGCAGCCAGGATGGGGTAGCTGATCACAGACAGTGTTCTTGGTACCCTAGAAGGGTCACACATGCCACGAGCTGCCGAGAAGCCCCCAGCCCATGGACACCCATGACAGTGAACGTGGAATCACCAGGAGGCTGCAGCCTCTGTCTCCCTGACTGTATCTGCAGCCAGTGCAGGGCAGAAGGGACACCCAGCACTAACCCAGAGTATTTGCCAGGTCACACACAGTTCTCCTAACACTACAAGGACACCCAGCTAGTCTCAAACAGCCCCCCGCCTCAGGCCTCTCTGGGGGCCACACATCCCATGCAGCTGCGTGACACCAGGGAGGCCAGCAGAGCCTCCCCAGAGATCCCTTTGGGTCCTGTTAAAGCTTCACTGCCCCAGCAACTGCTTCACATATTGGGCATGACACAATAGCGGAGATGGGTCTGCAGCCATGTATCCGCAACGGGAATAGCTCTGGGATCGCGTAGTCCGGCTGAGGACGGTGCTGCGCTCCCTGCCCCACAGGGAGGGCTCCCGTGGTCTGTGAGGGAAGATCCCCCATCCCGCCTCCAAGCCATGGGGTGGCTGTATGCTCATCCTCAACCCGGTCAGGTTTCCTTTGCAGATGCCGCCACCACCTTTGAACTTGACCGTTTCAAGACAGATCCACACGAAACTTGGCAAGGAGGGAGCTGCTCAAGCCCAGGTCCTCCCTTTGCCATCTTAAAACACCCACATCAGATTTCATGCTATGAAGCCAGAGCATTTCAATTCCCCAGGGCAAATAATGAACCCCAAACCAGCCCCTCCCCCCCCTTTTTTATTCTTTCTTTCTTCCTTCCTTTCATCAGACTTTGTTAGATTACAAAGTGTATGTTTTCAACAGACAGGACTCAGTGTCAGCCATTCACGTTGTCATGTTGGAATTGCACAGAGATGGCAAGACAGCGCTGGGGGATGTGGGTTTCAGCAAGGCCCAGCTATTAGCAGGGACCACAGCCTGGAGGAACAGGCTGCGCCCACAGGGGCTACCTGGAAAGCCCGTGAAACCACACATCTGCATCAGCTGGTCACCACTGCAGATTTTTTTACCCACTCAGCTAAGGAATATAATTAAATAAATATTTAATCAGACATGCATAGAGCACAGAATGGGACTTCCACTCCAGAAACATAATTCAGAGGAAGATCTAGGGTCTACTTTCATTGAGGCAAGATAGGTATTTGCCACAAGAACCAAGTTTCAGGGACAGAGTTGCTACATTAAGCAATTTGTCTTGAAGTACAGAAACTCCACAAGTTTTTTAGCCTAGAAAAGTTTGTTTCTGTAGCAGCTGTAGCAACAGTCAGGTTAGAGTGACCCATTGGCTTAATAACAAAGATAAAGTGTTTCTGAATTTGTCACCGATGCTGCACTGACCTTACTTTTCACTTTAGTGAAAGAAGCTCAATTAAGTGATGTCCAAACCATGATTTTTATTGGCACAGTGACTATCTCATTCTGTCTTAGTGGAAAAGTAAACCAAGGATGAACCAAGATCCTACAGAACCATTGGTTTGTGCACATCTGACTGCAAGAGGCCTCAACTCCCATCTTAGATGCAGCAAAAGCAACACTGAATAATACCTTACAAAAAAAAATAAATAAATAAAACAAAGATTCTTGAACCTCTCTGTATAAAAAAAATAAGAGCTTAGTAGGAAAGAAACACCTTCTCTTTTTCTCTTTACCAGCCAGATGGTTCTACAAACCTGGCCAAGGCAAGGTTTCTCCCACTGAGAAACAGAAGAGCCATTACTGCGTCCCCAGGTATCAGTATGCAACCCTATTCAGGCAAGACAAAGGGGAAGAAACAAAATGAAAAACCCACCAAACAATGCCTTTTCAAATCCAGCTTCCCCAAAGTACAGTTAAAAACCCCACACATACACCACCAAAGCCAGACACATACTATGCATGCACACACCGGAAAGTGAGATATATGCCAGCAAAAACACAGTCCATGACGTTCAGATGGATAGGACTTCTCATGCAGCTGAGAAGCTCTCTAGCCCCATTTCCTGAACTGCTTTCCCCTATGGATAATACAGAGCAACATCTCCTTGCAAAACTGTCACTGCTACAGATCACACAAGCAGCATCTTCATTTCTACTTGCTTGGACCAAGAGAGGAGTTGGCCTAACTTGCACAGTCAGGTCTGTTTCCACACCACTTACCGCTGCAGCATAATGTTAGATTACACAAAGCTAAATTACTACACATGTAGCCCAGTAACCTTATTCTCCTAAAACACTCATCCCCATGATGGTAGAAGTCATATCCAAATCTTCTAGACATTCTTGCCTACACTAAACTAGACAAATTCAAACACATGATACATTTAAAAAAGCTGATACCACAGAAACGCTTGCTAGTGTCATTATGTGCCGCTATATGGTTTATGCCTTCAGTCTTAGCTGAAGGGACAAGAATTCAGTGTCACAGCCGGGTATCCCTAACCCAGGAGGGTTTGTGTTTAAGAAACCTGTTCTTGGAAAAGCTAAAAGAAAGATGATTTCTCCAACAGGAAATATTAGACAAGCATCCAAGGCAGGTGAGGCTCTGTCACCAATGGCTTATGTGTTTTTTTTTTTTTTTAAATAAATGCATGGAAGAGGGGCAATTTCCTATTTGTCTTTTCAGGTCAATTCTGAAAGTTAAAGAAAGCAGGAGCACCACCTCTCACATCATTCAATTTCAGTGAGTGTGCTATAGCATCAAGGTATAGCAGGACATTACATGTTTATGTGCGATATCAAGGGCAAGACCATAACATCTGAGTCCAGAGCATCCAGGCCTCCTTGCTTCTTCACAAGCACATTAAGAAACCTGACTGTTGAGCATCAGTATACGGACTTAAGGACTATAACTCAAGTTCAAGGATATTTCCTAAGGAAAACTGCATTTCTGGACCCCTTAAATATAATCTGACACCCCCCATTAACATCTTCTTCACATACCATGTGGTTCAGTGCAAGGTGATATGAACTGCACAAAGCAGATAGGCCACGTGAACAGTGCACACAGCAGATTCATTCTGAACTTCAGACACTTCTTGCATTAAACAGTCCAATTCCCTTGGCTCCATAAGCAAAGGCAGGGATATTATGGGTATGAATAAAAGTTGCCACAATAACCAGGCTTGTTCTGACAGCAGCAACACCCCGTATTGAACAATGAGGAGCCCTCAGGCATGGAAGGAAAGAAGTTTGCTTAGCTCAGACACTCAATACATAAGTTAAGGCATTTTTTTTTTCAGCTACAACAATTTCTTTTAAAAAAGAGGGCATATGAAGATTTTAACCTCTTTACTAGCTTTGCAACTGATACATTTGCTGTCAATATCCCAGATGATACAGGCATTTTTGCTCATGCTGGCCACTGCATTGCCACACACTATCCTTTTGGACACCACACTGAATCAGTGGCCAAAACTAGAGTACATCACTGAGCTAAATAAGCATCATCTTTTTACAGCAGAAAAATTACCATCCAAAATAAAAACTTGCAAGGCATGGCCATCACTGCAGATCACCTGCTTCAGTTTTTAAAGGTGTATTTTATTCCCAGATTAGAGTTCTAACTTGGGGTTCACCAAAATTTTAGCATTCCCAGAGTGCTACAGCAGCCAGCAGTGGATGGCTGCATGTGCTGAGTTGCCACAACGTGAGCTTTCCTTTGAAGGGCTCCAGATGCCAGCAGCTCTTCCAGCACAGGACACGCAACTTGGGAGTGGGCTGGGAACCAGTCCTGGATAGCAGCTTTGAATTAAGGGCACAAGGAGCCACAGGGGGGAGGAAGGGGAGCCCCTGAAGACAGACGCTTATTTAAACCAGCTGTTAGCCCACTCTAAACACTCACAAGTATGAACAAATGTGCAGAGTGACTAAAAGCTACCAGACACCCATGAGTTAAAGTACACAAAGGACATCTATACAAACACTTGCCAAAGTCATTTTTCCAACTTGGAGTCTGGCTATTCCACGGATGGCAGAAGGGATTTTATCTGCTCGTATGTGACAGGCTCTGCCTCCTCACCTGAAAATTCTCCAATTAACACTTCTACAAGAAGTCTGGAAGTTGTGCACAGCCACGTATTTATCTACGCACATCCCCTCCCCTCCCCGCTGAGTTCTGGGCCACGGGCTATGCTGTCAAGCCAAGTTTCATCCTGAGCAATTTTTAAACACTCATCCTATAAATCCTCCAAAAAAGGGAGTTAGTAATGGAAATGCTGACAGAGACTTGAAGTGACAGCAGGGCAGCTACATCGTTCTGCTATACATCAGCTTCATTAGTTGCAGATCCTTTTCTCCTTCACCTTAGTTTTCCATTAGTGTACTTTGGCTAATTAATACAGAAAAACTACAAAACATTCTTAGAGTGGAAGGCAACATTTGGCCCCCAGCCCAAATCAACATTGAGAAACTTCAAAATCCTCAGCCAGACATAGTGACTGTACCAGATGGAGCTAACATACAGCTATGAGTAGTGAGGAGGGAAAGGAAAGCAGGGGAACACATAAAAAAAACTGACCATTAGAAAAAGGAAGAAGCAAACTTCTCTTACCGCTTTCGTTTTTCTCTATGACATCCACGACCTCTCCAGCCTGGAGGCTAATTTCAGAGTTCTCCTGCTTCTCATAGTTGGAGACCACCACATATTGCTCCAGGATCATGGGTTCAGAGCTAGCATCAGCACCTGGGGAAGGGAAAAAGCAAGCTGTAAGCCAGCTTCCAGCCATGGCTCCTCGAGAGCGACCTCCGTCCATCCGAGTCACAACAGGCCAATTTGTCACCGGAGCCAAGCGAATCAGCAAACAACCTTGGCTCGCAGCATATCCCCAAAGGGCTGGCCATATAGAAATAGCCTCCTCTGGCCCACAACCCAGCAGCACAGAGGGACATTGGAGAAAAGCAGCAGCAAAAGGGGAAGAAAAAATAAAAAAATAAAAAGGAGCCAAGTAGTGAATTAGTTGCAAAGTTTCATGATGGATTCTGAAAATAAACCTCTTCCCAACATGGTTTCCACAATCCTTGCTCCCAATCAGAAAGAAAAATCCTGGGTAGAAGCAGCATAAATCCACAGCTGAGCCATCCCCCCAGTAAACCAAGAGAAAAAACAGCTCTCCCCTTGGAGTCTCAGCTCCTTCTCCACTCTAATGGCCGGAGCTGCGAGTCAAGAGGGGGCTGTAGATGCCAATCATATTCGGCTGCACTACAGTCCTTAAATAGAAACACATGAGCAGGATTGAAAGAAGGAGGTGGGGAGGAGGGAGAGGGGAAGGCGGGGAGGAGTGTTTACTTGAAACAGAAGAAAAAAGGAGTTAGCAAGCGCCAGAGCTGCACTAGCACAGCCACCCCCCTCCCGCTCTCCAGTTCCGCATTCCCTATGGAAGAAACAGCCCCTGAGCACGGGAGCCACCGAAGGGACAGGCGCCCATGGAGGGAAGGCTTGGTCCGACTTCCCCTGTCTCCCTTCTGTTGGATTTTGGGGCATCTTCGAGCAGCTTGTCCAACTGTCCTGTTTCCCCCCACCCCGCATCCCCTCACCCCTTATAGAAGGGTTGTAGCTGCTGGAGCCCTTGATGAATGAGTAGTTGCTCATGAGTGCAGGGACCAATAAAAGCACAAAACAGCTATTTTGCTTGCACAGATACTCATGGTCAAGTTCCTTCCTTTTGTGAAAGAAGGGGACTCTTCTCAAAAAAATAAGGAATTTTGGACGGAGCAGAGGCCAGGAGTGCTGCAAACCCAGACACAGAGGGAGACATCCCCGCGCCGCTGCTCGCTGCTCCAGACAGCCCAGCCTACAGGCGCAACACAAACTCAGCCGCTGGGGCCTCTCCCCCAGTCTGCGCACGGACACCCTTCTGCATGGGAAGGGCCACAGAAAGCCCTGCAGACCTCTTGGGCAGGAGTTTTTCTTAATTTGTGCTGCAACATTTGAATGCTCTTTGAAGCGTTAGGCCAGAATAAAAAGCATCTGCAACTGCTCCATTAAGAGCCACCAGACATATGTTTTATTATGAGAAAAATCTTACGGGTTTCCTGAATTAAAACATTAAGGCAGGGCAGTTTGGGACAACAATACCTTACGCATTTTATATAGCAAGAGATAGCTCTGCCTCTCTAGACTCCAAGACACAGCTGGAGAGGAGACAAAAGCTGATGCGGGGCTTGCTCAGAGTCCCATTGCACGTGTCAGCGGCAGAGCCAGAAGCAGAATCCAGGTCTCTTGAATCTCTGCAGAGAAATTGGCCAAAAGAGACAGGGAGGAAGCAGCAAGGTCTAGCAAGCTGTCCACTGTGCAAATCAGGGGACCAGGGGCCAAAAAGATGATTAGATGGAAGATGATTACTTTCAACAGCAACACATGTTCATATTTGCTTGGGCTGAAGATGTCTGTAGAATCACTTTACAAATAATTAGTAACTTTGCCAAAAGAAAGGTAAAGAGCACATCAGCCATTAAAAGGGTTTTCCATGAAAAGACAAATTTAAAGCAGAGTTGTTTGATCCAACCTTTTCTTGAAGTCAAACACTGTCACAGTGCCTCCCTTGAGGACAAATTTCAGAAATCCAGAGAATTAGACTTCCATGTTCCCTAAACATGGCTCTTAGCAAAAACTAAATCCATATAATAAGAGGAGCATTCTTTAGAAGACTGTGTAGCTCTTTGATGGGTGGTTGAATCAGTGGCAGGAATGGCAGGATGTGACAATGTTAAAATAAGTAATCAAAACTTCCACCATAGCTGTCCACTATAAATAAGCATCATATTTCTGTTCATGATGCTTGACACAGAAGCTTAACTTCTACACCCTGGTTTAAAACCACTGCTAATTGGTTCGTTTGGAACATGATGAGTTGCTTTCCCCATTTTGCACAGCTTCCCATGGAGCAGCTCCTTCAGGGTGGAGAGGGATTGCATTCTTGCCTGTTTACCCATCTATTCATGCAAGTAGCCACAAATCTATCAGACTTTATTTTAAAGATAAATATGGGTTCTCCAGCTGTAATCCCAACCTCAGCAGTATGCACACACACATTTCATCAACTGAGAATTCAGTGGGTCAAAATGCAAGAGGAGGGATTGAACAATTGCAGAGCAAGGGACAGTCAGAACAGTTACTGAACACACATCCCTAGCGTCTTATTTCCCTTAATCTCCTGGGCTGTTTCCACAGGGGCAGGAAGAACAGTGAAAAAAGTTCCATGTACATGAAGCAGAGCACCGGGCTTGGTGGCAGCTCACGTGCAGCACCAGCCTCACCGGGAACCACGTGCACAACACGGGTTGGCAAATACGCCACAATCACTCCCCAATATCCGAGCCAGGGAACAGATGCCAGAACAATAGCCTTGCCAGAAAGCATTTCAAAACTACTTCCTCAATCCCCTCTCCAAAAGAGGAAATAAATAAATAAAAGCCAAGCAAGATGGGTTATATCTGCAGGCATGTATCTGAAGCCCAGCACGACTTTATGATGTGGTTTACTGTATCCTGCCTTGGAAGGATAAAGCCCTCCCTGCAGGAGGATTTCTTTGTTACTGCAGCAATGGGTGTTACACGTGCAATTAAGAAACAAGCTTCTGGGAGAAAGGTCTGAGGGTTACACGGTTCCTATTAAAAGATTTATCACCTGAAGAGAATGGGGTGAAAAATTCCTCAGTCTAGGAAGTAACCAAGATCAAAGGAAATGATTCCTTTACAGCTGCAGCAGATCCTGCCCAGGAGATGGGCTCCTTGGGAGCAGCAGAGCCTGTGCGCTTCTCTTACAATACTCTCCTGGCCCCCGGAGCAGACCTGCTGCTTGCAAGCTTTGCTTTGAGGTCCTCCAGGAACATGGTACACTGCAGGGAAGACCTCGGCAGTGCCAAAGGAAAGGAGGGAAGAAAGGAGAAAGAAAAGAAGAGCTTCTGCCAATACTCAGAAACCTTGTGCTTTTGGGGAGATAGAGAGAGGCTATGTTGTTACTATATTTCTTCCAGGTATAATCAGTAAAAACTTGAGTCCTCCTCAGCCTTTCCTCCCTCCCAGTCATCTGGGATGGAGAAGAATTTCGCTTCTTCTCAGTGAGCCCCAAGCTACCCACAACACACAGGGAGCTGGAGAGAAGAGGCAGCACTGTCAAGAGCGCAGCACCCAGGTGCCCCCAGCCACAGGTACTCCCAAATCCCATCCATGGCACCAGGGCAAAGCAGAGGATAGAACAAGGCCCACATGCTCCCCAGAGTTCCCCCTCCCCTCAAAAGAAACAAATAAAAGCAGAATTAGCGCGTTGATTTAGAACCCACTTGCAAGCCCTCCCCAGAGCAGAGCGTGCCATAGATTGCAGGCTGAAATAAGAGTTTGCTTGCCTCTCCGGTTATTTCTGCCTCGAGTCCGTTTCCTGGTTAAAGTCTTGAGGATACCCCTCCTCCTCTCCATAGGGCTCCACTTTACAATTCACCCGCTCCTCACCTCAGCGAGGACCCTCCCGGCACCGGGCAGCAATGTCATCGGAGCTCATCCATGCTCCTCGCAAGGAGCTGGCTCGCTACAAAGTGACACGGTTGCACCCTGCACCCCACGCCAGGGAGTGGGAAGGAGGGAACATTATTTCTCCCGCAGTGCTCGGGGACCGACAGCGACCGTTACAGACGCCTAAATAAGAGCGCAGAGCGCCGCATGCCAGTTCCAAGCAATTCCTTCCTTCTCCTCCTCCTATGTTGCAACAGCTAAAACCTACGATGGTTTTGCAATAGCCAAAAATTCAAACCAACCGGATGCAAAAGAAAAAAAAATCGTCTGGATATGGAAATTTGAGAAGTCTAATCTTTGCCAGAATATTTGGTTGTTATCAGGCTATAAACATGTCTACTCTTTTTGGATTATAAGCATGCAGGTTTTCATACTGCCCTTTCCAGGTTACCAATCAAGTGTTTACAGATTCAGACTAAATTAGTTAGTCCTGGGCTGGTCAGTAAAGATTTTTAAAAGCAGCCCAAACCACAGAAATGGCCAGGGAACGGCACAAGCATGACTCAGAGCTGAGTAAGCAACTGGCAGGTAGCACCACTTCTTAGGCCGGGCCCTCAGCAGTCTCAACTGTTGTTGACACACGCAGAGTTTGTCCATGGGTATTTGGCAAAATGCCTCATTGACAGTGTTGTTATTTTTCATAAAATGAAGTCAGAGCTCATTTTTTTTCTGCGTATAGTGAGAAGCAACTGTGATCTTAGATCTAGATCCGTGTTTACGCATTAAAGTCAACTCTTCAAGGGCAGCCCTTCGTGCACCTTTGGTCACTCTTTCCAAAGGAGAATGTTGCTTAAAATGCTCAAGCCATATCATCCCCTCACTCTTACCACAAGCCCAGCTCTCCACACAGGAGACTTGGAGTGTTTATCCCATAAGAATATATTTTTCCTTAACTGCAAGGATCATGTAAGTATTATAAAAGCACATGCTTGACCTGAATGTTTTCTTTGGCTTTCCACTAGTGATCTATCCCCAAATATTTTAAGAGAGATGTCTTAGATCTACCTAAGAATCAAGTTAAACACCTATTGCATACAAAAAAAGAAAAAAAAAAGAAAAAAAAAAAAAAAAAAAAGACCACACAACCACACACACACACTCTTTATCAGGTAAAGCAGCAGACAGGAGCTCAAAAAAAAAAAAAAAAAAAAAATCTCACCATGGACTCAGAGAAGCACAGCTCCTAAAATAACCATTTCCTCCAGTAAACAGTGGGGCAAGTCTCCTTGGGGACTCAAAACAGGTTTTTAACTCCAGGATTTTTGTCTCCTATTCAGTTTTCTTTTTGTGCTCCAAACAAGTAACCAAGCCCTCAACTGCTCTCCTGGATACCCCTCCTCTCTACAGTGCCGCTGCGCAGCCTTCCTCCCACTTCTAACATTTCAGACCACAGGTTCACGTCAGTTATTCTTGCATGATGGGGCAGGCCACTCATGAGTTGTGGCAATAGGCAAGTAGGAGCCAGCTCAGTTTTCTCTCAGAGAGACCTTTGTGGTGCTGTGCAGACCTTTACATATGTAGACCTTGACATATACATGTTGTATGAGAGGAACAGCCACCAATTATAAGTATTTGACTTGAGAAATCAGCACTTCTTGGTGCAACAGTCTTCAATCACAAAGCTTTAAGAGCAGAGCCAGAATTTCAGCACTGTGGCAAATGAATTCAGTACAATTTCAATTCAGTTTCAAGGTTATAGTAATCACAGTACTGTTAAAGAAGCTCTTTTGTTAGAACCTTCTCTAAATACTTAGAGCTTCCTCTACCAAATGGATTATTCGTACATTATTATTATAGAGAAGTTGACCAAATAGTACCTCTAACAAGAACAAGGCAATTCTTTTACTTTTTCAGAGAAGAGTTTCAGAAGCAGTTAAAGTTCTCCTATCAGACAGGGATAAAAAGCAGAAAGGAAAAGTTTGGATTGGTCCATTCAAGTAATTCAGAAGAGCCAAAGACAGAGAAATTTGTTAGATAAGGTTTCTAATCCACTGTCAGATTATCTGAAAAATAACACCAGGTTAAGTGCTGTCCACCCAGTGGTGAACAGGTCAGCATGTAAACAGGCTCATCTCAGCTTAACAGTAATAACTAATACACAAGAAGTTTCTCAGAAAGTGAGGTTTTTTTCATAAGCCATTACCTACATGAAACTAATCCCACAGGCACCCATGCACACACCCTCCTCAATCCCAAAGTCCTGCAAGCACTTCAGCAGATGAGGTAGTGGCTTCCTTGCAGAGCCATTCAAACTCTATCTTTTCTCATGATCCTGCTGGCTCCACATGCAGAAATCTGGTAAAGTCAGAAACTCCGTGAGCTGCATTAACTCCCGCCTGGCCCCCTTGGAGGCAGCTCCAAGGAGATGGCGCCAAGTGCCGCGTGCACCGTTGGCAGGAAAGGAACACAGCCTGCCACTGCGGCTGCACAAGTTAGCTCAGCTCTTGGACGGATTCCCAAACCTAAGGGGTACACGGTCATTTCTAGCATTTGTAAGACCCAAGAGCTGGATAAGCCTTCATGAACTGGAGATAAGTGGCAGCCTTAAGGTAGACCACAGCTTCCAGCAGCGCGAGTACGTGCTGGACACACAGCTAGAACCAGCAGCTCCCAGTGGGAGGGTGTCAGGAGTGAGCTTGGCCCATGGTAAATGGTCAGAGCTCTCCCAAGCAAATGCTCCATTTCAGTTTCTTCCTTCTTTACGGTCTTCAGCAAGTTTTCCAAAAAAAAAAAAAAATAATAAAAATCTTGACAAACAGAGAAATTCAGTATTAACTTTTGCCAAATGGAGCTTGTTAGTCCCAGCATTTTTTTATTTTATTTTTGATCTGCTAGGTTTTAAGACAGAGCCAAGAAAAATTAGAAGCAGGAAGGTGAAAGAGGAAAAAAAGAATTTGAGTTCTCTTTCCACTCCTTCTTGGAAAGTTGGCTCTCTAAACAGCAGTTCCAACCAACTAGGTTACAGGTAGCAACAGTTAAAAAGAAACTTAAGTATTTTGCACACAAATCTGCTAAACCACTTGGAGATTTTCACACAGCTGCTAGACAGTGTTCTCCACCAAGCTGAAGTCACCTATATATTTTGGCATTTACCCTAGTCCTTAGGGCTGCAACGCCCCCGCATTATTTCACATAGCACAAAGGTGGCTAGTCAAGGAATTTAACCATAGTTGGGGTGTTCCCAACTACTCTACCAGCATCCGGGCTGCTTGTAGGGGATGGAGAGGCAGGTTGCTTAGTCATAAAGGTCTGTTCTGGTAATTCTGCAGAGATACTTACTGGGTTCCCACCACAATCACAACACCTTTTGGGATCAAGTTGGATGGCAACCACCTATTTTCAAACTGTGGACCTGAAATACAGACAGCACCTTCCACACCTCACCTAGACCCCCTTACTTCATGGAACAGCTTCAGTCTCAAGGCTGGAGCTTGGACAGCACCAAACTTCCTTCTGTTCTAGTCTCCTGATCGCCAACCTAGACTGCAGATGCATACTGTAAGGGTAAGAATCACATTCAAATCCAGACAGCCTGCTCTGTTGGCCTGTCACACTGCAACACAGTGCACATCAGGCCTGAAGCATGGCTGGGTTGGAAATGGGGATTACTTTGAGCAAGGCAATGTAAACTGGAACAGGTTGGGGAGCTGAAAACATGGACAGATGCATCACAAGACTTCTGTGTAGGATGCTATCAACACTCTCCTTAATTGTACTGCATGGTGCTCTAAGAGAAAAAGAAAAAAGCCATTTCTATTTGCTCTATAATGCACAAGATTTTTTGAAGCCAAACTAGCAACATACATTTAACTAAAACCAGTTAACAGAAGGGAAATAATTTATATCAGTCAAGTTTTTACCTCCTTGCCCTTTAGAAAGCTTCCAAATCTTAACATTTAACTTTCAATTTTAAAGATGGCAACATGCTTTTCCTCCTGCTCACTCTTACCCTGTTACCCTCAGGGCCCTCTGAAGTTACCTGTCACATTCCTGTGACTGAACACTCCAGGCACGTTGGCTTGATCATGTCCCACTGCCACCTTGAAGTCAGACCTATTCCGCTCACATTGAAGAGAGAAATCCCCCCAGCAGCATATTCAACTTCTTCCAAAGACAACATTTTTACAGTGGCAGTAGTATTACCCTCTGAAAACCATCAGCACTCATCCACCCAAAGTGGTGGGATTTTGTTTGCATGCTTAGAGCAGGGCATGAGCTCAGATATCTGCTGAATCAGTTGCAGAAGACAGCAGGAGTGTTTCTATGCTCAGCTGCCTTGCAACCTCTGCTGGCCTGACCACCCAGGTGGTTGAGGCCACACATCTTTCCCCAGTACAGAGCAAACCTCACTTCAAACACATGGAAGAGATGGAGGGGCAAGTTACCCATAGCCATGAGAAAGCTTAAGCAATTGTTATGAAGAAGGAATTGTTATGAAGAATAAATACTATTCTAGAAAGAACCATTTAAAATACAAAATTACTACAGTAGTATCACAGCTATAGGCACACAACATTCACATCTCTGCACAGGAACACCAATTAGGCTATTTATTTCTTCAAGGGTGAACGTCACAACGATCATGTCAAAAAAATGACTACAGTTCTTAATCCTTTTCTAACTTTGAAGAGAAAAGGCTTCTTCTCTAGTAGATCATACAAGATAACAAAGGTTTGCAAAGAAGTTGCCTGGATTTCTCTGGTTCTCCTATATGATCAGGAGAAGATCTAAGGTTCCCCATTATATAAAGTTTGGCTTTTGCCTTAGATTGGACTATTTTTTTCCCCAGACCATGACCTCACCTAGAAGTAGCTTTCCTGTCCCATCTTCCACATCTCCTTGAAATAAGGAGACCAAAGCTTCCACAAAAGCTTTGCAGCTGCCTCCGACTCTCCTATTTTCCACAGGACAGCCTTTCTAGGTCTTCAGCCTACTACAGAAGAGCAGTAGAGCAGCAGTTCAGAAGAACAAGGCACATGTCACCAAGTTCATATCCTTCAGATAAGGAGTTGCTTTTGGTTCTGGCTCAGGCATTGGCCATGAAAAAAAATAACACAGCAGATGCCCATCTATTGCTGGTAACATTGAGGTGAAGCAGACACCAGACAAGCAGAGCTCTTCCATGCCAAAACATAACAAAAGGCTATTACATAAGTAGATTACAAGTCCTAGATACCTAGAGTCAGACTTGCATTAAAGAAAATCCTCAGGAAAACAGTTTCTACTGCAGACTTTCTAAGAGCATGCAGAAAAAGAAACAGCAATTTACCTGTGACACTCTTTTTTGGTGTCTCAGACAAACTGGACATCCAAACTTGAAATCCAAGAAGGCAGCCATAGAAAGGGAATAATTAGAGAAACAGGAAAGAAGTCGTAAGTCATAGCAAGTTTGAAAATTACAGTCAGAACAGCTTTGAAAGAAGCGTTAGTTCTCCTTACAGCAATGTTGGAATGATGGGGACTTAGCCGAAGGGCAAGACATAACTCTCCAGTCAATTATTTTGTTGTAGGTAACTTGCAGGACCTTCAGAATTGACTTCTTGTGACCCAAACTGAGATCTGGGAATATGCCCAGAGCTTATTCCCAATAGAGCAGAGAATTGAAACCAAGAGACATTTGACTCATTAGGCCTTAGTCCTGCAAAAGTATTTAGTTTTACAACTGTTAATGATCCCCATAAAACCAACCGACAATTCACAAAAATGGAGCTTAGCAAATACATGCAAGTACAAGCATTTTCTCAAGCTAGAATAATATTAAGATAAAAATAAAGTCATACACCACAAAAAAGGGTTCAAAAGTCCAGTAAAGGTGCATTCAAAGCATTAATGGCAGCATTTGTTTGACAGTGAGTACTAGGAAGAAATCTGGTTAAGGAGAAAGTTAATACAGTTGTTGTCAACAAGATGAAAACAATTCCTTCCCCAATGCATAAAATGAGGTATAAGTATTCAGCTTGGGATTTTTGAAATAATCAAGTGATAATTTTTGTTTGAATACATTTAAATCAATACATTCATTTAAAAAGTTACCAAGGTCACTCCCATTTCAAAGCAAGAACCAGTATCACAGACAAACATTGTTCCTGTTGCATGGGAAGAGGGATCATAAGGAATCCACTATTCTCACAAAGCCTGGGAGATGAGTCAAGTAGAAGAGATGTCTATATGGTAGTCTAAGAGCTTCCTAAATTCTGAGAGAAGCAATTCAGAAAAATGCAGTATTTCAAAGTCATTTGCAACCTGGAACCCAAACTGTCACCTTAGTGACAGGCAAGACATACCCTTCAACCATCTGAAGAGGAAAAGAGCAACCTGTAGTTGTGGACCTGCCTATTTGACATGCTGCTTGCCTTTTGAGTAACAGAATATCATCAAGACAGCCGGGATCAGCATGAGCTTCCCAGTATGTGCTGCAATTTCTCAGTTACATACTAAAAAGAACATAAGAGAATGCTTGAAAGCTGTTTCTTACAGAAAAGCAGAGGTCAAAGTAACTTAGCTATATTTCAGCAGCATTAAGGTAACAGTAAGGCTTTGAAATCCTTTAAGGCAGATCCACAATTTTCAGTGGGTTAAAGCAAAACTAGGGCTCAAATGGATTTGGCATTCTGCTTAGGTTGCCATCAGTTCTATAGTGGCTACTGGGGGAAGGAAGGGGAGGGGGAGGAAAAAAAAAAAAAAAACACACACACACACAAAAAACACTCAAGACTTTCAGTCACTTTAACCCCCAAACCCATGCACTGCACTGCCACAATACACTGGGAAAAATATTTAGATGATTCACTTTGGACTGGGATTACCAATTCCATGGCAAGGATCTGCACTGGTTGAGTGCAACAGGAAATCTGGCAGAGGGTGACTTATGCTCTAGCTTATGAAGGAATACATGGCACGTTTCTATCACACGCCCAGAGCACGTACAGCAGAGGGTGTGAAGGAGCTGTTGTCAGCGACTTGTCCATCAGCTTTTGCATACGCTTCCACTGCCCTCAAAAGAGGGTGATGAACTTCTCTGGAAGATCTGACAGCTGAAAGTTGAACCTGACCACGGCACCAATAAATAAAGGCCAAAACATACTGCAGAAATGACTGAGAAGATTTCAAACAAACAGCTCGCCCTACTCCAAGCTGCCAACAGCCCACAGCTGAACACACGAAGGCAACAGGATGTCTCTAGCAGGGGTTTAGGGCTCTAGTGGATCTCTTTGCCTGCCTCAGAAAGGAAGAAGTTTGAAGTTAGATCCACAGTAGCCCTGTCTACAGACACCCCCCTGTGCAAGAAAGCAGAGTTGATATAAAGCCAAAGTCTCCATAAAAAAATAAAAATTGATTTTTTCCTCTCCCTTAATATTTTCCCTTCTCAAAGCCATCAGTCTAAACCAGCATAAGAAGTACAATCCAAGCAGTAACCAGTGAACAACGCTGCCGGTCCCCAACACAGGCTCCCCAGCCCCAGGACAGGGCAGAGGAGCAGCACTTTGCAGCTGCCGGGGTCTGACAGCAGTGGATGTGGACGAGGCTGCTTCTGAAGCAGAAGACAGCTAGCATTTTTCAGCTGCTCCTGCACATCTGCTTAGCATTAAACTTCCTTCTTGGGGATTCTTTTTTTTATTCCAAGACATTTAAGCTCTAATTGCTACCAGCTTCTAAGAGTTCCCCCTCAAATAATAAAAATATCAGACATTAGTGATGGATTCCACTTCACAAAGAGCTCAAGGGAAGAGCTGTGGAGGGAGCCTGGGTACAGAGGGGAGGTCAGAGGCCTCAGCGCACACTGTACCTGCGCCAACAAAACTGAGGCTTGAAACGGCCCTGGGTTTCCCCTTTAGGACAGCATTTTACTGGAATCCAGCACAAGGCTCGGAATAGTTTTCCAACGGGATTGGTAACAGTAAACGAACAAACCCTCGCTTCCTGCCCCACCACCTCCCTCCACCGTGTTGCAGAGAGGCAGTTGAGCTCAGATGACTTAAAGGGGAGGAAAATCTTGGTACTTGGAAGGGAAATTAAAGTTGCCTGCTCAAAGCAAGCTGCTCCTAAGGCAACAGCAGCCTGAGCAAGCTCCTGACTCCAGTCCCCAAGATCCTTGCTGCTGCTTTCAGCTGGAATCAGAATTCCTCCAGAGGGAATTTTAAAAGCTTAAAAGCAGCACAGGACTGTAAATTACTGCTCTGCCAGGAAGCCCAGGCAGTTGTGGAGGGTGTTAAGGAGGTTCCCTCTTTAGAGCTGCATCGCACAGAAATAGCCCCGGAGCAGGCGGCTCTCCAGGAATGGCTGCTGAGTCTGATCCCGCTCCAGGAATGGGAGCCTGGGCATGGGTCAGCTACACTGCTCAAGTGCACAAGGGAAGAGGGGCAAGCGCTTTAGAGACTTCATGAAGCTTGTTTCAGCCTTCTAGTTCACCATGGCAACTGACTGCTTTATTTAGGTTTCACCAGAAGCTTTTTTGCTGCTACAGAGGCTGGTTCTACTGCTGCTCCTCCCACCCTGGCAAGGAAACAGGCACCAGACGGCCGGGCACAGGCGCTGTATGCTTGGGTTGTGGTCCTCCTCCACTGATTTTAGTGGCAGATGATTCATCTTGCACTCAGCTTGGACAGAACAAACTTTAAGAGAACCTACGAGAGCTAGAGTCAATATAGAGTTGACTATATGAGCTCACCCTGACCAAAATTCAGGGGGAGTCATGGTTCACGCACGGTTCACATGGATGTCGCGCACTGAATTCAGTCCTGGCCCAACAGACACTAAGCAGCTCCTGTCCTGCAGTCCTTCTGCTAGCAGGCTTGGTGCCGGGTGGCTTTGCTGGCACCACTGCTTACTGCACCAACACTCAATATCCAGTCTGGCACCTGTATTTTAATTCTGCTGTAAAAAGCTCAAAGGAACATGTGCCTAAATACTCACATTTGCTGAGGCTGATGCCAGTGACTTTTAAGTGCATCTATGCAGCATTCTAGCCTATAAAGCTACTGCTATGAAGCTACTGCCCAGCAATGCCCAATTGCTGCATGGAAATGACCACCTGGTCATGGTCTTAGTTCTGGCCATTTGGCCACAGCTCAGAAGTTCCATAGGCCAAATCTGGACAGACCTAGATTGTTTTGAAGGGCAAAAAGTTCAGTGATACAGACCTGTGCTCTCCCATGAAGTTGCCTTCCATACGTGATCCCAGGTCCATTTAATTCAGGCCCCTTCAGCATTCCCTGAGGACATATGGGGTGCTTCATGCTAAGAAAAGCCTTCCCGCAGCTGTCACGCTGCATTGTAAAGCATCAAGGAAGACAAGAACAAGTGACCTTGCTGAAGACATGCTGACATTTGAAAGGCACTGCATCTTTCTGAGGCTGATCAATTTGGTAGGAAATTAGACTTATCAGCTTAATTAGCAGAGGACCACAGCACAGAGCAGCTGACCATTTTGCAAATGAATTTCCCAAGCATTCATCCTTGCAACTCAACTTATAAAGGAGGGGAAGAGATGAGATGACAGTCTTCAAGTGAACTGCAACTATGCTGGCTTCCTGCGAAGCTGGTGATTAACACTCCCCCCCAGCCCCGAGAGCTTCACTGGTGGTTCAGTGCGCAGCAGCGAATCCTCATATTGGAATGGGGGGAGGCAAGTGCTTCTGCTACTCCATCAAAGTAAAAGGCACCGAGAGGGGTGTGGATGTTCTCACGCCAACAGCAGTATTTGGCAAGGCAGCAAAAACAAGCTGCAGCAGTCTGCTGCTTAGAGGCTGTCCAGAACCTTATTCTTTATAAGGCCCCTCGCATACAGCAAAACATGAAACTGAAATTAAGCTTTTGTGTCAGTCTTGCTTTCCCACATCCATGCAAGATGAGTTGGTGCAAACAAAGTGCCACGTCCTTGTCCTGCATGCTCAGGTGCGACACCCCCAAAGCTAGCAGGGACCTTGGGGGCAGCCTGGACTCAGGTCACAGCTCCCTGGCTGTAGAAACCCTCCCCAGCACAGAGGGCAGGGGCATTTCCTTAGGCCAGACCAGCAGAAGGGGAAGATTAGTGCATTGCTAATTTCCCCCTAAGAAGAGACCTAGAAATTGAGTTACTCTGATAGAGTCTTCATGCAGCTTTACAGAAAAAAAAAATAGAAAAAGCACCTCCTTCTGAATCGGCATGGTTTTCATGCATTTGTGGACCACACAATTGACTCATTCAATTAGGCAGAAAACAACAGACAGCCAGAGAGAGGAGAGGGTGGCACAGAAAGGCTGCAAGCGCTTTTCTGATCTATTATTTCACTTGCTAGTGCCCAAGGCAAAGGGCTCAACTGTGCCACTGATGTCTCTCTCTGGGGGATCCAGAGGGGCCCAAAACAAAACCCATTTCTGCCTATAGCCTGACACAGGGTGGGCCTCGCCAGCAATGGGCTTTCAAGGTACCGCAGGGACAGATTTATTTAGCACTGTGAACACTGCAGAAGCAGCAGCAGCCAGATCTGTCCCCTCACAGAACTGCTTAGAGAAGCTTTACTCTCTCCACAGGACTAAAGCAATTGATGGAATATAGAAATAAGCTTGAGCCCTTTCCAACTGGGAGAAGTCACATGTATTATGTCTACCATCCTTTCAGAAACATCTCTCTCCTATATCAGAGCATCGCCCACTGCCCATATGGCCTGTTCAAGAAGCACCATCTTTAAGAGCAACAATTAGCCAGGAATACTTTAAAAAAATGCAGATTTTTTCATGAAAGACAAATCAAGCTGAAGTGCATGAGAAGAATTTGACAATAGAATTAAACAAGGCCTTTAACGTTTGTCCTATCCCCCAATTTCAGGCTCATCCCAAGCACTTCCTGCAGGTTTGCATCCTACAGCAGCACTGCCGCATTTCCAAGGGGGTGGCAGCAGCCAGCTGGAGCCACAGCCACAAGTGCTGGGAGCACCATTCCGTGTGCGGCAGAGCACAGCGGCTCAGCCGGTGCAGGGCTGCCTGCACACCCATTCCATCCGCGGCCACTTCCACTCGCCACGTAAGCGGAACGGCTGCCGCGCGTTAGACCCACACACGCTGCCTGGAAAACACTCCCATCTGGCTTTCACGTGACCTGAGCGTGCTTCAAATTCATTGTCTGTGCAACTAACTCCTGCAGGGGAGAAATCCATGACCAAAAAAAACCCTTTTCCTGAGGGAGACAGGAGTGGGGCGAGGGGATCATGCGCTCGGCACACAGCGCAAGGCTGCTCACCAGCTGCTTCAGCAGCCTCTTGCAGTCCCCTGCCTCTTCTAGGAGTATGAACTTAAAAAAAAAAAAAAAAAAAAAAAAAGGTCCCAATCCTTTGCTTTACTCCCAGTTTACTACTTTACTGCTCCAAAGCCCATCCTAATCCCATTTGTGTACCCAGAAGTACACAGGATTATTTTAAGTTTCGATGCGAGCCATATCCCATATTAACTCTTTCCAGGCAGCAAGTGAGGGTTGCTTCTTGCAGGAGGGCTGTGCTGTGGTCTCTGTGCATATGATATTACATAGGTCCCCAGTTCTGCTGGGAGGTTCCTAGACTATCCGAACCCCAGTCCACAACCACAGGTGTGCTAACCATCACTCATATAAAGAAAAACAAAACAAAATACAACTTTCAACACTGCCAAAAAGTAGGGCAGAAAATGCCACTTTGGGGGGTGGGGGGAAGTCACAGGTATATGCGTACACTAAGGTTTGTGCGTGGCTAAAAACCTCAAAGAGCAGAGGTTCAACCCCAACTGTGAGGAAGTCATGCTGCCCAGCAAAGCAAGCAGGCAGCAGCACATGCATGCCAAGGGAGTCTGTTTTAAGTGGCAGCAGCCTGAAGCAGCCTGCTGAGGAATACGCTGCAAGCCTTGCTGAGCACCTTGTGGGCACTTCCAGTAGGCTGGACAAGCCACTCCACCTAAAGCTGGCCAAGGAGGAGATTGCCCTTTACAGGTGCCCTGGCCTCGCACCAGCACTCTTGGGGACACTAGTTCAGCAGCCAGGGCTCTCGACAGCCTTGGCACGCTCCATCTACCTCAAGGCTTCCTTCTCATGAGGGAGGCTCAAGCTGGAAGTGCTCAAAAGTCTCTGACCTGGAAAAAATGTCTAGATAAGAGGTCTGCTCCTCTCAAGGAGTGCCTACCTCCCCTGCTTAGATTCCTGCAAAGGCCAAGGAGTATCGGCTCCCACTATAACACCTAAAGCTTCTCACCTGCCTTATTGCACACATATGGATCTGCACCCTGTGCTGTGCTACTCTCTCCTTGCACAAGGAGAGAGGAAAATGTACACAAGTAGCATTGCTACCACCTGTCACCTCGCCAGGCAGTGGAGGACAGAAGCACATAGAAGAGAGGCTTCCTTAAGCCACCAGAAGAGCTGCCACACTCCCTAGGACACCAAGCACCTCCTCAGCAGGCAGATGTGGCTGAAGGCCCCCAGGCACTTGCAAGGGCACACACTGTCCTGCTCTCGCTGTGCTCCAGCCACACCTCATACTTTCAGTCCTTCCCTTCCCACCCAGCCTCTGTGACCGGCATCTGCTACACAAGACTCTGCGCAGAATTACCTCTAAACTGGGAACAGCAGAGCACAAACACATTCCTCTCCCTAATCCCGTACCCCATCCCCACACACTTGGGTTTAAAAGCCAGGAAGCAAAACAAAACAAAAAAAACCCACACAGCACACAAACAACCCTCCTCCTCTTATCCCATCTTCCTCCCCCAACATATGGGCCACCCAGAAGAGGACAGCAATTCTATACATCTAACAGGCCACATCTTATCATAGGAAAGCTGAAGCAGTGAAGAATAAATTCTTATCTGCTCTTCTCTTCAATAGCCTCAGGCAAAAGTCCAAAGCATTCATTCTAAACACTGACTTCAACAATCTGGTGTACCAGGGAACAGTCAGATCTGTTTCCCTAGGCCAGAACACCACAGGCTGGACTTTGCATGTGGGATTGGACTGAACAGATTTAAAGATGCAGAATACTGCATCATACATGCAGCCAAGAATATCAAGATCCTCTGATGTATCTGAACTTCTCCCTGTGCACCTGAGCATATAACAACTGCTCCACTTGCTAAAATGCAGCAAGTGGGTATTCTGGTTGCATTAACTCCTAGACTTGCAAAGCAAATCAGAAGAGAAAGAAAAATTAAGTTGAGCAAATGCTTACATAATGTGTAAGCCAATAGACTGAACAGTAGTTACAGTTCAGTAAAGCCACTAGTTCAGGAGGAATATTTCTCCCTCTGGTGAGGAAAGGGCTCCATGCCCAAGGACAGACACACTAAGACCATTTGCCCGGCTCTAGAAGGAGCCAGCAGTTAAATTGCACATCCCCAGTAATTACACGATAAGTTTTGTTTGCTCCCTGGTTGCTATGCTTCTGCATACTCTCTATCCTTATTAAGTCTCTTTATTTTCTGGTTAAAGAGAAGAGAATAACAGGAAAAAAAAAAAAAGCACTGTGAGAACCAAAGTGTTCTGCCAGCATCTGCTGCACTTCTAAAATT
Organism: Crypturellus undulatus; assembly: GCA_013389825.1. Lineage (NCBI taxonomy): Eukaryota > Metazoa > Chordata > Aves > Tinamiformes > Tinamidae > Crypturellus > Crypturellus undulatus. The sequence goes on from VWPW01000308.1 coordinate 87,683, forward strand.
CCATGTGGTAATTAGTGAGTACAGCCAAGAGGGTTAAACTTTGTATGATGGGAGAAGATAACCTGACTCCTGATAAAGGGCAATCCTGGCAGCACGCATTTGAGAAGTTAACCAAGTCCTTGTTAGCAAACACCATGGTCCAGCCATGCTCACTGACCAGTCAAGCAGCACTATAGCCTTGGTCCCCATCACTACTTCCACATGAACTAACTACAGAAAGCAACACAAGGAATACAGCCCACACATGTGATTCATCAGGGCAAACAAGAGCACGTGCCTCCGTCCGCAGGGCTCCTGTCACACTGCAGATTTCTTACAAGGACTGAGACACCAAGCCCAAGCTCCATGGTTTAAGACATTGCTGGGACCCTACCATGGATCTGGTTTAGATCCCTATTCACTACCTTGGAGAACAAAGAGGAAAAAATCCTCAAGCCAATGCTCCCCTCTTAGTCTATACAGAGACCAAAACAAACTGGAACAGTGCGACACAAACACACATTTGGATTGAAAACCACATTGTGGCTTCACTGCTCCTGTCACCTTGGATCAGATTCATTAGACAACAACCCCTTGCCTGTTCCCTCTTCACACAGCCAACACAGCTATCCCAAGGCATCTGCTGCAGTTATTACTTCAAGGGCAGAAGACAACATGTTCCCCCATGCCAGGACTCACCATGTTAGCTAACTCTTCCTTTCTCCCCAGTGTCATTAGTAAGATGTTTCCCAGTTTGGCCCCTTTAAGAACTCATTTGGAAAGGCTGGGCTTCCTCAGGCAGCGAGGGGGAAGTTTAGTTCACTGCTAACCCTGTCTCAAATTGACATGCCCACACCAGGCTGACAGTTGTGTCTAGAGCTTTGCTAACCCCAGAAGAGCATCCAACCGCTCAGGGTGAAGTCCCATCCTTACTGCAATAGCCTCAAGCCAAAGGAAGGGCAGTCCAGGGTCTCTCCCACAGAGATCTCCCACATAAATATCACAGAATACCTGTCATGGCTGGAGGATCCAAGCCCCCTCCTCTCTATGTACCCTGCATGGCTCCAACAGGCACTTGGGTGTGAGCTACCAGAGGGCTCCAGCAAGCTTCATCCCCAAAGCCAACCACTCAGTTCTGAAGCAGGTAGAGATAGCCCCAACAACACAGCCATGCTGCTCCAGCTAACAGTTCCCACTCTGGTGACCTCACTGAATGATTAAGCGCAGAAGGGCAAGCACTCGCCATTCATTGCCTGCGCATCACCTCAAAGGAAGCAGGTCAAACTGAAGTTAAGAAAATAAAGCTCATCTTATAAAGGCAAGTCCATGGAGCTTCAAGCACAGAACAAACAGTGCGACAGGAACCAAACCAAAAGGCTTAAGCTCTGAAGAGATGGCCATAGCTGTACTGTACAATCAAAAAAGCTGCAAGTTAAGCCACTTCCCATTTAGAACTACAAAGTAAGAAACCCTGTCACTGATAACTCAAGGAAACAGCAATTAAGGCATCTCCTTAAAGCTGATAGCATATGGGCCCTCAGCTTGCAAGGGAGAAGGTTTCTGTAATAATCATTAATTAGATGAGCAGAAAACAGCTCTTCTTGCCAGCAGCTCCACCCATAGACCCAAAGCAGTGATTCCAGACTCAGCCAGAAGCACAGTTGGGGTTGTTACAATGATCTGCTTGTTTTTCATTTGGAGGCCCCACTTCCGCAATTGTTCAAACCCTCAACTCTAGTTTCCCTTTTGAGGGGAAAAGGGAAGGCAGCAAGAGATGACTACAAAATAAACAAAATTTTAAGAAAGGTTAAGCAGATTCTCTCCAAAGGTTTGAGTGACCCACCCAGCTGATGCTTCTTCCCTAGTTTTAGGCCACAGAAGGGGAAGGAAAGGGTGGTTGTCTGTTCTACAATATTCTGCTAGTTCAAAAACTGGATGGGGAACTAAGTTTAAGGACACTTCACTAAGGAAGCCAAGTCTCACGAACATCCTCATTGAGGCAACACTGGTTTGAACCACACTGCCAAGCTAATACTTTAAGTGCTCAATTACAGAGACTATTTAAATAGACTTTAAATAGACTAGATGGATTCAGCCAAAGTAAGGCCAGCTCAACACAGACAGCATCTGCTCAGTTAGAAAGGCAAGTCCCTGCAGTACTGATGTAACCATGAAATTTTTCATTTAGTTCTCCTCTTTTGAAGGGGCATCTTAGCATATAGCAGCAAGGTGCAGGAGAAGGCTCCAAGCCAACTGTCCCCCCAGCAGCACTCAGGGCAGTTAAAAGCAGCAGCAAGCAGAGGGCTTTTCCAGGAGGCTTTCAGGAGGGGGTTGCCAGCAGTACTTTTGCTAGCATGCCCTTGAGAGAAGGAAGCACAGGGGCTCTGCTGCTGGCATGCAAGTTGAGGAGAAGTTAATTTCTGCAAAGGCTGAACAGCATCTCTGACTTCCTGAGCCCAGCTCTTTGTAACTGAAGAGCCCAAGAACTCACTGCACAAGAAAGCTGTGGAGCCCATGGAGCTTCCTACTGCCATTAACACCCAGTCCCAGCTACCTGCTCCAGCTTCTGGATTGAAGATCTGACTTCTGGTGTGAAACCAGTCAGGAGGTTCTCAACAAGGCAAGAGGGCAGCAGCATCCTTCCCCCGGCACCCAAAACTTGCTTTGGACAGCAGAGGCACCTCATAAAAGGCAAGCAACCTCCAACCAGTACTGGAAGCCACATGGAGATTAACTGATGTCTCTAGGGTTAATTAGTTCACTATGCACAGATGGTAGCTGGTAGGGTTGAGAGAGTGGATTAACCTAATCTGGGGTTTGTAAGGGACCATGCAAGCATCCATTATTATAAGCAATTTTGCCCTTATTTTGACTTGAGGAGAAAAAGCACACAATGGATGCCTGCATAGAAATAATGCCTACTTTGAGTGACAAATGAGTTACTTGGTTAATATGACTATTAATATGGTTAATAATGGAAGTCTGAGAAGAGTAATGTTGCCTTTTTGCTACAGAGACTCTTCAGAGAGAGACCTAGACAAGACCATTTGTTATGGGCATAGAGAACATACGCACTCTAACCACTCCTCAGAGCTGCGGAGAGGCCTCTCTGGCACTGACAGATGGTCATAAAGCAACAATTCAATTGACTGGAAATATTAAGATGGCTTTCTGAAGCAGCTCTGCAGCATGTCAAGTAAAGCCTCACCAATTCAAGGTAACAGCACACGTGGTAGCCTAGGCCCCAGCAAACACCCATGCTGGAACAGAGCCTCAGTTACTCCAGGGATGCTCCAGCTCTTGGCTGGCTGCAGGTTAAAGCATTCCTGATCAGACCGTGTCCCAGTTAGGGACTGCATGTTTACATAGCAGTTAGCACAAGAGGAAGCCTGTCTCAGGGCTAGTTTGCAAAGATGCCTCAGATCAGTGCAAGCTCCACTTCTGTTTAGCTAAGGAGGTACCATGCTATTGCTTTCAGTTCAGAAGGTCTAAAGTGTTTACAGCCAATATCTGCTGCAGAGATAAACGTTTCTGTAACTCCTATTAAACTCATCCAATCCCTCTCTGCTTTAAGGGGCAAGTAGAGGACTAGGCAGACTCGCAGACTCACTGGCAAGGCAGAGGTCAGGGTAGAGGTGATGTTGGCTGCTGGAGGCATTCCCCAAATGTTTCTGCAATCAGCCACGCTCATGTCAGGCCCACACATGCCTGAAACGCAGCAGCTGTGAGATTCGTGCTGGACAGTGTGGGACAGCCGTGCTCACACCCTGAAGCTGTTTCCCACAACATCTTTGGGGAGGACAGAAAATGCAACTACAGGGCTGATTTGTCAGAAAGTGGATGCTCTTAAGTGTATCTCATTTGAAGATGGAATAGTGTTTGCACCTGTGCAGAAAGCTGCAATTCCAGGTTGTTTGTTATCTTTGAAGACTCTTACAAGACACCCTGGAAAGCTTTTATTTGCCCCATTAGTTGTCCAAGTGTCAAAGTTAGTCCATGGAAGCCTGCAACTACCAACTCCCCAGTATACTGCTTAGCTGACTGCATGCTGCCTTAACAGCCATCTCAAGCTGAACGAAACAACCCCACAACCCTAAACAACCCCAGGAGCAAAGGAGGCAGAAAACAGAGCCCTTTTATGCAGCCTGCTCTGCTCAGAGAGCTGCTTCACATTCCTCCCAGCACAGCATAGGAATGGAAGAGCATCCCCAGAACTCAACCCTTTCCACATCCGGTCTCTGAGCAGACAGAAACCACACACCAAGAAGTGGAGAATGGGAAACAGTCCCCAGAAGAACAAGTGCAGGACAAGGAGGTGCAGTGTCCAGGGAAGGAGGTCCAGCTTCTGCACTTTGGCCTAGCAGGGATGGAGGAGCATTTCACTTGGGATGTCACCAGAGCACAGCAGAGCAGCAGCCACTATCAGCATCCAAGCTGCATCCACCTAACTTGATCCTTCAGCCCTTCATTGTTGAGGAGCATCAGCATCCGCTTGGCCACAGAAACAGCTCTCTATATCCCAGGAAAATCCCTAGCACCTTTCAAGAGAAAGGTGGCAATTCCTGCATGTCAGCCTAGTTTCCCAGTAATGTTGTAGGTCAGTGCTTAATCAGGTTACCCCAGAGACTTCAGCAACATTTTGTGGAAGTCCTTCCACAGCCTTGACCCCAATGATCTGGATGGGACTTCCTGAGCCAGGAGCTCCCACAGCAGCCCTACTTTCCATAGCCTCCTTTACTTCCAGAGCCGGTACCTCTGGAGAGGAGCACTACTTGCCAAATATAACTCTCTGCACAGGATGCATAGACAGATTACCTTCCCTTGCAGAGAAGGGATACTGGGAATGCTGCGCATGCCCCTATCTCTAAATTTGGTTTTTATTTTTAATTCAGACAGAAGCTTTGTAGAAAGATGAAGTTTGCTGTGTAGTTTCTAGCATCAGGCCAGCACCTGGTACCACACCTGCATCTCCATTAGCACCACGCACCTGCACTCACAGCACCTGCTAGAGGAGCGAGGAACAGCCTGAAGGAAGCAGAGTGCAAGCTCTGGTCTGCAGAGCCAGTTAGTGCCCAGGAAGGCAGGGTTGAGGAGCAGCTCCCAATTACTGCATCACTTAGCTCATTACAGGATTGCAGCGTAAAAGCTTCCATTATCAGCCAACAAATCAATCTAAGCAGTGCCATTCACTGGAGTTTACCAACTATTACATCTTATTACATCTTTTCCAGAGACCTCTCTATTACACTGCTGCTTCACAATCTTCCAAGATGGGGGAGGAGGGGAGAAAAAAAAAAAAAGAACCCTCCCTTGCATACAGGCCAAAGTTTTCCAGGAGTCACTACTGGCTTGACAGACCTCTCTGGATGCCCTGAACGTGATTTGGAGCACCCAAGACTCCAAACAAAGTGAATGAGAGTTGCAGGTGCTCAGTGCTGTGGGCCAGGGGGATGGGACACCCTAACTCATCCAGCCTAGAGCAGCCAAAGCCAGAGGCTCATAATTACAGGTCCCTTCTGAAAATACATCTGTAAAAATCACTAAGAGCTGCAAGGGGAGGGAAAGAAAAAGCCCAACACATTTGGATCTATCTAGTTTCAAATCAGTGTTTCACAAGACATTCAAATACAGAGTCTTAAAAACAAAGCAGTGAATTAGAGCCTTCAAATCTGCCCAAGCTCAGACACAGGCACCAAGAACATTTTTGCATCAAGACCTCCATAAGATCCTTCTGAAAAGGCACAGAAATAAAGATCCAGACTGCAAGAGAAAAAGCATTCTTTCCTCAAGCTGCATTTTCACTGCATGCTCAGGTAAAGATAAGTTTAAGGGGAAAAAATGAAGGAGAAAACAAGAGATGGATTTTTAAACACAGTTACCCTCCAGGACTGGAGAGGAGGCTGTATAAATACAGTCAGAGGGGAGCACTTATTTAAACTGCAATGATATATACAGTGCAAGAGTGCAAAAAATAGAAATACTGCTAGTCTCCAACACTATTGAACAATAAAAAAGTTAAGCTGCTACAGTCTCACGCAACACAAAATAAAGGAAGGTTTAACAGGAAAGTCCTCTCTACTCATGCAATACATAAATAACTGGGCATCTTACCTGATTTCCTCTTTGAAGATCCATAATCCCTGAAAAAAAGACAACAACAAATAGACATGGTTAGAGCTGGAAGTGGTGCTGCAAGGGTGGCTGTGCCCCAGATTTCCACCCATGTGCTCAGGGGCTCATCCTGTGTGCTGCTCCCTCCTTTAAAGAGGAGCTGGGGGCTGCGAGGCATTGACGGGCAGGGGCCGGGACGGATCCGCAGCGGCTCTGGCTCGTCAGCAGCAGCAGCTGGGGCTGCTGCGGCACCGGGGGCTCGGCGAGCATGTGATCAGCTCAGCAGAGCAAACCATCCACCAGCAGCCGGGCAGGGGAGAAGGGTGTCATTTTTTCCCCTTTACATCCGCTATTAAACGCACAGCACCCGAATTAACCCCCGAGGGTGCCCTGCTGAGGACGGAGAGCACTGGCTGCTCACTGAGGGCTGCGCATGCCACGCGCTGCCCGCACGGCTCCCAGTCCTCTGCCTGCGGAGGGCAAGTAATTTCGGCATAACCTCCGGACCCTCTGTGTTACCGCTGTCAGGCAGTTGTCCTCCGCAAGGAAAAAATCCCCAAATTTAATCCTTTCTTCTCGGGTGCGGGATGGGCAATGCACCCATCTTTTTAGAATGATTCAAAGTGTGTTGGCACCTTTGCTTGCGACAGAGCTGCAGAAAGCCCCAAAAGCTGCTGCAGACCGGGGGACAAACCCCAGCGCCGAGCTGTGAGAACCGACTCGGGAGCAGCAGAACCACGGCCAAAAACGCTTCCCTGCAGCCGTGCCTTCCCCCACCCCTGCTGCCCAGAGCCGCCGGCGCTGCTGGAGCCAGCACGGCCGGAGGCAGAGGGGCTGGTGGGTACCGCTGCACAGCCCCATGCCCCACACTGCCTTCATACCCCTGAACGCCACCTGCTAAAGCCACTGCAGAGGCTGTGGGTCCTGCTGCAGCAGCCTCTCTGTCTGCAGGGCCAGGCTGCCTGGAGAAGAAGGGAACTCCCAGTCATCCCAGTTATTTAATGCCAAGGAAATGTGGAGGAAGCAATGCACCAGAGGTACGTCTACGAATTCATGTGGTTCCTGCCAGCACCCTGCGGGCGCGCTGTGCCTCGCACGCTTTGGATTCGCATCCAGGGAGGAGTAACTGCCTGGGAGTTCTTCGCACCCTCTTCAACATTTCCAGTGTTATTCCTATTTCAATTAAATGCCTGTTTTCCCTGCTATGTCTGTAGTTGTATTTGATGGGAAGATACTGCTCATGAATAGGCTGCTTCTTCTGCAGAAATGATTTCACATGCAAGCAGTAATACCAACTATTTCATGACTAACACAGAGACCTCAAGAGCTGGCCAGGGAAGGCCCTGCGAAACTCGGTCCTGGGCCCCAGTCCACGCCAGCCTGGGGGCTTGCAATACGTGCTCATCCTTTGCCTGCTTGCAAACACAGTTCTGATGTTAGGTATGGTTAAAGAGCAAGCGAAAATGAAACGAGATGTTGCTGGATGTCCCTCAGCCCACCAGGTCAAAGCTGCTACTCCACTGGAAGAAAACGACCTGCCTCTGCCTGTGTGGCAAACGCCACAACATGCGCAGATCCAGCCCTCCTCCCTGCAGCCTCTCCTGTGCTTTTCAGTCCAACCTCTGGCTGCTCGTCAGGGCTGCTGTGACAGACTGCGGTACAGTTTGCAACGAGGCCGGTTCTCTCATTCTGAAGGATGACTCATTCATGCAATTTAAAGAAATCAAAAATATTCTTAAAAAGAGCAAAAATTAGAAACTCTCTCTCTTTGCATGCAAATCATGGGCTGACAATGGGCCTTAATGCATAAAGGTTTTTTCCCCGTTTGCTGTATTTCGGCTCAGCTCCTCAGTGCTCAGCACATCATTTATGGAAGCGCTCCTGCCATTAAGCTGTCTCCCGCGAGCCGTGCAGCGGGCAGACACGTCCTGCACGATGCTGCGAATACGAGCACAGAGCAGCCGCCTCTCCGGGCAAGGACGGGCATGGAGCCAGCACAGGCAGCCATCGCCGTGGGGCTGGCGCTCTGGTCTGGCAAGTCCCGTCCTTGCTCGCCTCGGAGCTCGCGCACCACGGAATGGAGCATTCTGAAGAGGGGAAATGGGGCATGACTGGGGCATGGCCCAGTGATCTAGGGCGAGTCGCATGGGAGAACATAAAGGGGATGGGGCCAAACTCTTCTCAGTAGTGGCCAGTGACAGGACAAGGGGTAAGGGGTACAAGTTGAAACACAGGAAGTTCCATCTCCATGTGAGGAAGGACTGCTATACTGTGAGGTTGACACAGCCCCAGCACAGGCTGCCCAGAGAGGCTGTGGAGTCTCCTTCTCTGGAGATCTTTCAAACCCGCCTGGATGCCAACCTGTGCCACGTGCTCTGGGTGTCTCTGCTGCAGCAGGGGAGTTGGACTAGATGATCCCTAGAGGTCCCTTCCAACCGCAACCATTTTGTGATTCTATGAAGCCACAAGCAGCTTTCAGCCATGTCCCTTTGAGATGAGGTGGGACACCTCGTGCTCATGAGAGGGGCCACACCATAGTCAAACCCCTGCAACTCCTGCATCATGACACTGACTCCAGCCTGGCTGTTTTGGGGCACCTCCGTGCCAAACGTAAGATTCTGTCCCTGCCTGCTCCCCTCCTGGTCCTCTCCATCCCCATCCCACAGTGCTGCCCTGCTGCACGTGGGGTGTCCACCCAGCTCACGCTGCCACATCTTCTTAAATGTATTTCTCAAAACTCACTTGAAGCCCAGAATGAAGATGGGAACCTGCCTCGGTCAAGTACTTTACAAACCCGTACGAAGTAGCAGCTCCTACCCTGGCAAAACTATAATCTGAAGACTTCAAGCAAAGAAAAGATGGGAGAAGGGCAGGTTACAGATGCTTCACTGAAGGGACGCGGTGGCAGCTTCTACAACTTCTTAGCTCACAGGCTTAATCATAAAATCACCCTTCCAGAAGAAAACAAATGATTATTGCAAAATATTTATTTGAACCGCCCCTCTCCTAACTCACAAGGCTCACCCATAGAGAAAGCCAGGAATCCATCTATTCCTGGGCATGTTTTCATCCTTCCTTTTATTCTTTTGGAAGTTTTAGAATCAAGTTTTACCAAGTTCTGGTTTGGGATTTCCGGAAGCCCCTGTACCCCATGTCCCCATGTCTTGCAGGCTTTTTGTACACCCACAACACACTCATAAAATCACACAGCCAAATAAAATAAGATGGAGCTTGAAATAAACTCAGTGAAATTCTGAAAGCCAAAACTTGTTCCTCCAAGCTAAAATTGGGGGAAAAAAAAAAAAAAGCACAGCTGCAATAGAAAGCAGAGGAGGGGCAGCAAGTAACCTCTCCAGCTGGGTGAAGCGCGCTCTGAGCACACTCGCTTCTCTTGCTGCCTGTCCAGCTGCCTTGCAACGCGGCAGCGAGGAGCCGTGCCTGCCTCCAAGTTTATTTTTAAAATCCTGCTTGGGCTGTGATTCACTGGTGTCTTTCTTCTCCCTCGAGAGATGGCCTAGACGGTGAATACCTCTTAGCCTCACTGTTTTCGAAGGAACATTATAATGTGAGCCCGAAGATTATGTCCAAGACAATAAAGGAAAATCTTTAAGGGTTTCTCTTGACCTGTATCAACCTCCAGGTAGCAACTCTGATCTTCTCTTGCAATATGGATTGTACCTACCAGCTGCTCGCTCTTAAAGCAGACAATAATTGGCCTCGCAGAAGAAAAATCCTTTCATGGAAAGGTTTGCTCTCGATCATTTTATCTTTATGCACACATACATTTGATTTTTTTCGCTTCTATTTGAGAACAGTACTGCCATCCCCGTCTCACTTTCAATTAAACTTACAGAGCAGCAGCGAAAGCAGCGGGTAGAACTAAGAATAGCGCGGGCAGATCCTTTCTTCATTAGCCAACATCACTCCGAGCTTGAGCAAATCCCTTTCACAGAAAGATCCACTTTCCAGCGTTATTCTCACTGAAATATAACAATTCTGACTAAAGTCTCCCTGTGGGGCAGCACCTTTCATGGACACTGAAGCTCGTTATTGGCATGAAAGGAATTTCCTGCTGCTAATGATATTAAAATATTGCTGGTGCCCAGCGCGTCCCACACTCTGCACACACTCTCCTGCTTCAGTGACAAAGGAGACAGGGACAGGCTCTCCTTTCCCATCCGCTTTACACCACGGTAACACTAGTGATTTGACTTACACCTGTGAGTGTGAAAAGAAGGCCACAAGCCTTGGTATAAAACTGATTGCACTGCTGATGGCATTAAGCTACCCACAGCCAATAATTTTGTGAAATATATTACTCACTGAATTTATATGTCCTTTGCAATCCAATATAATCTACAAGGTTATACTAACAATGTTACTGAAGTGTTTTATGGCACGTCCTTCCTTAGGGACTGACTTTGATGCTATACTCAATGGAAGCTATTGAAGTATGTGTGTGTCTGTATTTTAATCTATCTAAACATACATAGATATATACAAACGAGCAGTGGCACAAATGGAAAGCTGCTTAACGAATAAGGAGTATCCTGACATTTCTTCAATAAAAGCCTAAATAATGTTCCAAGACAGACAGACGTCTGGGAGCGAATAGATGTTTCTGCAACGGCCTGTGCATATCTTTTCAGCCAAAAGTCTCATGCAATTTGATTTGTACTTGGCGTGGCAGGTTTTTCTTGCGTCCCCTATGGAAATGCAGCAGATAAGCAGACGCCTCGCACGGGAAGCAGGGAAGGACGTGGAGCAGTCCTCTGTACCGAAGGAGGGGGCTGCAGAGGGGAAGGCTCGGGGAGGAGACATCACAGCTCACCGAGGAGCGGGGCCACAGACACTGCACCAGGCAGACGCCAAAGGAAAATAAACCATCTTTCTGCTCGTTTCCCAGTGTTTGACATTTGAAGGAGATGAGACAATGAAAGACCCAGAGTAATGGAAGTTAATCTGTATCCTCTAGAGCATGTTAAATCATAAATTAAAAGTGTTCCTTATTTGTTGCCTTTTGCTAATTCTTGTTTAAATACATTGTAGGCATTTGTGTTCCCATGCTCCTTAATTTCTAAGAGTCTTTAGGGCTGTGGGGAGCCTGCAGTGGAGCTGTATGACATTTCAAACAAACAATTCAGATTATCATCTAATCACCAACAATTCGCCAGCCAGATAAAAACACAGAAATGTTTTAACAAGGTGGTCCGCTCAACCCTCTCCAGCATTCATATGGTTTGCAGTCAGGACTAATGAAGATTTTCTCCAAAACTGTTTTTCTTAACCCTACTATGGGACTCTGAGACAGTGTTTTTAAAGTAAAATAATATGAAAATAAAATAAAGTAAAATAATATGAAAAGGCCTACTGCCCTTTTCCTTAGCCTTGAGAAAGTACTTGCAACTTCAAATTGTCCTAATTTTACGCAACGGCCAGACTGACCTTTCCTATGTGGCTTTTGAGACAGAAAGGACAAAATCAAGAGTGACGAAGAATATTTAGGTGCCAGCCTGATGAGCATCCAAATATGTTAATGCTATATAAACATGCAGGAGCTTTAGGGTTACATAGTGCCAAAGGACATTCATATCCATATGCTCCAAGTGCATGAGTTGACTCATTTGCGCTAAAGGATCTCCAGTTGCTCCGATCCATGGGATGGGGATGAGTCCCAAGTAAGCTACGCTCTCCCTGCCCCTCCGGCTCAGGAACACCCTCCAACACGCCGACGCACACAGCGCTCCCCCCAACACACCATCCTCAGGAGCCATTAAAGCACAGCTGATCTCTTCCCCAAGCCAAACAAACAGATGAAGGCTTTTCTTGTTCCCTTTAGAAAATATTCTGTTCATTTCCTGATATAAATCATTGCATTGTGGAAACCTCTTGAACATAATCTGTCCTTTCTGCACAGAGGTCGAGCTCCTCAGTCGTGTCAGAAAGGACCCCATTGTAGCTGGGTTGAGACGCCCCAGATTCCAGAATTCCTCCCCGCCGGCAAAAAGGGACATGAGGGGGAAGACAAAAATCTGGCAACCTGACTTCAGACACAGGCATTTCTTGTTGGCTTGAAAGGCTGCTGAGCAGAGTAAGCCAATATTGCGTAATCAGCTGCTTAAGAGAAAGGGGACACTGCAAAAGAGAGAATTTTGCCTTTTTGTCACCTATCTGTTTTTGTCCCAGGGTGATTGTAATGCTGGCAAAGAGCAGAAAGCCCCACAGCTTTAGGCGCTAAATATTTCTCCTTAAGCTGCAGTGATTTCTTCTGCATCATCTAACAACTGTGGCCCAGTTTGTTTCACCAGGACCCATCCTAGGGTCCTTATTTAGGGCTGATGTCTGATATCTTCCCTGAAGCCAGCCAAGTGAAAGTTAACCCATATTATCTCTGAGAAAGTCTATGCACAACACAGGAAACTCTTCTGTATCCATGTGCAGGAGATCTTCCCTGTACAGAAAAGTCAAGAGTTGGAAGGAAATGATTATTGTCACTTTTCCAGCAAAACTCCCTGCTCCTAAATAAAGGGATGAAGGAGAAGTCCGGGGCAAGGAAGACCACAGTCCTGGTGCAGAGTTCACGTGTTCATGGACAGTTCAGCCCCCAAGAGCACAGCGTGACTCCACTCGAGCTCTGCTAGCAGGCACGAGATGCAGGGGACACAGACAGCAAACAGACACAAACAACATTCCCTTGGACTGTCTCAGCCTCACACAGACCCACAGCCTCTCAGGGTGGCCATCACAGTTGCTTTTCTGGGTAGAAATGGTATAAAAGGACAAGAGATGGGTTCAGGGAATCCCACCTCTTCCCATTCCCCTAATGACTGGGAAATGACACAGATTTCCACCCCAAGATTCTTCTGCGATGAAGTTGATGATTTGGCTCCAGAGTGAAGTTTCAGTATTTGGCTCAAGCTGAAGAAATACAGAATTAGCCTCTTGAGTTGTTTTTTTTTTTTTTTTTTTTTGAAATTGCATTTCATTAAGATCAACTTCTGGAGGAAGGGGAAGCATTCAGATCCCCCATTCAGCACTGCAGCAGGCAGTGAGGCCCAGGGCACAGCACGGACAGCAGTGCCATCCTCCCATGCCCCGGCGCGGTGCAGCCTGGAAGCACTGGCAATGAGCTAAAGCGACACGATCCTCTACTGCAAGGCTTTAGCGGCCTTGAAAAAGACAGCATGAATGTTTATAGCGAGCTTTTTCTTGGAAAGAAGTATAAAAACAAGATCTTGCCCAAGAGTCACATCCTCATCTGTTTCTGTTTTACCCTGTTTATCTGTTCACTTTGCAAATTTCTCTGCAGGACAGAAAGATGCATTTCCCTGACCACGAGCTCTGGCTGGAGGTGCTGGCTTTGGCTCTCCCTTGCCAAGAGTCCGGACTTATCTCTGTTCCTGGGTGACCAAACGTGACAGTTCATTATAGTAAAGCATTTATAGCCTAAATGCTGACTGATAAAAACAAGCTAATAAAATTAATCATTTTCGTGTGCAGCTTTTCCTGCTGTGCTCCTCACTTTGGAATTTTAATACACAGACCTACATGCGCCCCCAATGTGTGTTAGAAAGGTGCAGCTAATCACAGCTAAGAACTGCAAGCAAGTTAAGTACTGAATATTAGAACTGCAAATTCATGTGCACAAACTACTCTGACTAATAAGCTCTCATATAAATTATGGCAATTTGATTAAGGGTTTAAGAAAGCAGCACAGGGTCTGTATCGTGCTAACTGAGCTACAGCCTGAATGAGGAAAGCACAGGGGCTGCCCAAGCTCTGGCTGTTCCCTGTGCTGGGAAATTGCTACTTTCTTTGTGTAGATGAAAGGAGGGAAAGGGGGTAGAAAGGGTCTCCCCAAAACACTCACTGGGGCTTTTTGATCTGCTTGAAAAAGTATGATCATCCTTCAAACTAGATTAACCTCTTTGAAGGGAAAGAAGAATGTATGAAGGACCTCCAGACTAGAACACAGACAAATGAGTTGGAGTAGCACTAAGCATCTACACTCAATACGACTGACTCACAGACGGAAAAATATTCCCTATTTTTCCTAACAAAAAAAAGGCAAATTTACCAAGCTCCTCTTGGTCAACTAGACCAAACTATAGAAGAGCTTCTAACACACCGAAACTACAGAGCTCATGCACCTAAACCACGGCATTACAGGTTGTGTTCACCAAAACAAGACCTGGGTTCAAGAACAGTGATATAAAATCATGAGAAAAGGATAAATGGTGGCTTTTGTACTTCATGCTCTGGAAGTCCCATAACCCCTGAACACGAGAAGCTGAGAGGATCTGCAAGCAAAGCTCAGCCTATGTTTGCTCTGTTTTCGTCCTGGCTGTAAGCCACTGCTGGAGACAGGAAGCCAGATGGGCCTATGGTCTCACCTAATTGTGGCCTTATAATATATTCTGCTGTAAAAGATCAGACTGGATTAGGATAAATTACATCCAAATCATGCTGCATTACTCAGCACATTAAATAGTCCTTAATCACACACTTTGATGGTCTAGGTTTCTGCTTAATTTTATCTCCTGTGTTTACTTTTGTGCCTCTTCTGATGAAACCACTGCTGATTTTCAGCTATGCATAACCAGGCTACAATGAAGAGCCAATAAGGCTCTTTGATCAAGCTTTTTAACAGGAATAATCACGGGGACGCACTCTGCTGTGGCAAGATGGTTTCCTCATCCTGTCTCTTTCAGAAATTTTCTGTGAGCCTTTAAAAGCAATTTAATCCTGAATTATGCTAGCTAAGTATTTCTTGTTGCACATGTGAGTTACAAGAAAAGGACTCTCATCTCCATTTGCTACATGATTCAGGAAATTAGTTTTAAATGCTGTAATGCCTTCAGTGTCTCTCACTGCAATGCAGCGGAAACTAGCAATTTGAGAAAGTACTTCATCATTCCCACTTTCCCATATGCTACATCCAGCACTTGATAAGAGACAAGCTATAGGATTCTGTTTGGTAAATGGTCCTGTGTTTCCCCTATCTAAGCTGTTTATTGTTTCCAGAAAATATTCAAGGAAGAAAGAAGCAGCTCGTTAATAGAGAGCACATGAAACATGTTAATGACGAGCTAATAAAAATGAGCATGCATTCATGGCAAGTGAGTCACCTCATCACAAGTTCAGCAATGGGCAGGAGGCAGAGATGGGGACCATCCAAGGCCACCAAGTCAGGGATGTAGCAGGAACCCTAGATTTTGTTCGTCTGTTCTGCACCCCCACGACATTCATCCAATCCCTTTAGGCAGGAGCAGGTCTCTGCACACTGTGGGACGGATGCCAGCAGAGGGGCAGAAGCTGTTGTGAAGCGGCACATGGGACAACCTCCAGCCGCAGGGGCACTGCCCGCGGTGGCCAGTGCTGCGGCCATCACGGCTCTGCTCTGCTCGGCTCACAGTGCTACTGAAAAAGAAATGCCCACGAGTGGTAAATACCTGGAGTAAAGGGTGTCAACCCAAAAGTCGGCTCTTGTTCCACACTGCCATTTGCCAGAAAAAATAATGGTAATTGCTAAGGAAATAAAGAACTGTTCTCTCTGTAGTTTCTTCTACTCACAAATTTGAATCCTCCAAAGACAGTTTGTGGCCATCGTTCCTTGTCTGCGGTGCTTGCTACTACCTACCTACTACCTCCAACTGCCTAACTGCAGAGAAATTGGCTCCAACACCTTGGTGATTCCCTTTGACAAAGCTGTGCATTGCCACTAGATCTCCCCTTGACCTCCCCTTTGCCAGACAAGTAATAAAAAGATGACAACAACCCAAAAACCCACTGTTTTTTCTCTCATTTCTCTTCAATCCTCAGCTTGGCACAAAGGGACAGAAGAGAGCCGTGACCCAAATGATAGTGATCAAAGTCGTCTTCATCCTGCTCTCCCCTCTCGCTTGCTGGAAAGCCTCTCACACAGGCAATTCCCTTTGACTCACACACCTGCATCTGCCATGTGCTGCTGCTGAGCATGTTTCCCATGCTGAATTTGTTGGAGTGGTGATACCAAGCCAAGGGGAGCCCTGCAGGGCCAGGGCCTCTACCTGATGGCAACTGCAGGATGAGCAGCCCCACAGAGCTCTGGAGAACATCTAGGGGACATTTAGGGTGATCAACGTCTCCCGTCCTCCAGGCACCACCAGAACTTGTGCGTCCCTTCTCCCTCTGGTGGGCCAGGCCATGAGGACAGTCAGCAACGCAGCCTCCTGCCAAGGGCTTTCCTTGGCCTCTCATGTGCATGCCTCCAGACCGCCCTAGGTTAGGGCCCCAGACCCAGCCACGCTGCCGCACCAGCCCGACAAGGGCTTCCCCACAGGCTGCCCAGCCGCGCAGGAGGGCCTCGAGCGAGAGCTGGCACCACTTCACATGCTGGGGCTCCCACAGGGAATCCCTACGGCTGCCACTGGCATTTCTGAAACGTTAAAGGCTCTAAATTGGCAAAATAAGAAATGAGTTACAGGCATTTCCAGACGTGGCCCAGGCTCTGCAAGACCTCCAAGTTCCCAGTATAGAGCAGGGCATGCCAGATGCTTAGAATTATATAATTTTGCATTCCTTTCTGGAACTGTGTCTAGCACTTCTGCTTACTCATCTGGCTTTTTATTAACATGCTGCCTGGACCTCTCTGCCTTGCGGCTCTTGCTCTGCATGCAATGGAAGCAGGACCCTGAAAGATTAAGACCATAGTGTGCATAGACAGCAGATGGCTATCGCAGCTGCACTTACTTTACACTGCTAAATACCCTATTGCCCTAGCTAGCTCTATATCCTCTTTTACTGGTAGATCTTTCTCTCTTGACTTTCTGAAAATCATCTGTTGTGCATATGGTCCTAAGATTGGTAAATATTTTATTTTCAGGAGATGGAAAAGCTTGTTTATAAACACGGGAAGGCAAGACCAGCCCCCCAGGATGAATTCTGACTTCTTTATTTGGTGACTGTAGTCTTTCCTTTCCTCATTATATATCCTTCAGTCAGAATACCAAAAACTAAAACCCCATCATTTCCCAAATTTGCTTCAGCAGTATGTCCTCAGTTAACTGTCTTGCAACATCAAATATCTTTCCAGTGCCATAAAGAAATGTAATTCTCTATAAGACACCAATTTTATAAACCTTGGAATTGTTTCCTGCCTGTTTCTATGAACAGACACATGCAAAGGTCTTTCAAGTCATTGGGTTCTTCAATGTACTAGTCAAGAGACATAAATCATAGCATGTAAGATCTACCGCGAGTTCATGAACTCCAGGAAGTTTTTTTAATCACTGTCCTTTGAACTGAGCTTTTTCAAAAACTGTAGAACTGCAAAACATATCTAGTAAACGCGTCTAGTAAATTCTGCTGGATCGGCAGCCACTAAAACCAGACTTGTTTTTACTGATCACTTACTAGTACTAGGCACTCTTAAAACATACCCCTTGATTCTAACATTAAAAAAACAAAAAAAAAAAGAAAAAAGAAAGGGGGGCTTGGACTGATCTTGCCCAATATAAATGTCAGGATACATTAAATAATTTTGAAGTATTCACAGATACCAGTTAAAACAGAACACAGTTTGTTTCCCCAAGACAGAACTTTTCAAACACTTGCTTTATTTTCCAAGGGAATGAACACTGCCCCCTTCAAACACCCAATGATCTGCTCTGAGGTCTTACTCTTCTCTGCTCCCCAAGAGGTTAGAGAGTTAAATTATGTCCATTTGCAAAGAAGCACTATGAGTCTTTCCTACGTACCCTTGAAATATTAGACCTTTTGGGCAACAATGTATTCTGATAAGGTTGTTTCAATCTCAATGCTTGATTCATGTAGGGAAGGAAACAGGGAAAAAATAGCATAACTATTTCAGACTGAACTTACAAATGACCTTGTACAGATAGAGGATGTTTTTACTGGTATGTATATGGGTCCCTGCTAATACTTCCTTTTGAGCTTTACTCTAAGAAAATCACAAACCAAAAAATCACACTGACCACAAACACATGCCTATATCCTTGCCTGAAAACACCCTAAATGTTGCCAGCTGATTTTCTAAGATGACCAACATCTAACATTAAATACCTGTAGTAAATAGGAGTTCATCTCTTCATAACTGTTCAAAAGCGCATTGTGCAGAATGTAAAAGGCAACAAGATTTCTTCAGTACAAAAGTACTATCTGCACACTGAGAAACAGCCTAATGTCTGAATAGACTAAAACTTTTGCAGTCCAGTTTAAGTCCAAATTTAGATGTTGGGGAGGCTTGTTTTTTACACAGAAAACAGTAAATTTCTCCCTTTTTTGTAATCCCAGTGCAGATACTAACTCTTAATTTAGCTCATACACCTCTCAACAGGATGGGGCTTTCTTGTGTATTTATTTCCAATATCTTTTTTTCTATGTTTTAGGCTCATAATAATGAAGAGGTCTAATGGATGGACCTAATCATTTTCATCCAATCAGTTGGATTGGATGAAGGAAGACATTCATAAAAGAACACATTTTAATTTAACTAAAAGAAAAGAAAAAATTACTCGCTCCTTCAAAGCGAATGCTAGTTCAGGAAGTGTTTCTGGTCTGATAGATGAAAGGATCTCTATGTTTTCTAGGGTAAATGACCAGTGACATTATTACTGCTATAACTGTGCATGTTATCTCTACATCTTATCAGATGTGGGCAAAGAAAAATGTCAGTAATTGTCAGGAATGAAACCTCCTTCTTTTAATCTGTTGCTCTTGCGTGCTCAGTAGTTCGTAAGATCAGTGTGTCAAAGAGGTTCTTCTGAGTTTGTGTCTTGCAAGGGGATATCCCCTTTCCGACCAAGGGCAGTATCCTCAGCTGAAGCGTCCAGCCACACAAGATCACAGCCAGTGCAGATAAATCAGACAGCGAAACGTGGTGATTGTGATACACAAAAACAAGAGTAAATGTGAAATGCAAAGCTCTGCACTACTCTTAGCTACCACTAACTAGACCGAAATCAGTGTTGCTCATATCATTACGCAAACATCACTGTCTCTGCACAACAAAGGCAGCCCTTAGCAGAGCTGCAGCACTATGTGCAATCCTAGAAACTCAGCTCCTCATTTCACCCAGCTAGGATAAAAACCCATCATGCTGTACCATGAATCTCATCCATTACAGGAGCCTGGGGAGTTGCACAGAGACCTGCCTCATGATTAGATAAAAGCTTTTCCTCCTAAATCATTGTCCAGGAGAAACCAAAGGGCTAGAGCACTTAACTCAATGTACATTAGAAGCCAGACACAGCCCCTACATGGGCTATTCATGCCTCTCTGCTTTATGTTGAGGAAAGTAGGGTTTTATGTAGGGGAAGCTGTTGTTTTATTTATTTATCCTTACTAGTGACAATGAGACCAAGACCCTTGTCTCAGCAAAGACAAAAGAAAAAGGAAAATACTCCTTTTCATGTGGAAGAAACATTTTAAAACAACATAGTCAAATGTTGGTCCACAGTGTAACATGTACCAGAGCACATATGGGATGGGGATGAAGAAGGAAAGCCAGGGATTTTTGGCCACCCCTCTGCGCCTGCTCCCCGGAGCCTGACAGCCGCCTCATGCCAAGCAGGTCCCAGAACTGCTCTAACCAGTGGATAAACAGCTCCAAACCAACACATTGTCCCCCAGCCCTGACCCCTCCTTCGCCTGCCCCGCCATCCCCTGGAGTCTCTTCAAAGTGGAGGAGAGGAAGCCGTGGAAGGCGCACGAGTCCCCAAACACAGAGCAAGAGGATGTGCGCACAGATGTTCCCGGCCACGGTGGCCGCAGGGCCGCGGCGCACGGCCCTCTGCCTGGACAGCCCCTGATCCCCAAGGAAGATCTATTTAAATAATGGAAACAATAAGAAAAAAGCCGCAAATGCGTCTTTCGTGTGTACAAGTTTGTCATCGCTAAAAGTCAGGAACATCTTAGGAGCGAAACAGCAGTTCAGGCTGCTGGCAGCTCTTGCTAACAGTTGCTTTGAAAACTCCTGAGCATCCAGCTGTGAATGCCGATGCAGCCACAGCATCTTCGTACCTGAGCACCCCAGAAACCAACCAGCAGGGGTTTCCTGCCTCAAACACCAGAGAAGCTGGAAGGTGCTGCCAGCTCCATGTCACAGGAAGAAGGTTGAGTCAAGAGCACATTTCCAACCAAGGCGTCACTAAGGAAGAGCAGAGGCTGGGGTTTAATTTCTTCAATTGGGCCTTTCATCACCTCATGCCATGGAGTGAGTTTAAAAACACACCGCTCCTCTTGGAAATGTGTCACAGCTTTTAGAAGCAAGAAAATCAGGTTGTGAGTGGGAGGAACCACATTGTGGATATATATATATGTGTGTGTGTGTGATTTTGAGTGATAACCTTTTAAATACCACTTTACAAAAAGTAGATTTTTTAGCACTTTGGAAACTGAACACATGTTTTATCAGAGGTTTGAAGCTGAACCATTTAAAGAGGCCCAACTCAGACAACATGAACATCAGAAGATCTAGCATGGGACATTTTCCAGTAAAGGAAAAGAAACTGCTTGCAATGTGTGATGGGTGTTAGCCCTGATTTAGAAATGCCAGTGCTTCCTTCCAGCGAACACTACAACAACAAGCCCAAGACGAATGACCTGGTGCCTCCTCAGAGATGTTCACAGGTCAGCTAAAACGACCGCACCGTATCTGCAGCATCCGGATGTTCAGAGGACCCCTCCTGGGCTTTGATCCCTGTGAGCCGTACGTCAGCACGATGCCCCCAAGCACCACCTCCTGCTGAGGGCTTTCTGCCGAGGCACTTTCAAACCTCCTCAATACAGACGTCCTGTCCTGTCCTGTCCTGCCTGCCGCCCACCTCCATCCTGGGCTCCCTCGCAGCCTCCTGCGCTTTGAGGCAGCAGGGAGAGAAGAACCCGCTCAGCCCAGGGCAGCGGCTGCCAAACAGCTGCTGAAGAGCAACCCCAGGAAAACTGACATTCAAGGAACCAAAGGGGAGATTTGTCAATTTTAGAGGAGCAGGGTGAGATCATCTATTGCCTTCAGTTGTCTTTTGGCTGAGAGAGGCAAACTGACAGCTGGATTGCCCAGGATTGTGCATTTTAAGATATCCATGGAAATATGTGCAGCTCGTCATCACACTGCATTTCTCTCTGCTTCTCAGAGGCCTTCCCCCAGCTCGCTCGAGGGTTTCCAAGCCTGTATCACATTCACACACACCTGCTGTGCTCCGTTAACATTTAGCACGGAGCACAGCAGTGACTGCTCTCCTCAGTATATTTAGTGTCTCCTTTGTTCAGCAACCTTGGGATTTTTTTCAAAGAAGTTCCACATGATTTAAAATTATTAGCTCTATAATCTCTGGACATAGCTCTGGGCCTGTGGATTATTGACGGGTAGGATGCTCTGAGGATGCGACCATCTGAAACGGAGCCGTGGGAGCTCCTCACAGCTCCCGCGTGGTGGTGTGGGCTCGGACTGGCTGGTCACACTGCTCATGGATCAGGGCACATACCCAGGGTTTCAGCAGCAGCAGCTGCACTTTTCAGTCACTTTGTTCACTATGGAAAAGGCTTCATTTCCTGGGAATATTCTAACACTCATATTCCCTCCCAGAGACACACTGCCCTTGGAGACACTGCACAAGGATTGTCCGGGCAGTCTTACATGATGCAAAGGGAATCTCTGTGGTTACTTTAAATAACAAGAAACAAGGTTTTGCTGGGGTCCTTCCACCTGTCTTTGCACACATATGGTCAAAATTCCTTCGAGGGCATTGCAGAGTGTCCACAGAAGTTACTCAGCCCTTGGGATTAACTGCAACCATTTCTGGGGTTTTCATCAGTTAGGTCTGTAATTACACCCTCCGTATACAGAGAGTGCCATGTACCAGGTGTATTTGCATGTGAACATTATACTGTTAAATCTTGAAATTTGGCTATCGGTTCTACCAAAGTGACCAGGAGATGAGGCCTTACCACAGTCCACGAGCCTGCAAGAGCAGTCTTCTATATTCAAACAGAATGGAGCTCAGGTATATCGCTCAGATATAATTCAAGACCAAATGCATCCTTACTTCCTAAATTATTTTATACATCCGTTTGTCATCGAGATGGATCTTCTGTTCTGCTTTAGCTGTGAAGCGATTAATAGAGTTAGCCATAAAATACGTGAGTAGGACAAGACCATAAACCAATGAGATTTAACGGAGGTATCAGAGGAAGCTCAGCCTGCAAGTCCACCGGGCATCGTTTGTGCTGGGACATGGCACATCCTTCCCTTTCTCCCTGCAGCCACGGCCTAGAGAGATATGCTCTGCCTAGAGCTCTGCCTAGAGAGATATAGCAAGAGACAGGGCGATGCTGGTCATCCCTCCCTGCCACAAGGAGCCGAGCAGCAGTTGATGCCTTGAGGAAGGCTCCAACAAGGCTCGCTTTACAGCTGACCTTCACCACACTGGTCGTCCCCTTTCTCAGCATCATTAAGGACATTTGCATGAGGACTTAGTGCTTTGTTTCATTATTGTCCATCTGCTCCTGGTAGCTCACTTCCCACTGTCTGTTCAACACATCACAGCAACTTGGAAACGACTGTGGAACAAGAGGACGGGGAGTCAGGTGAAAGCTGCTAAACCCAAAGTGACACTAATCCTGTTTCCATACAGATGTCCCCAGCAGCGCTGCCCACGAGGAGGAGCATACAGATAATGGAAAGCAGAGACACATGATGTTTCTTAAAGGAGAATACTCCAGCAATGTCCCCAAGGAGGCTCCATACGGTGCATGATATCCATCTGCTTCCAGAGGAGGACTACAACAGCTATTTCTGACCAAGCCCTACAGCTGGGCCTGCCCCTACATTTTCAGCTGTTTAACAACTGGGCACAAACACGCATCTCCCCTCCTGGCGATGCATTAAGATCTCCCTGGTGCACGACACGGTCTTCATAGCAGCTCAGGGCTGACTCCTGCTGCGCCCCTGCCAGCAGCTCCCGAATCCTGTTCGCGTGTCGCGGGCACCGGCCTTCGCGCGCTGTGTTCCGTGGGGCTGCTCGGCATCAGCTCCGCTCTCAGCCGTACCCAACACACCTCCCGGGCTCGGCAGGCGTCGGGCGCCTCAGATCAGCAGATGGGCAGCAGTCCAACCTACGCTATCTTTGGGCCTGCTCTCTGTCTGCACTTGGCTTTCGGACGGGCTTTTGCCTTCCAGGACGGCGACAGCTCACGGAGCCACTCTAGGCCCAGTCACCCTGTGCTGAGGGCTCAGACGTCGCCTCACCTCGGGCATCCTCCTCCCTCTCCGAGCAGACTGCGCCGCAGGGAGCGTGGGCACGAGCCAAGCTGGGGGACACGCGGCTTGGATGTGAGCCCAGCGCCGAGGCTCTGCTTTATCTCTGCCTCAGAGTGCTGCGCAGCAAAAAGCAACCCCTGGGATCCTGCAGTGACCCATTAAAATTAATGGGGTTAAATCATCCCCGGTGCAAGCCCCTGACTTCAAAAGAATTACACCAGGGATGAATCTGAAACCATCTTTTATTTTTCATGCCTTTCAGAAAGATGATCTACTTTCCAGACTCCACAGCTCAGCTAATTCTCTGGTCAGCCAATCTTCCTAACTACAACTGCCCTCTCACCAGTCTCTTGCTCTGTGCTCTCATCCAGACACTTCCAAGAACTATTCACTAGCTCTGCTGCTCCCTGCGCAAGGCGACCAGCGCGCACTTCCAATTGGTCTAATCTATTTCTATTCCCAAATAGGACAAACAAATAAAATACAAAGATAAATAAACAAAATACAAAGAATAAAAGTGAAGCTATTATTAGGGAAAGCAGGAGGGTCATGTTCACACAGAGCACATTTCCTCTCTGCAGGAGGTTACACAGAAGGTAAAAGGAGCAGGTACCTGTGCAGCAGAGGGAGGGAAACCTCCTGCACCGAAAAACAAAGCGCACAAAATCCAGCCATGGTTGATACATGTCACACATGATTTCTGTAATTAGAAGCTCTTGTTTTAGCTAAGGAAGTGCAGGAGATCAATGAGACAGGCAGAGAAATCTCTTCTGTAAAAGATATAAACTCCCAGCTACCCTGATCTGGAAGCCAGCTTTGCTCCTGAGATGCCAACAACGACAGCCTTCAACATTTCAGCAAAGAGCTCAGTAACCTCAAAATCATTAATTGAGACTGTTAAAATTGGCAGATTATTTGATAGGATGAAATTACCTTGTGGAGTCTGCTTTTTCTCTGCCAGACTCACCAGACACAGATCCACACATGGATTCTAACCTATCCAGGTTTCAGTGGTGATTACAGCAGATACTGTTGTATGGTCCATGGTAGAAATATTTAGGAGATTTGATGTGTTAGAAGTAGGTAGTGAAAGAGCTCAGAGCGTATTTGGCTGTGAGTTATCCCACCACCTTCGTTCTCAGGTATTCAGCTCTGGGGGGTTTGGCCCAGAAAAGAGTACATGTGAAATTCAGATCCTGAACTGGTTTTAAACACTGCTGAACAGCCAGACGGGTTCAGATCTGGCATTTTGACTAGTAGCTCCCCGAAGAGGCTGCTAATTTTTCAGGGTGAGGCAGCAGAGGATGGAAGGAACTAGTGTTATTTCACTTTGCTCTAAATGTGGTGCAACCATCTGTGCAGTAGCTAAAGCACTGGGCCTTGAAGGACCCACAGACAGTCTGCAAAGTCAGTCACCGAGAAACTGTCGCTGCTGGGCTGACCCAGACTGCTGGTACTCCTCAAAACCCTAAAAGAAATGCCGCCCGACAGCTGGTTTCTGTCTCGTGCTTTGGCCCCACCACGTCCCTGCTAGAATCTCGTCCAGCCCTGGTCAGACAGACACCAACAATGTAGCGGGATGAATAACGGGCTAAAACCAAAAATACGGAGCAATCAGGAGCTCCATGAAGCTGCTTGTAAATCTACTAAAAGCGGCATGTTTCCATAATAAACAATCCGTTATCGCGTTGCTCTGTTCCCACTCAGGCGCCGGCGGGAGAAGGAGGGCGCCGGATTCGCAGGGCCGCGGGCCGCGCTCCCTCTGCCGGCCGTTCTCCTGCGCCCGGCGGCGCCAGCTCTGGTCGAGGCTCCATGGATTCCTGCTTCCACTGTGGCAGCATCTCGGCAGTCTGTGGAGCAAGACCTGCTCTGCCAGGATTTACGCAGATAAGGAAGGAGAGCGGCAGCCCCCACGGGAGCGATGACGCCAATGGGGCACAGCAGAGAGCTGTGAGGAAACACAGCCCGGGCCTGCCTCTTCCCCAGCTGAGCTCTCGGGGCCTGCGGGTCACTCCTGTCCCTCCTGTCGCCATTGGCATCGCTTGGAACAGGGCTCAGGCAGGCGCTTCTTCGCTCCCCATCCACACGTGCAGCTGGCTCGCTGCAGCTGCAACCAAAGCGTCTGCAAAGGGCCCCTGCGACCCTGGGCCCTGCACCGCCTTGCTCTCCGGACGGAGATGGGCAATGCTCTCCAGGGCTGGCTACACTCCAGATGTCCAGGGCTCCTGTGCAGACACTTGCTGCTGAGAAGAAAGGGCCAAGTTCAGAACCTGACATTAACTCTAGGGCCAAGGAGTGGGCACCGGATTCAGGCAGCTCAGGGAGGGGTGTCCTGTGTTGCTCATCACCCTCTTTGCAGCCCCCGGCCCTAGCGGGAGAGGCAGAGGGGGGTCTGGCAGCAGCTCAGTGAGAGACCGGAGAGTCCCTGCAGGCCGCAGGGCTAGGGCATTCCCTGCCCGGGCTCCCTGCTGCCCCGAGCAACGGCGCTGCGAGGCGCGAGCCCTCAGCGTGCACCGGGCAGCACGCGACACGGCACGGTGCGCTCTGTGTTCAGCACAACATGCTTGGCCCTGCCGTGGCAAAAGCGGCAATACCTGAAAACACTGATTATATGGATGCTACCAGCATGCAAACAGAGATGGAGAAGCATGTAAGTCTCTCCACACATTTCATGCTTGTAAAATGCATATTTCCAGGACACAGACCTAATGACATTATCCGGTTACCAGTATTGCTTTGGAAAATCTCATCCGAGAAGCACAGAATCGCTGCATTACCCATCAGCCGCAGGCAGCCACTGGGAGATGAACTGAGAGCTAAAATACCGACTAAAACAACCCCAGAGAGATGAAGCAGCTCATGTACGGCAAATGTGAGGCAGAGGGAGAATCTGAATTCAGGACTTCTTGGCCCCATCCCTCCCACTCATCCCATGAGTCCTGCTGCATCCTCCATGCAGCCCCATCCAGCAAGACTCCCACCAAGCTGGCTAAGAGCTGTCCCTGCCAACTCAACATTAACGGAAGGTGCAGGGGACCTAACACCTTCATGATGCAGCTTCCTTCCTGCTAATTAAATCTGGAAGGCTAATGAGCTTTAAAAAGCAAATTCCAGCTTTTTATTTTTCCTATGTTACTTTTGAAATAATGAGGGCAAAGCAGCTCACATAAGTTATCAGGCAATTGAATCTCTTGCATCTCTGCAGACTTTTAACTAGACATAAGCCTTTTGATGTCCTGCCCCATGTTTTAGAAGGATGTGGCAATCACAACAGTTCAGAAATGTGCATACAATTAATATAATAATCACAACAGTTCAGAAATATACATACAATTAATATAATACAATTAGCAGTGAAGGGCTCAGGCTTGGATCACAAAACCAGCTCCCTTCCACTTCAAACCCTCTTCATCTTCCAAAGAAATAGGTCAGAGAGGAGTACAAAACTCCAGTTTTAAAGAAAAATAAACAAATATTTAAAAAACTAACACTTATATGAAAAAATAGACTAACATAATTATTCGAAAAGGACTGACTAGACGCTGTCAGAGAGATTGATGACATGAGTAGTTCTCCGGCTCTTAGATGGAAGGGTCAAATTTCACATAGCTCAGGGTAGAGCTGGCCTGGAGATGCAGAAAAATGGGAATGGTTATGGACTGAAGGTGGGTCTCAGTGTGGTCTCAGGACTGCTGCCTGTCCACTACACACAGCACACACAGAGCAAATGATGAAAAATGCACAACTAGGTTTATTGCAAAACTCCCACCAAGGATCAAAGCTTCTGCCCCCAGCAACAAACTCACTGGCCCAAGACAGCTACTTGCTGCCTTTTTGAATTTCCTGACATGGCAGAATATATCAAAAGCTTTGAAAGGAAAAAGCAAATCTTCAGGGAACAGCACCTTAAGCAGGCAGCCACTGTTTGGAAGGAATGGGATTTTGTCAGCACTCTGCATTACCGTAGGCACAAAAACAGCCAGTTTCCCCAGCCAGCAACAAAAACTTCATTTGGCCAAACCCAGAAGCAATCAGGCCCATGGTAAGCTGGCAGTGTCACAAGCACAACAGAGGAGGCGGGAATTTTCTGCACTTCCGAGAATAAACTGATTAGTATAAATGCAATGACTTCGAGTAAGTGAGGGTGGTGCGGAATAACTATAACTATTCCTGGCAGGGAATAACTCAGCCTGGCTAGCAAGTGACCAGCTGCTGGCCACACTCAGGGCCACCCAGGGCAGAGCTGGGCTGGGGAAGCCTCCAGGGGAAGGACAGAGCCCAAGGAGAGGCCTCAGCAGATGTGGGGAGGGGTCTTTAATCCTTCCTGGGTTGAGCGACCAGGCCAAACGCTGGATTAACATCGTGTGTGAGGCTGCACACGCGGCGTGCTGGCAATATGCTATTTGGACTGCTGCAAATATCCAGATTAGGTGCTGACAACTCCCCTCACAGGATGAGGCACGAAATCTGGCCCAAAGAAGAGCTGTGATGCTGACTTTCACAGCCAAAAATGCAAGCAAGCCAGTGACACCTTCCACAGCGAAGCTCGGCCAAGTGCCACAGCACAGCGAATACCAAGGAGAGAGTTCCCTCTGTGGTTCAGCTCTCTAGGGCAGTGGAGCTGGACCGGGAGAGCCTGGTGCTCAGCACAGCTCCCGTGCTTGGGGAGCTGGTGCAGTCCAGCAGCGGCTACTGAAGAGACAATTGGATCATATTCCAACTCTTCCATGTGTTTACAGATGTCAGATCCAGGTGTGGTTCTGGAGTCATTGCTATTAATGTCCCAGCCTGCACGTCTGCTTCTTTCCTGTTCCCTCATCAAGTCTTGGAGGCAAAGTTATTAAATACAGAAAAAAA
>VWPW01000314.1:0-16181 GCA_013389825.1 Crypturellus undulatus
GGACAGAGCACATCACAAAAACAAAGGGTTTTTTTTTTTTCCCCTTCTGTTTATCAATCGCTGGAGGAATTCGGTGTTTATTTCTTCCAAGGGACCGTGGCCTTATTGAAGCTGTGACAATGTGACATCGGAGCCCGCAGGATCGGACTGTGCATACGGATCCGGAGCTGATGCCCAGTGGTCCCTGGGAAGGCGGCTCTCCCGTTAGGGATTCAGCGCCCACAGGGAAGCAGAGGATCCCGGAGCTGGAAAGCATCCACAATCAGCTGATCCTCCCTCCCCCTTCAGCTCCAGGAAAACAGCTATTTCCTTCCTGGTCCCCAGCAACAAAGCAGGGAGAAGCTGCCCGGGACAAGGAAGGGCCGTCCGACCCGGTGCTGGCGGCCAGCAAAGCCCCTGCAGCATCCCCAAACCTGGGGAGGGACAGACCCCGGCGGGGACAACACCGCGTTTTCGCTTCCTCTGGGCTTTTCTTTTCATTTTATGGAGCATAAATGTAACTCGGTGCCTGGAGAACGGTAAATATCCCGTGTGTCCCGTGATATCCATGGATCACCGCGAACCGCCGCCTTGCAGGGGCTGTTTCCCCACGCCGCGGAGCACACGGCGCGGGTTTCCAAGGAATGCAGCACAAGGCACCGTGGGCTGCAAACAGATTTATTCGCCCGTCAGCTTTCTCTCCGGAGCCCTCCGTGGAGGCGGCGTAACCCCGTGAACTCCCAAACCCGCTCCAGCCCCGTCTCAGCGGCTCCCCATTCATCCCGCGGCCGCCACTAAGTGCAACAGCCATTATTTCCACGGCAAACAATCCCAAAGCCATTTGCTGCAGTAATACATTTCAGCAAATGTATAGAACGCGGACTAAATCCCCTGCCCATTCACATCCACCCGCCGAGAAGGACAACCCTGACCGCGCGAGGCAGGTTCAGCTTCACCCATTTAACACGGGCTTTGAGCTCTGCTGTCCCAGCGTTTTATCCCGCTGGATAAATCCTACCCGGGTGTACAGGAGAAGCCCGTAAGCAATAAATGACGAGGGTCTAAATAACATGTGGCACGCTGACAATATTAAGTATTCAAATGCAGCAGGGACAGCAGGACCGGACATTTCTTAGGACTTAAAAGACCAAATTATAGATTGCATAAGGTACGCCTCACTTTCACAGGAAAGCAATCCATTACGAGGAGTGGGAAAGTTAGCGCTATATTTTTTTCTTCTCCTTTAAATCAGCATTTTGGCTGCTGGCCAAGACCAGAATTCCGGTGTCTGCCCTTCCTCCCCGCAAGAATCCCTGCCCTCAGACACGAGCACCTGCAAGATTAGAGAGGAAAAACCTCTCGCTGCACCGTGCTACGATGATAAGATCCAGCTAAATCGGGCTCCAGGCTGAGAGCAAAGGCGAGGGCGTGCAAATATTTTGCTTCAGAATGAACCCCGCCAACAGACACTCAGACCCCTCTCAACTCTCCACCTTGAGCTCTTAAACTGTTTGCTAAATTCCTGGCTCTGACATTTTGTTTGCGTTTTAAGGCTTTGTTCGCACACCCTCAACCCCTGGCCCTGCAGCAGCATCTCTAGCCCAACGCGAGCTCTGGATTATACCCCTCTCTGCAGCCCTATAAAGTCAAAGAAAAGACGTGGGGCCGCGGGGCTGCGGCTCCCCATCATGCAGAACTTGCAAGCGCTGAAAAACACTTCTCTGCAGTGGGCTCTCCATTCAAAAATAGGATGAAAATTAGCCTCTTCAGTCTGCAGACAGGAGCAATTTCGAAGGAGAGATTGAGAAGATTTAAATATAGAGATTGCTTTCCCTAAGGATATTGCTGGAGATATTTAAGAGCTCAGGTTTTACATAGCACAGATATTTCTCCGCACTGCACTCGTGCAGATTTCCTCCGGCACTAATGCAAAGCTCCCACCCCGCTTCCCCAGGCGGCCCTGCCACGTTCAGCCTAACGGGGAAACGGGATAAACCGGGATAATGCAGAAGGCATCGGCTAACGCAGGATATGTAGCTCCAAAGCAGCCAGCTCCAACCCCAGGCCCGTCAGCACACTGGCTGCCCCCAAATCCTCACTTTTTTTAGTGCTTTTTAGCATTAATGCAAGGGCAGGGTGGGAAGTTCAGCTCTTCCTTGTGGATCTCGGGCAGGTCCAGTTGTGCTGGAGACAAGGAGAGGGGACGAGCACGACCCCATGCCCAACAGGGACCCTCGTCGGGGCAGAGGATGCCCCACCGGGTGCCACTGCCAGTGCTGGAGAGGGAGGCCAAGGGGTGGGAAATGATGTTAATTAAAGTTTTAATTACTGTAACCAAACGAGCAGCATAATTACTTTATTCTCCCAGCGACTTCAAACTGATTAAGCGTCACGTGCGCAATCTTTGGGTTGATTTGATTTTTAATTAAACGTGTCGGCAAAGAGGGGCGGGATGACGGTGCGGCCCGGCCTGCTCCTACCCGGCTCCCTTGGGAGCAGCAGTGGCCAAGGAAGAGGTTAAGATCAACAACCTGCACCCAAATCTCTGCAAGTGGCTTCTGCTTGGCCATGGCCACCCCATCCCGCATACCAGGACCAAGAAGAGCCACTTTGTGCCACAATGCGACACGAGGGACGTTGCAACGGGACGGTCACACTTGTCCCCAACACCATCAAGCCGGAGCTGCATCATCTCCATCCCATGGACACCATCTCCTACATCCGAGCCCTTGTTTGACAAAGCCCAGGTCCCTTCTGCCCTAGAAACATCTTTAAAATAACTCCACGCAGGCCCCTAAAATATTAATGAACTTGTGCTGCGACTGGAGGGAATTATTAAAAAACAATTTTGCAAAGGTATCCTTTTCAAATAATAATAATACTAAAAGACAGAGCGGTAGAAATTAAATTCCCAGTCCCCTACCTCAAATAAATAGTATCAGAATTTGAAATGAGACATAATTACCTCGGCAAGGTTAAAGCTGCTAATGCACACGGAATACAGAATCACCATTCATCATAATCATATCTCATATCACAGCCATTATTTATAATTAGGAGGCACGGTTTAAAAAACACATAAAGACGCCCATGCAATGCAGTAATTCTTCTGTTATTGCTCCTGGAGGGCCAATCCCGGTCCTTTCAGAAGCTCTGATTTGTGGAGTCCACCATCACGCAACTATAACTCCCCCCAAACTCCAAAAGTCATTCCCAAGAAGTGTGCAGCTCCTGGCATTTAGAAGGAAAACCCCATCCCAAACCCATTGCAAGCCTTGAGTGTAGCAGGGACAGCAACGGGGTTCTGCTCGGAGCACGGCTATGTTGACCTGGCCAGGCTGCTCCAAACCCAAGCTGGCATGCCAGGAACCCAGCTCCCAAATAGGGTTTCTTGGGGTATTTGGATTTTTTAATCATATTTTTAACCCTCAGAAAAAAGTTGCTGAAAGCTGCCCTGCTTTGAAGCAAGAGCTTTGCAGGCTGCTCCTGAGCCCCAGTGAAATATTAACAAGCTCCCAATGAAGCAGGAGGAAATTACCCTTAACGCGTTCAGGGGAAGGACGTCAAAGGTGGCGACTATGCAAGGGCCAGCGCGTGGTGACAAACTGCAGAGCTCGGCTCCGGCAGGACTTATCTTAGGACTGCTCCTTGCAGCGGAGACGGGCAGCAAGTCCTAGTGCCACGGGGACAGTAAAAAGCTCCGTGTCGCAAAATCCTGATGCGGGAAGCGAGGTCGTAGGCGTGCAGGGCACTATTGCAACAGCAAAGAAAACACGGAGGGGACCGCGGACGGACAGGCGCGAGCACCGCCGCCCATGGAAACCTAAACCGAAGCGCTGGAAAAACNAAAAACAAACCGGGAGAAGCCAAAGGGGAGAGCAGAGCCAAGGGCACAAGCTCGGAGCGGGACAGACTCCCTTTCTTGGGCAGCGGGCGCCAAGTCAACCCGCGCGCGCGCTGCACGTCTCATGAGTGTTACTCACAGGCAGAGCTGCAGCTTTGGAGAAGTCTCGCTAAACTGTAAAGCACAAAAACAGCAATAAAAAAAAAGCCAGTTCTCAGATGCGTGCACAAACACACACTTGCAAAAGAAAAAAAAGAGGGAAAAAATAGGAAACAGGTTTATAATAAGGCCTCTGCAAACACGTGAAATAACAGCTGGAGTTTCTGCTAGCTCTGCTACAACCTGGCGCCCGCGGGCTTTCTTGCAGCCTCCTTGCTCCCTTCCATGTCCTACAGGAGACCGCAGCCAGGGTGCAGTTACAGATGTAAAAAAAATAACAACAACAACAACAAAAAAAAACTTCCAAAAAAAACTTCCAATGTTATGGTAGCAAATTCATCAAAAGGAAAAGCAGCAGAGAGAGAAAAAGGTATTTCACAGCATCGCGTGCAGGATCACTATCTGCCCTTCCAAGCACTGAAAACTAATCCCCCCGCTTCCCCTTTTTATCCCGCTGCAAACTTGACAGAACCTCCTAGCGCTTTGCAGTTGAAATTGGCAGGTCTTAAATTAATTGACTCCGATTTTGCACAACAACATGTTTAGCTGCGAGTTGGCCCGCGGCCCGCTTGGCTTGCCACCGCTCCCCAGACACTTTTCAAGCAACCTCCCAAACTTCATCACACGTCTACGGCGAGGAGAGCGGGTTGCCAGCGCGCCCGCTCCCTGCCAAGACCCAGTCCCACTTCCCCGTGCTCCCGACTCCCCCGGTGTTTTCGTTGCTCTCGTTAATGGCCCGTTAAATTATTCCGATGGCCTCCGCGGGTTTTGCTGCTCCCATCTCCGACGCTGGTTCCGTCCTTGCTGGGTCTCATGGGAACCACGGCCCCGGGACCGGCGCGTGCGACAGGCACGAGGAGAGTCGGGTTTTGAGCTGCTCTGGCACATCCCGCTGCACCTAATGCCCCAAAGATGGAGCAATGAGGGGGATCCAGCTCCAGCAGCAGCTCGGAAGCCCCTGGGAGCACCAGGGTTAGCTCTGCCGCGATCCCAAATGTGGGAACCAACGCAGTGGCCGGGAGGGACGCGGTGCCTCCGTGTCGCGCTCTCGTGTGTCACCTCCGCCACCCGCGCCGAGTCCCCAAAGACACCAGGTTTGGAGCCCAGGCGGCCCCAAGGAGGTTTCCAAGCCCCGCGGCGATGCTCTGCCCCGAGACGCTGCCTCGGCCAAGCACCAACCCCAGCGATGATTCAACCGCGGCTCCGGGCGCTGATCTCGTCCTGCCCGAGGAGCCTTCCCCAGCACCGGGCTCCTTTCCAGGGCATGTCCCGAGCACGAGGCGCGTTCTGGACGAGCAGGAGGAGGATTCCTCCCGCTCTGCCTCGAGCCCGGGTCGAGCAGCTGAGACTCCACAAAAGCCAAGCTGGGGGTGGGTTGTTTGTGTGATTTCATTTCTTGAATAAACAGAAACATCCTGCGTGCGATGAAGAGCCTTTATGGAGAACGCACCAGCATCGAGCTCGGCAGCGGGGAGCGCAGCGCTGCGAAGGCAGGAGACCAAAGGGATGCGCAGAGCTCCGGCACAGCCACAGCTCCAGGCCACACATGGGGATAGAAAAACCTCCCAGGAAACATAACCCAGTCCTCGTCCCATAAAATCTCTTGGTTTTCCTATCAACCTCCCCTCCTTCTGCTGACCCTCTTGCAAGCAAGGGTTACGAATAGGCCATGCAACAAGAGCTGCAGAAGGAAGGGGCAGCCAAGGTGATAACGTAATTCCTGGGCATTAATTCTACTCTCTATCACCTCCTGCCTGAGGATATTGCAGCTTTCCACAAACATTTAAGGCTTGCTGCTCCTTTTGGCACAGAGGAGACGTGTCGGGCGCAGACAGAAGCGCAGTGACCACATTCACCCTCCCAAAGACGGTGGCATCAACTCAGCCCTGCCAAAAACGAGGACTCGCCTGGACTTAGGCACCTCCGTCACCTCCTCAGCACGACAGCCCCTGCCATCCCGCCTGCTGGAATCGCGCCAGGAAAACACATGCTTTTGTTTAACTAGCTTAGACCGAGGGGGAAACCTTCAACCGTGACACACACACACACGGAGACACAGAAATTCTGGAGTTGTTTCTGTTGGTCGAGTTGCAAAATAGGGCAAAGTTTCCATTTTCGCTGGGAACCTTCAAAAATACGTGTCCCCCAAACCATCCGTGAAGCACTTTTGGCATTTATTGGCATTAACTTTTCCTGTGATGGTTATTTTATAGAAAAGTATCATGTTCTTAATGAAAGACATCCCCGCAAAAATCACCAACTATTACAAATAATCTCTTTCATTCTATTTCTCTCTGCTCCATTCACAGATACAAACATGAATTATGGAGGTTAGGGGGTCACAAACAACATTTTCGACTCAAAAGCTCTGTCCAAAGGGAATCACCAGTTCTCAGCATTACTGCAGAGAGCAGCAGCTCTGGCAGGGGCACCAAACTCACTCGATTTGTAGTAGTTCAGCTCACAAAAACACTGCTGTTCTGCAGGTACATGGTGCATATCTCCAGCTGGAAGTGTAGGGTTGAGTCAAATAAACCCATAAATAATAAAAATAAAAAAGCAGGACCATCTCTAATCCGAAAACCAGTGTTCTCAGGGATTTGGACTAGATTTATAACCAAACCTTTTGCAGCAATGCAGTAAGACATTGCTCACACGTGTCAGCACATGGGACAACAACTGGAAAGGGAAAATGAGTAGAGGTAAGTGGAGCTGCTCCATTCCCCCCAGGAGAGCTGCAGAGAGGTACCAAAAGCCACCTGGACGGATATGGTACCGGGGAGGGCTGGATGCTTTTTAATGACTTCCATTTCCAAGAACAGGTCTTGTTTCAACAGCTTGTGCAAGCAGATGTCAGGCAAAAAGGCATCTCTGAGGTTCAAAAGGACAAATCCGGACAAGAGAAGGGACGCGGGAGAGGAAGGACAGTGTCCACGGATGCAGCAGAGGTTGAGCCTTGCTAATGCAATCTGTAGTTCAACACATCCCATGCGAGATGCTGGACCACAGTGGTCTCTCCATGCGGGATCCAGGCTAAGGAGCGACACGATGCGCTCGAGATGCTCATCACAGCGCAGGGTGAGCATGGATGCACCACGGGCTGGGAGATGCCAACCCAGAAAACGTCTCCATTAACCACGCAGCAGCCCCACAACATATTTTTACCCCTGAAAACGACCCTGTTAATCCCCAGTTGGCAACGCTGGGCCTCAATGCTCACATTCCCAGTGGGGTTACTGCACTTTAAAGAATCCTTTAATGAAACTAAACTTTTAGCTTTATGCAAGCAGATTTTCCTCGGCATTTGCCACAACCTCTTGATTCCCCGCTCCTCCATCCCCACGCAAAAGGTGGTCATTTTTGACCTCTTTTGAGATAAGCCGCCGCTGGGTGAAGACGCCAAAGCTCACGCAACAAAGAGCGCAGGCATCCTGCTCTCCAAGCATCTGCTCTCAGCATCAAACCAAACGCTCTCCTCAGCTGGGAAGAGAGCCCAGGCATCTCATTTCCCAGGTTATTTGCTCTAACCATGAGCTCGCGGCCCTTGAGTTTCTCATACACAGATTTAAGAGGGGGAAGGAGAGGCAGGCAGGAAACCCTGAGCTAAGACACGGAGTGTTTATCTCACCTGCTAAAAGAGAAACACATCTTTAATTTTAAACGTTGAGCGTAAAAAGATATCCCTCGAGGCTCATAAACATACCGGGAAGAGAGGGAGAGTAACACAGAGCAGCCCCTGGGGAAATAAGCAGGGAATTCAATTTGGGAAGTTCCCACCCCTTGAGCCGGGTGGAAACTGCCCCCCGCGCTGCCTTGCTTGGTGCAGGGCAGGGAGCGGAGGCAGGAGGCGATTCCAGGGATGCTCCGGGTGCTGGACCCTTCGGAGCGGCTAGTTGCGGCACAACAGACCCGGCTCCGCAAGCCGAGATCCGTCGGGAAGCGCGTCCCAAACGGCAGCGCACACGCAACCCTTCCTAAAGCTGTCGTTTTCCATGGCTAATTACAGACACAGTCACCCTGACTTAGGCATGGGCCTATTTTTGGAAGCTTTTAAAGAAAAAAATACATATATATACGCACACATATAAATTCCTACATAAAACCCACCAGGGCTGCCCTGAATTTCTCCTGCATGGAATTTTTCAGCCGTGATTCACGCGGCAGCTGCCAGTTGCTTCGGGCTCGGCGTCAATGGGCCCGACGAGCCGGCGCGAGGGCAGGTGGGCGCCCGCGCCACCCACCACGAGAGCGGCGGCAGGAAAACCCTCCGCTTGGCTCGGCGCCCTGCCGCGACCGCCCGCGCCAGGGTTTTGCATGAGCGTCTTCCCAGGGAATGGAGGTTTCAAGCGTGCCCAGGACGGGCGCCACCGGCGACATCGGTCTGGCGGAGCCCGCTTTTTGGCAGGGGCCTTGGGGAGGAAGCGAGAGAGACGAGGCGGATTTCTGCAGCGCTCCCCGGCTGAGGAAGACGGCATCCACGCATCTCGTTTTCCTCGAGCTGCACAAACCGCTCGTACAACGTTTAGCATCGCCCCTTCCCGGCTCCGTTGGCCCCGCTGCGCCCTGTCCTCGCAGCCCCAGAGGACACCGAGGTGTCCCCAAAAGCATGAGCGCAGCCGAGGCCTCGGGAGCCTCATGCCTCGCAGCGCCCGACCGGGCGCACGGCTTGGCGAGCGCTAAGCCCGCGGCTGCCGGCAGCACAAGGTTTGCTCTGTGGATGCAGGAATGTAATTAAGATCTACGGGGCTCTGTCAATCACCAAGGGGAAAGAAACGGCAGGAAAAATCTCTCTTGGGACTTGGCAGAGGTCTGTGTGTTTCTGGCGCCGAGGTGCCCGAGGGGCTCAGCTGGGTAGCACAAATCCAAGCCGCTCTGAAGAGGCTACGAGGTTCTGTGCCCTCTGCACAGCCTTCATGGACCATAACTTTCCCAAAGACAAGACTAGGCTCTCCTCGTGGGCCCCATCCTCCTCCTCCAGCCTCAGAACTTGCCCCATCGCTCATCCTGGGAGGGAACAGCATTAAAAACCATCTCCTCCACATGCAGCTCCGTGACCAACAGCTCTGCAGAACATCGAGGAGCCCAAGGGCCCTTCCCCTCGGCCAGCCACGCTGTCCCCCACCACGGCACCGTGTTCCCGTGACATCCTTGGAGATGGATCTCATTGCCAACATGACAACGTGTGACCAGCGAGGTCCTCCCTGGTCCTCACCCTGGACTGCCCTGCAGGCTGCACTGACGCCCGCTCAGCTCTCCTTGACCAGGGGAACGTTGCTCCTTGGTGCAAGGGAAACGGGGACAGTTGAGAGCCTCATGGAGAGCAGCGTGAGCCAGAATGTCCCCAGAAGCAACTGCTGCTGCAAAAGGGAGAGTTGAGCGGTACCAAACACCACCCCAGCCGCGACCAGACGGGATGAAGGAGCTGGGGAGCAAAGTTTCCTCGAGCCATTTGCTGGTTGCCACTAATGCGAAACCCTCCTGCGCTCCAGCCCCAGGGAAGGCAATTCCCTGCCGGCCTCCGGACTCGCAGCTGGCAGGGAATGGGAGGAAGCGCGGTGCCCTGGGGCTCCGCAGGAGCAATGGGAAAGGCAGAACCTGCCCAGCGCAGCCCCCCTCCCAGATGGTCCCCGCAGAGTCGCATTAACCCCTCGCTTCCCTGCAAAACCGAGTTGTTTAGACACGCTAGATGGGATGGGGCATCCAATCTGGAGCCCCAAACCGAGCATCCCACGCAGAGCCATCCCGTTAAACCATGGGGAAAGGCGAGAGCACCCAGAGCGCTGCGGGGAGCCTCGTGCGGCCACGAGCCCGCGCGTCGCCAGCGCCCGCGCCGGCACACAAATTGCTTCATTAAATTTCATCGCATTAAGGCGGTTTCACGAGTTTAGCATTGTCCCCGGACTATTGTTTGCCTGAAAATTAAATTACGGCAACGTCGGTTGTTTCAACGAGTCTGTCAATTAGGGACGCGGCTGGAGGAGGCCGATGCCCCGGCAGGCAGGTGACGCCGCTTCCCTGCGCCCCCGGCACCGGCAGGGTGGGAGACGCTTCCTGCGCAGGGAAGGGGGAATTAGCACCCGGGAAGGGGGAATTAGCACCCGCGTGAATGGGGAATTAGCACCCGCGTGATGCTCTCGCGGTGCCACTCGTGCCAGACACAGTGCGAGCAAGCCCAGCTGCACGGCAAGCACCAGCATGGCCATTGGGAACACATATCCAATCCTCCTCACCCACCGGAGCAGCACCA
This sequence comes from Crypturellus undulatus, assembly GCA_013389825.1. Classification (NCBI taxonomy): domain Eukaryota; kingdom Metazoa; phylum Chordata; class Aves; order Tinamiformes; family Tinamidae; genus Crypturellus; species Crypturellus undulatus. The sequence goes on from VWPW01000314.1 coordinate 10,230, forward strand.
GGCAATAATCCCTCCCAGCAGCCGAAACCTGCGATTACGAGGAATCCTGCTCGGCCATCCAGGCCTTTTTGATCTTTCCAGATTACAAAGCTTCGCCGTGAATGGGATCTCTTTGAAAAAAAAAATTCTCATTTATTCTTTTTTTACCCTGAGCAGCTCCTCTCTGCAGTATCAGAAACAAAGGTGACCACCTCTTGCTTTGTAAAGAAAGCTGTGGAGTGAAGCGGACTATAAATAGCACCCAAAAGTGACCCATATCCTCAGCTGAGGGGAATGAAATGAAGAAGAGTGAACGAACGGCTTCAAGGTCAGGGAGACTTTTTGCTTTGTTTTGTTCAAGGTCTGGTAATTTTATCAATGTTAGGAGAGCAATCCAAAATCATCATTGTGGCTGGAGCTAATAAAAACCACACAGGCTCCTTCAGCCTGGCTCTGTTTCTTTCTTTTTACACAGATTATTCCAGGGGATGACGCTTCCCCCGGCTCCAGCTCTCCTGCGGCTACCTTTGCCCTGTTACGTTTCTGCTCCATCAGCTTTTTGGTGCCCCAAACCCCATCTCATCAGGTCCTGCACGGAGTCATTGACATACACTGCCCTCGAGAGCACAAAATGTGGCAAAATTAAAGCGCTACTGGATTATCCAGCCTTGCTTCAGCATCGTCTCCCCTCTTGCCCAACCTCCTCGTCCGCAGGGACGCGGCTGCCGCGTGGTGCTGGCTCTCCTCCTTCCATCCAGCTGCTAAATTGCATTAAAAGAACCAAGCGCCCATTAAGTAAAACTTTCCCACTATTGCTTCCCAAGCAGACAATTGCTCTGGCTGCCAGGGGGATGTTTTGTGGCAGCCGCTGGTCCCCCGGTACACAAAAAGCAGAGAGGTGCCAAAAGCAGCTCCGTTACGACACGGGCCACCCAGGGAAGGGGTCTGGGGGCCGCGACGTCCACAGCAAACCCCAAGCGATGGCACTGCCCTTCACGTGTCCCGCTGCAGCTCTGCTCCCCTCTGCCACCAAGGGCTCTCTCCTTCCTCCTATTCCCACCCCAATCCTATTGCACAGCAGGGTTTTGTACCCGGCGCACAGCACAAATTTGGCCCCTCCATCCAGCCAGAGATGATATGTAAACCTCAAAGACCCACAAAACAGGACAGGAAAGAAAGGATGTGGGTGGGTGCACAGAAACTGGAAATATTTCCAGTTTTGAGGTGTGGGGGAACATATGGGAGAAAGGAAAACTGAGGGAAAATAGTAAGTATTGGAAATATATCCATCTGGGTGGAAAAGAGCTAGAAGATGGACGTGGTGCATGGTCCATCCTGTGCGCTCCGGACTTCCACATCCCAGCGGCTGCTCTCCGAGATGTTCCCCGCTGCCAGCACAATTCCAGGTCTGTCCCACCAGCCTGCTCCAACCCACGCTCAGCCATGCAACCCGCTCGAGGGATTACAGCGAGGACCATCAAACTCATTCCCTCGCGAAGCGCCACCATATAAAATGCAAAGTATTCTCCTTATTGTGGCCTGAGCCAGGATTAGCACCCGTGTCTCCTAGGGCTGGAAGACTCCTTCCCTTATCCACGTGTAAACCCTGGTGCCACATCTCCGGCTGCGCTCGCATCCGAGCCACGGGGGCAGCTCGGGAGCCCCAGCAGCCGCTGAGACGGCCCGGGGGCAGCTGAGCCCGGTGTCCCGCGTTCCTCCTGTCTCGCTCTTGATTTATGGAGAATTTTCCTGGAGGCTCCCGGGCCAGCTGCCACGAGGATCGCGGCATTCGGGCCGTGGGGATTAGGGCCAGCTGACTTACCCAGGCAGCGCTCGAGATCCCGCTCCCACCGAAACCCTCTTGGTGCTGCTGGACCTGGCAAAGGGATGGCCACTAACTGCAGGAAGATGAGTCCTCCCTACCATACCCAGGGCTCACTCCTTCCCCACGGCATCCCACCCGGATCGTGCTGCAGCCTGGAGCAGCGCACGCACGTAGGACCCTGCAAAATCGCTGGTTTTTCCATCCTCACACCCCGACATCGCCCATCTCCCCCGATTCCCACGTCAAACAAGAAGGGACAGGGCCGGGAGCAGGCGGCTTCCCCGCTCCGGCGGAGCGCGGATTTCCTCCCTCCGGCGGGCCATGGGATCAGGGCACATTCCTCAGGCCCCATTAATCTGGGCTAATGGGGCTGCACAAAGGCCACGCTGGATACCAGCACTGACCCCTTCCACCCCGAGCCCGGTGTAACCCCGGCCTCAGAAATCGCTGCCTTCCCGATGAGCCGTGGGGCTCCCCGGCGGCCTCCCTTTTCTCCCAACCCTTTGGTGGGAGGCAGGGGCTATTCTCCCACCTGAAAAGCCAAAATTAGTCAGTGTTGGAGCCTGTGAATGCGCACAATGGCTCTAACAGGAGGGACTTGACAGGACTGAGGCCTCCCCGCTCATTTCCATCTCAATGGGGGGGATTTAGCCCTGCTCTGTCCGTCCCCATGGGGCAACCTCGGGCAGGAGATGAGCTCCGGATCCTCAGCCACATCGGGGCTCGGAGGGGGCCACAATATCGGGGTGCCAATATCCTGCCGTTTTATTCCCTCAGCTTCCTCATACCTTGGTCCTTCCCACTCCCCCTTCCTTGCTGCGGCTCCCGTCAGCCCATCGTCTTCACCCCACCAAACTGCACATCCCTTTTCCAAAGGGAATCTCAGCGGGAGGTTTGGGAGGGCAAGGCGAGAGGTCCGGCTTCCCACTGCTAACGCCTGATTGAAAACCCAGTTCCTACACAGCAGCTCCCTACTGCTGCCTCCGCGCTTCCCTGATCCCTGAAGGGAGACGCGGCTTCGGGTGGAAGTGCCCACAGAGCATCCCAAGGGCTCGGCTTGTCCACGCTCCCAACAAGTCACCTTTTCCCGGTGCCCACGGAGGCTGCTGGGCAAAGCCTCACGGTGACATTACCCTCCCGACCTCCACGGATGGAGGTGACGCGGCCGGGGACCTGCTCCATCCGCACATTCCGCACAGGAGGCCGGAGCAGAGCTCGCTGCTGCATCCCGCCACGCAGGGAGCCCGCTCAGCGCTTCGTGCGGGCGGGAAGAGCTACGGATGCGAGCGGAAAACCTGGGACACGGCGACGGAGGAAGCAGGGATTGGGGATGCGCCAGCAGCCAGCGCATCCCCGGCAAAGCCAAGGGCGCAGGAGCAGGACGAGCCCCACGGCAGCGAGCAGGAGCCCAAGCGCTCGCGGGGTCTCCCCATGGAGTCACTTGAGGACGGGAGCTGCTGCAGCCCCTCGGCGATCCCGGAGGCCAGCGGTTCACCGGGGATTTCTAATTGTTTCCTCCAACAATGAAACATCCTGTTGGGATGCAAAGGCTCCGCCGAGCGGGGCCTCTTCCTCCTCAGCAGGAGCCCGGACCCGCGCGGGCTGCTCCGCTCCTCCTCCAGCCCCATCGACTCCACGGAGCGGCCCCGCGAGCCTCCACCTTGATTAAAACAGCGGCACTCAAAGACTCCAGCGAGAGCTCTCGAGGGGGCGGGCAGCCGCCGAGAGGTATTTGATGGATTCGCTTTGGCAACCGTCGGCTACCTTGTCATGCCAATAAAATTATTGCTATTGATTGGGGAGAAAGGCAGACGCGCGCGCCGCAGCCCCGACCCCCAGCCCGGGGGACTTCGCAGAAGCCCCACGGAGCCGCTCGCAGCGTGGGGAGGGCAGAGGGGGGCTCCCGGGGAGGGGACGGAGCGGGAAAGGGCAGAGGGACGAGGCGGGAGGAACAAAAGGCCCTTGTGCGAGGGGACAGCTGCCTCCCCGGCTCCAGCGACACACGAGGGCCGCGCGGAGGCTCCAGCCACGCGAGCACCACCAGGACAAGGGCACCCCATGCCGAACGCACCTCTGCACCCAGGATGGGCGCACTGACCCAAAACGGGGATGCTGAGGCCACCCGCTTGCAGCAGGGCTGTTCCTGCGGTGCAAACAGGCTACATGGCCAGGGTGCAACATGCAACCCTCATGCTATTCACCCAGCGGTGACTTCAGCCGGGGTGGCAAAGCACAGCCAAAACCCTGCAAAAATGTGTCCTGGAGCGTTGCAGAGGCAGCAACAGAGCCAGGAAAGGCTTCTAGGGCAGCTGGGTGTGCTGGACAGAACACAGGAGATGCCAAGGGAGCCCTAAACAACCACAGGATCAATCCGACGGGCTTAGCAGCCCCCTGGTCCAAAAGAACCCCAGTGAGAGCCTCCTTGGCGAGGGGCAGGCTCCCCCGGGCAGCGGAAAGCAGGGTCACGAGGGGAGCTGAGCCCTTCCGCACACGCTCCGCGAGCCGCATTTCACGCGCCGGGACACAAGGAGCCCATTCTCAGGCGGGAGCCCCCTAAGCTGCCTTAGCGCTAAGCGGAGGGCGGTAAGAACGGAGCGCATGGCCGGATTTACGTGTAGGTCCATGCAGACCGCAACCTCACCAGGTCGTGCCTGAGCACTGCCCTGTAGCCTGTGAGGGCAAAACGCTCATTTGTGGCCCAAGAGAGCGGCTTTTGGCAAGGTCTGGTTCATATGTCTGTTGCTAGCCCCACCGCGCTGGCCTGGGGAGCAGCAGGATGGGGGACACCAGCCCTCTGCACTCGACAAGCTGCAAACGCACTCGGGTTAGCGGGTACGGCGATGAAGGGCTCACGGTTGGACTCGATCTTAGAGGTCTTTTCCAACCATAATAAATCTATGATTCTCAAGTGTCCCCAAAGACAGGAGCAGTATCTCCACGCCGATGTGTCCTCCCCTCCGCTTCGCTCGTCCCCGGAGCAAGGGAGGGATCCATCACTTTGAGACCCATTCCAACAAGTCACCACTTGATTCACAAGCATCAACCTAGACATTCCAACACCAGGATACAGTTTTGGGGGGGAATCTTTACCTCTCTGGGCACCTACGTGATCTCACAGGGACTTATATGAGCACTGAGCTCAGATAGGACAACTCAAGGCCCCCAGACACCCAGAGTGGACACACAGCCCCACTGAGGCCTGGGCGAGCAGAAGGCTCCATCTCCTGCCCAACAACCCTTGGCATCAATCCCACATCCAGCAAAGGAACCGCTGGCCAAGACACCCAGCGCATGACTAGCAGATGCCCCGTGCTCCCCGCAAAGCCGGAGGGGATAATGATAATTATGGACACGAGAAGAAAGGGGAGCTATTCACGATGGGAAAATATTTTGCTTTTAAAACACTGAGGGAAAAATCACATCTTGGAAGCAAGCTGAGCAGTGGGGAAAGCACCAGTTTTGCCCCAGGCAGCAAGGGAAAAGAGGCAGAGGAGTCTACCCGGCAACATGGAAATCCCTGCAAAGCTCCTAAGCAGCAGCTTCCTCCTCCCAACCTGATCCCTAACCATCCCCTCCGCCTTGCCCTGGAGCTCCGCTCACCCCAGCCTCTTCCCAAGCTTCACAGCATCCATTTCGGAGTCCAGGATGCCGGAGCAGCACCGGGATGTGTTTGCGTAGGGGCAGGGATGACCCACTTAGCGTGAAGAGTTTATTTGTTTTATTTTTTATTACTATTAAAGTGGAGAAGCCAAAGAAATCAGGCAGAGGGGCCAGCTCAGCTGTGCCTTCCGTGGGAGAGAATAAACAAGCCACGGCGAGCAGGAGCTCCAGGGGGGAACAGATTCCCGACACAGACGCTCCCTAATGCGTTAGCACCCAAGGCCATCTGGTTTCAGGAGGAGGAGGAGAGCGAGAGGGATTACAGCGGCGACCGGACAGCCAGATCCAGACGGAGAAACATCCCCCAAAAATCAGAGCTCAGGGGGCTGGGAGACTTTTGACCTGACGCCGTCTCGGTTGGGATGATGCTCCTGTTTGTTGCAATAGGACAGCAAAGCAGCCAGGGCAGCCTGAGAGCAGGGGCAACGTGCCAGCCCGCTGCCAGGGGAGCACGAGCAAGGCTCAGAGGTGCCATCCTGGATTTCGAC
>VWPW01000315.1:0-19097 GCA_013389825.1 Crypturellus undulatus
ACATCTCTACTAGGAAAAAAACGCTCCCGTTGCAGTTTTCCACATTGTAAACCTCCCGGAGAGCTGAGAGCTGCAGAGATGGCTTTGTATCATCCAGCACATCTCCAAACATGACGCCAAGCCCCAGTTTTCCAGGCTCTCCCATCTATCTACATCCACTTATTATGCTGCTGTGAGACTTTAAAAGATCTTTAAAGATCCAGGGATGCAAAGCAACGAGACATTGAAGCACTGAGCTCTGTGAGGGCTCCCGCTTTCTTCCCAGCACTCAGATGCAGCCTGCTTAAACTGCCTGGGACAACTGGCATTTCTGTGCCAGGAAAATGTCTTTAGATCAGGAAAGGGAATGGAATTTCTCTGTCTGAAAATCCTCCGAGATGAAGCACATTTCAAGATAAAAGGCAGCTCTGGAAAAGCAAAACTGAACATACTGTCCTAATAAAATTTATACAGGAAATTTCTGACTTCACTCCAAAATGTCATTTATAGGAAACTTATACATTTTCCACATGCAATGCCATTGCCTTCAGCCTTTTTTTGGAGGGAGGGGCAGCACTTTTGCTCAGAGAGCTATTTAACAGGGAATATCTCCAGCAATTCCCAANAGGGTCCTCGACTGCGCTGCTGAAGTATAAAAGTCTTTTCAGCAGACCCTACTTCCATGGGGAAAAGTCATCCGCGAACGTTGACTCTCCTCCCTGCTGCTGGATGAGGTTACAGTGATCTTTAAACACCCCTTTTTATCCCAGAAGCCAGGGCTGGCTTGAAGAGCAAGTAACATTTGTGCACGCAGTGGTTCAAGGACAATAGACGTGAATCCCAGCAAGGAAAAACAGCAGTAGGATCAGCCCTGCGAGCGCACACCCCCGTCGAGCCTCCGTGTGGGAGCCACAATTAATTTAGAATTGCCTACGATTACGGTGCAGAGCCTGAAATAGCAGGAGCAGCATTTGTCTGGTCTGATGGGCACTTGTCCGAGGCCCCACGGGCAGAGTTCATGGCTCCAGCGAGCGCTGATCTAAAATAGAAGCTGGAGACTTCATGAATGGGAGGTGAAGTGCAGGCAGCCCAAATACACAGATCCCAACGCATCGCCCTTGGGATAAGCCTCAGCATCACAGCTCTCGTGCCACCGCATCCCCGGGTCCCGTTTCTCCTCCTCGGGGGCAGGCAGAGGATCACAATCTGACGCTGCTCAAGCTGGGGAGCAAAGTCTTCCAAAAAGCAAAGTGGTTTTCTAGGTGTAGCCCTTAATGAAGAGTAGAAAGCAGCTGCCTTAGCATGGGCTGAAGCAAAATAACCAGGTTGTAACAAGCGCAACCAGACTCTGGCTAGGTTTCCAGTTCTGTCCCAGACCTGGATAGCGATTTTCCAGCGTGACAGAAGGGATCTTGTTGGAGTAGTGACTGCAGGCTCTGTTTCAAAGACAGCAGTTTAGGTATTAATGGTGTGTTGCCACAGACAGACATAGTTCAGTACCGACCTCAAACCCTGCCATCAGCAGCCTCAGTGCAAGCAGGAACAGAGCTCCTCAGTTTAAAGCGTTCCAGCGTACGTTTACCCAGCGCCCTGATGTCAGCATTGCTTCAAATCCATGAATTCCCTCTTTAAACAGGTGCATCAGTGAAGCAAAGGCAAAAATGTCAGTGACAGACCCAAGCAAATCATTATGGAAGGAAGAAATAAATCAAGAGCAAAAATGGTAGAAGGCTTCTGTTTTTGCTGCATTGATATGAGTGTAAATCAATTATTCTTAATTGCTGAAAAGTAGAGGTAAATGAATAACCTTGAAGGAGCTGAAGATGCTTCCCCAGCCTACAGCAGCTTTGGATGAGGCAGAAGCACCTGAAGTGCCTGTCGAAGCCAAGCTGGGCACGTGTAAACACGAGTCAAACCCGATTATCAAAGCAAAGCTGCTGGAGAGAATGGGGTGCTCTAAAATCTGCAATTGTTCTGTGAGAAACACAGTGGTTACACTAATCTTTAAATTGTGGCTAAATGAAAGGCCTTCTCCACCCCCAAGAAATTTCCATCATTAGAAAGTAGAAGTGTAGGAGGAGGGAAAGGCCTGGTTTAATGGGAAGGGGTTAATCTGGTTTAATCACGCACTTATGAGGCGGGGTAGGTCTGTGATGATAAATTTTGGGAAGAACACACTGGAACACACGTGCTTCATTCTCACTTGTACAAACTTCTGAGCAACTTTACTCAGCTGTTGCATAACCAGAAAAGATCTAAACAAAAGAAAAGGAATGAAGCTCCTGTAATTTCAAATCCCTGGCATGCAGTCTCTGAAGCTATTCGGCTGGATTAGCATTGCTCTGCTCTTGTAATGTCAAGGACACGCTGATCAAGAGAGGGATGGAAATAATGCTGAGGACAGAGCAACTGGATTTCCATTCCCTGCATAAGAAAGGATGAGGAAAACTAGAAAGCACAGGTGAAAGAGTTGAAACCCAGTACTTTTTGGATGGCTGCCATCTACAAGCATAGCCTGTACACTTGCTTAGCAGGACACTCAACATTAGAGGGTAAACCACACCACTTTTGAGCAACTGTTTGCAAGAAAGACCAACTGGAAGAAACAGCAGGAAGTTAAAACATCCAGGCAAACATTTCAGAGCCCCCAAGTCACTGCACAGTCTTTCTTTAAGCCTCTCATCATGTTTCACTCCTGCAGCTCAAGAGGCTCCAACACTACACAGCATCCTTGGATCACTGTCCCTAACTGCTCTAAGCAAGGATGACAAAACCAGGACATATCTGTATAGGATTTTATTAAAGTAGGCATTGTCCACAGCTAACAAGAGTTGAAAAAATACTCTTAAAATCTGTTTTCTCCCCTGAATATGTAATGTAACAGTTACAGTCCTCAAATGTTATGAGAGAAGTCTCTGCCCAAAAACATGAACTTCAATTGAACTTCAAAGTAGTAGCAAAAGTTAAACATTTTGTATCATGTCAAATTGGTCCAATGCAGAAAATACTTTTAACAAAGCCACAGAGGATGTGGGGAAAATCTGGAAGGGAAAGGGGAAGATGCATGCAGCCTTGGTCATAGGTTGAAAACTAGAATTTCAAACAGGAACTAGACTAAATAGTGAAGGATTGTAATAAGATATGGCTATTGCATCTTTTCCTCAAACCATATTGTAAGAGACAGCTGTTCAATTTCATACTTTGCAAAATAGAACTTACTTAAATGGCTACTCCTAAATGGAGTCAGTGACTATTGGCAAAAGATTTGTTTAAAATGTCATATATTCGTGTTTCATCTTCACTGCAACACCCTATTCAAAGCTTTGTGCAACACCACAACCAAGAAGAGTTTGTATCAGAAGGAATGTTTTTGCTTAACCCCAGCTTTGAGCTAGAATAAAGGAGAAGACCTAGAACTTTGTTTGAATCAAGGAAATGAAGTCAGTCCCAATAACAACTCTATGCACAAATAGAGTATGTAAAGAGTGTGTGTGTATATATACATATAGAGAGTATGTGTATAAGGAGAGTGAATCATAAAATACTGGAATAGATGAGACATTGGTGATCATGTTAAAGCCTTCATTTGATGCTTCAGGCTAACGGTTTAGTGGAAGATAATCCTGTTTTGGCAGGGCAGAGGACAAATCTGAGCTAGTCTTTTCTTGTGGGGTATGACTGAGACCAACTTTGCTGGCCCATTGGGCCAAATACTACATTTGAACAATGTGAGAGCTATTAGAGTGACCACCATTAAAAAAAAAAAAGTCTTAAGAAATGTAAACATTGTAAAAAAAAAGTTTCAATATGGGCCACATCCCTTGAGGTTTTTAAACCTTAAATACCTGGGAAATCCATACTTTAACAGATTCAACAGTATAAGATACATACAAAACCAAGAGATAAAAAGCTCAGCAAATATTTAAAATAACAGGGTTTCACCACAGAGTCATCATTTGAGGGTTACTTTCATGAGAAAACATATTCCACAGAGAATGCTGTGGACTTCCTCACAAAGAGGCAAAGATCATGGCATGCAGGGGTTACAGAGAGCTTAGCAGAATAACAATGAAGAGTTGTTTACAGCAAACACAGTGAACAAGATGTAGACAAGAAAATATTTCAAAATGGAACATGTCACCTGCAAGATTCACTGGAGTATGCAAGATAAAAATAGATATACATAACTTCACATAAGGAATTTGCAGTTATTTTGAATTGAATTGTGAATTATATTTTTCTTTGAAAAAAAAAAAAAAGTAATAAAAGTTCCCATTTATCAAGGCATGACATTACTACATTAATAGTAATATAGCCCAGATTTACACCACAGAAATTGATATTTCATCTAAAATGGCTCTCCTGTATCTCTAGTTCATCATTTCTTGTTCTCTAAATCTCTGCAGTAGCCTCTGAGTAATGATATCTTATTTACCTGCATCTACTAAGGCTCCCTTATTTACCCCTAAACCTCCTGCACATTAAACTCAAACGAGTGGAATAGTCCTTAAGTGTAACTAGAAACTACTAGCAAAAGACTGACAACTCCCCATCGTTCTCTAGGAAGGGGAGTGGATGGACATCAGGAATTTAGGCCCCTTGGCTCTAAATAAAAATCCATCTTTCACATTAAGTCAACAGCCTGAGCTTTTGTTTTTATGTGATGAATCCAGATAAGAATGGCAGAAAAGGCTGCCATTAAAACCCTGAAATAAATAAATATAGGAAGATACAGTTTTAGCTTCTGGATTCCTCTCTAAAGAATTAAAACATATAATAGTTGCATACACATAATATCTAAAAATACACATACAGCGCACATAAAAAAAATATAGTGAATGTAGTGAGCATTAATGATTTCAAAGGCTGTCATGACCCTACTGTAAGTCTAACTTACTCAGCCCACCTTCAAAACTTGTTCCAAGCAGTGTATGATCATGCTAGCAGGGCAAACTGGGAAAACAAAGGCAAAAATTAACAATAACCCTATTCCCAGGCCTGGAATTATGCCCTGGATTTGCATGTACATAGCAGCTCTTAGGATTTCAAACCTGTCTGTGAGGTTAAACTGAAGGCAGTAGCATTTTCAAACAGGATCAAGCTTAGCTTGTATATCCTGGTATTTTTAAAGCACAGTGAGAATTCAAGTCCTAATTTCTTTCACATTTATAGACATTAAAAGAATAATGCCACATTGTATGCCTTACATATGGACAAGTGTAGGTTTATACAGCACTGCGTGTGTATGTATATTGGAACTATTAACTACAGTTTCTTTTCAAACTAAAATTGCATCAATCCCTGCAATTTTGACAAGTTAAGTAGTTCTAATCTCTCAGCTGTAGAGAAAGAAGAAATAATGCTGTCTTAGTATGATCTAAGAAATTCCACTAAAAGCGAAAAACATATTGTTAACTCTGTATAATATTCCCAAAACAGCCAGTTTGACACTATTGCTCATGTCATTTGCTAAAGGACCACCAGGGAAGAGGAATGATTGGAAAAGTCACCAGGCAGGAGTATGTGGTTTCTTTTTTCTAGCTACTTGAAATGTGAAAGTTCAAGAACTCCGTCTTTGGCATTGGTGCCATTGCTGGAAACAGTACCAAGTGACTTGTTTTATCTAACTTAGAGTAGTAAATTCCAGCTACAATATTTTTCTGCCTAACTCTATTGCTACTTATGGAAAAGTGATAACTGACATGCTCTAAGACTCGGAAAATTATAAACTGATTTAGCCATTTCTTCCTGGTCCTCTGTGGAAATCTGGAAACATCTTATGAAGGATTTCAGTTAGCTTGAGCAATCCTGGAGTCAGACCCAAGGAAGCTAAACATTGTAGTCACCAACTCAGGGAGGTCATAATCATGTTTCCACCCCCAATCTTTCCGGGCATTGCTGTCATCAAAGTTCATTGGCCAGCTGTCAGCTGCAGCAAAAAGAAAGAAGAAACAACAAAAAAATCATGAGGCATAAGAAAGATATCTTGAACATATAATCACTGGCATGAAAGCTACCAAGCAAGATTTCAGAATCAAAATGAAACTTCAACTGCACAGCAGTAATTAAAACTGTTTAAAAAGGAAAGTTCACCAAAAAAGAGGGTACTAACCTATGGCCTGCCTGATTGCATCCACACTGTAGGTCACCTGCAGTTCAGGAACGTGTTTCTGCACCTCCTGTGCCAGCTCTTCTGGGGTGAAGCTCATGGCACTGATGTTGTACGTCCTCATGCTCAGAGCCTCAGCAGGAGCTTCCATGACCTCTAGAGTTGCCTTCAGACAGTCATCGATATACATCATAGGGAGACGGGTGTCTGGCTTTAGGTTGCACTGGAATTTGCCAGTTTTTATGGCATCATGGAAAATCTGGACAGCATAATCTGTGTAAAGATAATGGACATTTGTTTTCATTTGACTCCATTTGTTGTTCATTTTCCAACAGCAAACTAAGACATCAGCTGTCTTAGTCCGTCCCCAAAGTTTCCTGTCTAATAACTTGGCAGAAAAAGCTGTGCTGCAAAAGTATAGGATGCCAATTTAAGCCTTTATGCTATTCTGGCACTTGTACACTACAGCAGAATAACAGAGTTTTAAAATCTTATTTAAAGGAAATAATCTCAATGATTGTAATTGACCCAAACTTCCTCTGATTACTTTAAAAGGTAAAGACTATAAAAGTAAGTCCTAAGATGGGACCAGACACAAGTATTGTCCCAATTTTCTACTGAAACAGCTACTTTATACAGCCCAGAACTAAATTTCTACAAACATATTAGAACTACTACACTACTTACGTGTTTGCTATTCTTATAGCACTGAGGGAAGCAAGTCACTTACCAGTTGTTCCCCCTCCAGGCTGAGAGTCAGCAGATATAATTCCTGGATACCTCAGGCATCGAAAGTCTAGGCCGTATCGGTAATGGTAGTACTGGGAAAGGGAGAAACAGTTTTTACAAATCAAGACTAAAACGTGCAATTTGTTCCCACAAAACAAATCTGCTTGTCCCATTTTACAAACTTCCCGTGACAGGAATGAAAGAGCAGGACTATCAGTTAGGGAGTCCCCATTCCTTGAAAACTATTTAAGCTCTCTGCTCATACTTTTCTAGTTTCCATTCACATACTTAGTTATGGATTCTTTATATGGATCTTTCTTTATTGGATTCTTTATATGGATCATCTTGTAATACTAGGTTTAGTGTCCAGAAATTGGTAATTTCTAATTTCTGAAACACTTCTAGGTAGTAGAACCTCCAGAACTGACTTTTTCCTGCATGAAATGTTAAAGTGAGAATAAAGTAGATTTAAAGTATTAGCTTTAATAATTTTATGATTTTAAGAAATAATAAGTTGTGCACATAAAAAAAAAAATGCACAGCTTCAGTCTTGGAGATTATTTAGGGAGGGAGGGGAGAAGGTTATTGTGTTTCACAAAAGTCCAAATTTTTCTGGTAAGCTTTCACTAAGTTTTGTAAGCTTTCTTTTACACTATGCCATTAACTATGGCAGGCGATGCAGAAGTCAAAACCAAAATAACTAGAGAAGGGAATTATGTCTGCTAGCCTCTTCTCCTACTTACTTCTCCCATGAGCTCAGCGTGAACCTTAGAGACTCCATAGATTGTCCTTGGTCTCTGAATGCAGAGATCAGGAGTTGGATCTCGAGGAGAGGTGGGTCCAAAGGCTCCAATAGTGCTGGGAACAAAGAGTCGCAAATTATGCTCAGCTGCAATATCCAGGACATTGTGTAAACCTGGAACGATAAACAGGATTTTTGAGAATGTACATTGCATTTTCCTCAAGCTTCTGTGGAAGTCAGGAACTGAATTCACTGTTACGAGCACTGAAACCACGTACCAGTAATATTTACAGCTCTGGCCAAAGGGACGTTTGCTTCTCCAACAGCACTGAGCAAAGCACTGTAATGGAACAACCAAGTTATTCGGTTATTCACCACTATCTCGCGTAAATTCTTGTAGTCCAAGATATCCGAATAGATAAAAGGACCTAGAAGAAACAGAACCAATAGGAAATTGAGTGACAAGAACAATGAAGGCCGTGAAAAGTTCAAGATGAAAAGGTATTTGGGCAAGAACCAGCAAGCTGAGCTTCAAGATTTGACTGCACAACAAAACACATACCTTCCCTCAGCAATGCTCAACTAACTAGCAGTTACAGCTGAAGCTAAGGCAAACTTATCTTTACCCCAACAACAGATTAATCTAAACATGTTTTTTCCCCTCTCCTGCCTTCCCTGCTCTGTCTCCACTCAATGGCACAAGAACAGGGAACACTTGCTATTATACTAATCAAAAATTCAAATGTATAATTAAACGCTGAAGAGGAAGAAAACTAACTCAATCATATCTCTAATGAAAATATAAGAATCTAAACTACTCTATAGACAATCCTAACTTTATTTTCAAGCACAGAAAGAAAAAAAGCACAAATTTAATTTCCAACTTGTTCAGCCTAAAAGAATGCATCTGTTTTTACAGCGAAAGCATAAAAACCAGGCCTAACAACTCTAGTATTCATTTTGATCAACACAAAATGGCAAGGACACAGTGTAAAAGAGAAAAACATATACATTTAGGAAAAGGGAATGTCCTACAGAGGAAATCAATGTTTTAGAAAGATTTCAAAGCAGAAAGGAATTATTCAGAAGTTTTGAATGATTTGAATAGCAATTCATTCCATTTAATGTACATATTATTTAGATTTTGATAATGTTTATTGACCTCAGAAATAAGGTCAAGATTTTTTCCATATGCTCAACCAAGTCACTTACCACTATAAAAAACATTATCTGCAGGCTTTCTAATGTCGGACAAGATCACATTGTTCTTTCCAAAACGTTTCCTGTATAAGAGGGAAAAAAAAAGAAGAAAAAAAAAAAAAAGAAGAAAAAAAGACACACACACATAGTATAGTTAGTCCACAATCATTTTTTTTTGGTATTCTGCTATTCTATTTAGCAGGAGAAATATCTAAACAGTAGATATCACTGATAGAAAAGCATAAATCAGAAATTAATCAACACAAGATTAAAGCAGGTTTGATGGAGTAGCAGTACATTTCAGCTTTCTGTTATATGCAGAATTCTTAAATATACTTTAGAAGTGGTTGAAAACACAGAAGTCACAAAAAAAGAAAAACTACCAGAGACGGACAAAAGTTGTGAATGTTTTTGCTGCAATCAGTTCATCTTTCACCAAATCACAATAAATTCAAGATCTTATATCCTGATCTCCCAATCTTTATTTTTCTTTAAACTCTACTCAATATTCCTGAAATTCTGACAGATTAAAAAAGTCATAAAGTCTAACAATTAGATATTTAGCAAAGTTGATTTTTATTTTTTTTTCTCCTCTCCACACAGCCACATAATGCCTATTTAAAATCCCAATGTTTGCCTCTACTATGAAAAAATAAAAAAGAACTGAGTGTACTCTGAGGATTTAAACTGTGAATACTTCCATTTAAAGTCAAACTGACTCAGTGTCACTTGCATAAAATTATGTTATTTTGGGTCTCATGACCAAAATAAATACAGAAAGTACACCAGTATATCTAAACCAATCACAGGAATAACAAAGTTAGTCCACCTGGTATTTACAAAACCAAGCATTAAAAAATAAATAAATAAAACACACAAACTCAATTCCTCACTAATAGCAGATCACGAAACCATGACATACCTCAGAAGTTTAGCGAGTCCCACTCCAAGCTGGCCAAGACCCCCTAAAAGACAACAGGCAATTGTTAATCAGAGAAAAAACGTAATATCAAAACACAGAGTTCCATTATGAAATATAGGACAAATTAGTACTATTCTTCCTAGAGAGTTAATAACTTTTTAAATTATTTTCAAGGTCACAACTGAAGAACTGGTTTTAGCTTTCTGGAATAAAAGTAGTACGAAAGCTTACATGGGACCCTGATGCTATCACCCTACGGGAAAAGCTCACTACTATTCCAGAAGATTTTGGCAGATTTTTCTGTTCCCTTCTCCTCGATTTCCATATTCTTTCCACTAGGGAGGAAGAAAGGGAGAGGGGGAACTTGACAGAGAAGCTGGAGCAAGAACACAGTTATGACAGGAATCCTGACCTGTAATTAGCACCCGAGGATGATCCGACTCCGAAAAAGACACCGAATGAAAGCTGGCATCAGAGGCCACCTGGCGGGGTGAGATCCCAAGGCATCGGATAGGCACTACGGAAATCCCGCATCCACAGCCAGAGCTTTTAAGCAGCTGGGTGACTGCTCTGCTCATGCTTTTCACAACTGGCATCTTTCGCATTTAAATATGCTGTAACAAGGAAAAGAAAGAATTGTTACTCATAATGACTCATTCACATTCTTTAACTTTTTAAACTTTTAAACAGCACCTTAATGGAGAGTTTAAGAGGGGTTTCACACAAGCTAAGCCCCAACTAAGTTGCCAACCCAGATCAGCATCTGCTTATGGCAGCCTATGAAATAACATGAGTAGAGACGATGTATTCACCAGAGCGAGCACAAGAAAATATCCACAGCCCCAGCACAAAGAGTTTGGTATAACTAGCAAGCATATGAAATGGTACTATTTCAAGTTTCCACTGCAACATTTTTAAAAGTTATAAAAAAGCATAATTTCAAGCATAAAAGGAGCCTAATGTAGAATGCCAAGTTTCAGCTACCACGATGACAAACTTTCACTCCAAAGTACCTGCAATGAACCTGTGCAGACTGTCACAAATAACTGAGTCATACTGATGCAATACTAAGGAGGTTAAATCAACAGAGGAGACAGTAAGTTTCTTTAAACAATACTGCTTCATTCAAACTTAATGCACAGGACAGGCAGTATCAGGAAGCAAATAAAGCAGATTCAGTCTTTGATTTACGTAGGACTCTTGAGGAGTGCTGCTTACTTCACAACAGTCAAATATAGCTTGCTGAATGTAACACATTGCAAAAGTATCCCCATTTTTTTTTTAAATGAGCTACATGCAAGTCTGTCTTTCTCTAAATCTTTTATGCTGGGAATGGGAAAGCAGAATAATGTAACCCAAAGAAATTGCACATACATACTCCCTTTTCTGTGATTGCACTTTATTTCTTTCAAATACAATTTTTCAGGCACAGTTACTTAAATCCTTCCTTATCTCCACCTGAACAACTTTTAGTAGACTCCTCCAGAGTGATATAAAGAGTAAATTTGTAGATGATAATGTATTTTTAAACTAATTTGCCTACTATTACCTCATCAGCTCCTTTCTCATATACTTTTGTTGCATGTGTGATGAATAGCAGGGTGGAGAAGAAGAAAGGCCACAGCTGAAAGTTACTGCAGCAGATATTCACACACATACATATTATCACCAGTAAATTTCAGCACTAATTTCCAGTAAGGACAGAAAAGCAAACAATTGACTTCAATGATGCTTTCACTTATGGTAACACACAAGACTGGTAATTTTCCTGATACATTAAGGAGTCTTGCTGTTCAGATAAAGATGACTTGCTAAAAGAGATGCTATATAGTTAATGAGAGACCAAGAAAAAATGTTATTAAAAAGCACATTTTCACATTAAAACTGATGGAAGCAACTTACTCCGAGATGCACCAACATTTTTCCCTTCTCTTTTTAGGCTTCCTTGTTTGCTTACCCATTTACTGCCCTGGAAAGCACGCTCAGTTTGAATCTCAATGACTTAACCAAATCTTGGCCACACATAAACAGCCATAAAGTCATTAGGGAGATCAGTTTGGCTGATATAGACTTGGGAGAGAGCCAAACCTCCCGTCACAAGATGACAGGGCCATTGCTCAATCCACAGGCTTTGCAATAGCTGCCCTGTGATTCCTTGTCCCAAGCCAAGCCAATATAATTCTGTTTAATTCCACTAGCAAAGCTAGAGCAAACAAGCTGTTCTTTGAGCACTGAAAGCATAGGCTTAAGTTACAGAAGTGACTAATGGATATCTAAGACATTAGGCAGCAATTTGAGAGAGCTTTTTCCTATCTGAACTCTCTCTGGTGTCAGTTCGTACGGCTCTGCCAGTGCTTCCTATCTTCAGTCATGACACTAATAAAGTTCCTCTCCTCTATATCTACCTTCACAGAACAGAGATGCTCCTCTGCTGTTTTTGAGATTCAGTCCCTACATCAAGTTTTCTTGAAATTAATGCACAGGTGCAGAAGTAGCTATGGATGAAGAGAGGAAGACAGCAGGAAGACAGACGGACAGGCACATCCAGATTATTTGATATCATAAAATATGTGTTTCTACTTAGGAAACCAGCATAAAGAATCACAAGGGCAGCTTTAGTTCCTTAAGGAGACATGGTAATAATGCTTTTCTGTTCCTGAAAGGGATATTAAAGCTATGTTAGCACTAGCAAGACTTCCTATGATCTCTGGCCTGCAAAAGATCCCTTGGGAGCAGCAAAAAATGCAGTTTACATTTTGAGCTCTAGAACCTGAGTACACATACCAAAGCTTTTTGCTATAAAAATGCCATCCTAGGATGAAAGCAGTTTCCCCACCTGCTAGTCTGGTTTCTTCAAATTCACTTGCAATAAAAACAGACTGGCTTCAGCTGAAAAATTACTGCCAGGCTGACACAGAATATTAAATACTACCAGTCACTAAAGAAAAATAAATAAAATCCTTGTATCACCACACAGTACAGTCATTTCCAAGAAAAGCATTTACAACATGCATTTTTCCTTATTTCAAATATGAGGAAGAAGAAATAAAAAAAGTTTTAACTAATTAATAAATACTAAAAGCTACTAGCAGAGGCCCAGATAGCAAAGAAATGAATAGTGCTGGTTAAAAATATTCACAGAACAGGCATGAAACAATGCTAGCCCTACCACAAGGCAGTTTGTTTCCTCCATCCAAGTTGCTATTGCAAACTTTCTGATACCCCACGGCTGCTTATTTTAGGTAATCAAAGGCATTATTCATATCATTAAACACAGAATTATGACCCTCTTATGTTGCATTACCTTCAACTTTTTCCAGACAGTGGTTTTTACTCATTACCCAAGCTGATATGAAAACATTAATTCTGTTCTTTTTTAGATTAAACAAAATGAGTAGGCTTTATCCTAAAACACAAGACTTACTTCCCCCATGCTGCTAATTTAAATTAGCAACTCGCATTATATTTAAGGATTATGCAATCCCACAGGGATTTTTTCTGCTCCCATCCTTACCTTCCCAGCAACTGGCAATACAGTAGGAGCAGCAACGCGAGGGCAATTTAAAGGACACTGCCTCTTTGGAAAGCCAATCAAAATCTTACGGAAAGTAGGAGTTGTCTCCTACAAAAAAAAAAAAAAAAAAAAGTGTGCGTACGCCAGAGCAGCGGCAGCCGGGGATATCGCATCGTCCACATTTGCTCAATATTGAAATGCCCGTAACCCTGCGATAGGCAGAAAACCTAAACTTTGCAACCAGCTCCTTTAACTAACAGCAACAACAAAAAAAGAAAGTACAATCTGGGGTTATCTCTGAAGGTCGGGTTTGAAACTAATGGCTTGCAGTGCAAAGGATTAGCAAAAAGCAAACACATGTTCAAACTTAAAGTGCTGATCTCCCTTGGATGCCAGAAAATTTATACGTTTTCTAAGGAGATTAAAGGGGGGAAGGGAAACAAAAAGCTCCAAAATTGACTGGAACTTAGTAAATCTGCAGCTATTCCTTAATGAGACTTTGCAAGCAAGTATTACCTAAGCTGCAAAGATCCGTTGCTAATATAAAAGACAAAAGTATATTTAGAGAGGTTAGCAGTTTCTTATGCTTTGGTTATTAATAGATCATTACAGTGATAAGAAAGATAAGGAGCTTGGAGTCTGATCTGGAAAATCCCGCAAGATTCAGCTTTGGAAAAAAACAGAAGAGAGAATTCATCAGCAAACCCAAAATTTCCTACAAACTTTCTGGCTCCTGCTGCTGAGCAGGAGGTTGCTACATTGGGATAATCCAATAAGCCTAAAATTTGTGTCTCTTAAAGAAAGCTACGGTATTTCCCAGGGTAGGAATCTTGTAGGTCGCCCATTCCTGGTATTTTAAAAACTACTGGCAACCTCACAAATAGGGTCTAAACCAACACAGCAAACACCAAGATACTGTTCTGAAATCGCACTGGTTTCCAAACCACCTGGTCTTTCTGCTGTAAAGATATTGAATGAAAGCTCGTCTATATTTTCCAACTGCAAGGAGAACTGCTTAAGATTGAAAAGCTGCGGAGCCCTCCAGATGGCAGAAATAGCCAAGAAAGCCAGAAAGAGCAATAAATAAATAAATAGCCAGCAAGACCCCAATATCTAGTAAGAGCGGTACCTGCTCCAGGGCAGAAAGCCCCTGAGAGGGGTACTGGGACCCTCCAGGTGCTGCCTGGTGCGGAGGGACAGCTATATGTGGGCCTGGCTATATGTTATCTCCGTCAGGCAGCTGGCTAACCCCAAGGTAGAACAACCTTGAGGCAAAAGGCTCGTTTCTCGTGGGTGACGCAAGTGCTGGGGGGAGGAAAGATGACACAGGATGCCTGGCCGAGGCCACCAGAAACGGGTTCACCGCACGGCTGCTGGAAACGCAGACGAAATCAAACCCCAAGGGTAGGAGAAAAGAAAAAATGGAAGGTTTTATATAAACTAGGAGAACGAGGCTGCTGCTTGGGGATGGTGCTTTGTAGCGCTGGGCCTTGGGGGAAAAAAAAAAAAAAAAAAAACAGGATTTGGAATGAGGGGGATGTTAAAATCTATCAAACAACCAATAAATAAAAGGAGCAAGGCAGCACTCGAGACCACAGCTCTGATTTTGGGTGGGTATCTCCCTTTTTTTTTTTGATTGTTTGTCCCTTTTCAGCCCCCAAAAGGATGGAGCCGCCCCAGCCCTGTCCCCGCTCGCGCCGGGGCGAGTCAGCGCCTCCCGCCGCCGCCGTGCGCGGCCGCCCGCCCCTGAGGGGAGCGACCGTTGCGACCGTTAGGACCGTTACGGGGCCGCAACGGCCGCGCGACCTCCCCATTCATTCAACGCTCACCGAGCTCCCGCCGCCTCGCCGCGCTCCTCCGCCGCCGCCGCACCCTGATTGGCTGAGAGGGGCGGCGGGGGGCGGGGCTACAGCGCTACGTCACCGCCGCCGGGGCGGGCGCAGACGGAGCGGGGCGGGGGAGAAGATGTGCTGACGACAGCGTGACGTCATACCCCACGCCATTTTAGCCCGTGTGCCGAGTGTACAGAATAGTGAGGGTTTTACCTCAGAAATATAAGGGTTTTTGCCCGAAAAATGAGGAAACACCAGATTCTCCGCAAGGGCGACGTGAAGGATTGTGGCAGTCCAGGTGCCTGGGACTTGACGCTGCCCTGGGGCTGTCGTCCTCTTGCAACCATGACCCCAAATCATCGAGGTGCTCAACCCGAAAGCAGGTTCAGGTTTAACTATGAGGTAAAAATGTAGCAAAGCCTGATTTTGTGTTAAAAAAAAAAAAAAAAGTAAAATTACTGTTTTACCTCTTTCTAGACTCTTTGAATGCAACCGCCAAAAGGAAATTTTGTGATGACAGATCCTGGGGGAAGGATCCCACTCCAAAAAAACAAAGCCCCAAGCTTTTCATTTAACCAATATGAGGAAAGTCATGGAAAATCGGTGACTTCCGTGGGATGGGTTTGTCTGAGCTCAATAACCAGACTCGGGTGGAAAATTCCTCCAAGAAATTCATATGGAAGTTCCTGAGAGAGTGTTTTTGTCAGAGCTAAAGTAAAAGAAGGGCTTTTGGGGGTATTCGAATTAAAAAAATAAAATAGAAGCTGATTGTGGAAAACATGGGAAGGAAGATGTCCTGCAAGATGGTGATAATTATCTTTGTGCTAATTAATGGCAGAAATTAAGGAATAAAATAAATATTAGGCATTTGCTTGTCTACTTGGAGACAAAAAAGCAAAATCTGGAAGAAAAGGAAAAGGAATCTGGCCCCTGGAAAATGCTTCCAAGGAACAACAAGGAGAGTGTTTGAAGGTAAATATGAGTCAAGTACAAGTCATTTTTAAAACAAAACATGACAAGCTCAAAAGCCGCATGCAGAAATGGCTCTGCTGGACCCGTTGGGTCCAGCCACTGGAAAGGCCCCACACTTGGCAAATTTATGAAGTATTTAAAGAAATTTATTTTTTGCACTTCCTCGTATCTCATTGTTCTGCTCTTAGAAACTTGCCTGGAAAAATGCTTTTATTTTGTAGAGAGGGGCTGGATGTTATTCTGTGGAAAGCTACCTGAGGTTGTCTGCTCCTCCTGTGGGTGAGCAGGTGTTGCTCATCATATTCCTGTCAAATGAGCTAAAAGTATAAAAATGACCACAGAGTGTCAAGCAAAGATCATCCCAGACCTTCCATTTTTTTTTAAATTATTTCTTTATTTTTTTGTCCCTAACAGCAGCTGTTTCCCCATAAAACTCTCGCAGACCTCAGAGCTCTGCAGCTCAAGGACTTTCAGAACCAGACGTTGGTGTCTTTACAGTCCATATATTTATAGCCACCTTTCATTAATATATTTCCCATGAACTCTTCCAGATGCTTTTGAAACTCGTGTTAATTTTAGCACCTATGCTGGACACTGGGCCTGTTGCAAACATAATTTTGTGTTAATTAGCTGTGGCTAAACTATTATGCAACAACCCCCAACCAGCCCACCAAGGGGTGGAGTTCAGCAGCAGGAGGGAAGAAAAAAACTGCAAAACTTTCACAAATATCTAGGTGAAAAGGCTAATCTTATCTCAAAGCCTTTGTTCTTCAAGATTGCTGGGAGTGTTAATGTTGTTTGTGCTTTTGTGAGAGATAAAAGTGTTTGGGATAAGAGGGGGGTAAAAAAGTAGTAACTTTGGGTGTTAGAAAGTTCAGCTCTGCTGAAGTGAGGAGGAGGCTGGAGCTGTGGCAAGTTTTTGTGGGGCCGTTGTTGGAAATCAGGAGACTTGGGATTGGCCTAGCAAGGAGGACTCAAGTCTCTAACCAGTGTGTCCCCACGGTCAGTAAAATTAATGATATATCAAACACAATGTCCTGTTTTCCAGCAACTTCTCTCTTTTGTCCTTCACAGGGCTTCCTCCTAAACCACATAGTCACAACGTTGTACATAGGAGAAATCATTTATTCCAGTGATGAAGACCCTCCTCAGACCTTCAACGTGGGAAAGACATGGGAACGGCCAGACATTCCCTGGGAAGAACGGCTCACAAGCCTCCCTGCTAGCAATATCAGAAATACTGATGCTACTTTGTCTGCAAACACCATGAGAATCTTGATTTAGGAATGGGATTCCCATATCCTGCTGTGCTCAGCTGGCTGGAAAAAAACAAAAACGTAACACACCAGGACACTGCTGAGACGAGTCTTAGAAAGCGTGACACAAGATCAGATTTAAATCCAGATACTTCGCACAAATTGCCCCAGGCTCTGTAATCCCTTCTGGCTGCTCATCAAGAGCTTCCTGCTACTTGCAGCTTTACCGTTTGTCTAGGAAATCAAGATGGGGAAATCAGGAGCGTCGGGACTGCATGGAGCCAAGGTCGTCTCACTGGTTTCCACCAGGACCAATGAAGGTCCCCTCTCTCTGGAGACATTGTGCCAATGCCCCAAGAAACGCACAGCTGTGTTGTTAATCACATTGATTTGGGGAGTGCCTGCCTATCAGCTCCGGCACCTGGGACTGCCCTTCGCAACAAGAACAGACAGTTCAGGACTTTGGCTGTAAATAAACCAGGCAGACATGGGCTGGGGAGGAGGACCATGACAAATAGGGGCAACGTCATGAGGCAAAAATAGAAGGTAGGGGAGCTCACAGCACTGAGAGCAAAAGAGGGTGGTGAAGCTTTGAGGAGGCTGAGGGGCTGATGTGAAATGCCCATGCTGGGGCTTCAACAAAGTTCATTTTCCCAAAGGGAATGGAGGAAGCAGGATCTGTAAGCATGGGGCACAGCTCCAGAATCTCTACAACAAAGAGCCTAGGAGGACATGGAAGAGGAGACAGCAAGTCTCCACTTTCTGTTGGGGATTTGTCAGCTCGCAGGACACATTCCTTTGGGTGAAACCCCCAAAATTTGAGCCCAAGTTAATGATAACCCACAAACTATTCTACTACATAGAAAATTACCTTCCGTGTGTCTCCAAAGAGCCTAAAAAGACGTCTCCAATAAAATCCCTTGCTTAGAAGTGCCAGCCTAACTCAGCTCACATCAGATGAATTTCCTTTCTAAGACTCTTTTAGTTCTTAGAGAATCTATCCCTATTTTAGTGCTAGACTTACTGCAAGGCCTAACACTCACTGGGGTCCTTGCTGTCTCACTGTGGACGTGCGACTCAACTAACTCTGCTCTCTGCAAGGCCTCCCACACACAACGCTAGGCATGCAGATAAGATGAGCTTTCTTCTCCGAATAGCAACACCCATCTCCTTGCACAGAATAAGACAACAGACTTTCTCAAGTGATAGGACAGAAGCTCCCGGGGTGTTTGCTGAACTATCCCTCCAGCTGGGGTTGTAGACTCGGGTATGTCACAACTGATGGAGTATTTATCCAGTGTCGTGGCATGGCATTGCTGTCAGGCTCTGCAAGCAGCATGATAATGAAGTAATGGTTTTGCTACAGGCTCTCTTCCAGGGAAGATCTTCTCAACTCAACCCAACTCAACCAAGTCCCACCTCAACTCAACCAACTCCCAATTCAACTCAACTCAACCAACTCCCACCTACATTGGTTTCTACAACTAAGACCAGCCATGTGACTCTTTCTGCCTCATTTAGAGAAGACAATTAGGACTTTTGCATACATATGAGATGCTGGGCTTGATGGGGAGGAGCTATCTCTTCCTGTAGCTCTTTTACAGAGCAGAAGCACCCTCAGAAACGCCGTAAAAGACCTGACCTAAGAGATCCTTCATTGCCACTGACCTGGGTGATCTGAATGGGAAGGTTGGAAGCCACAGACTACGGAGGGGAGGAGAACTCTCTTACCAGGTGTTCATGGAGAAGAGTCATTGAGAAGAGGCAAAGTTGGAAAGAAAACAGAGGAAGTTTGCAAGGTGGAGAATGAGGAAGAGCTAGTGTAGGGACCATTAAGTGTAG
>VWPW01000319.1:0-32638 GCA_013389825.1 Crypturellus undulatus
AAAGAGTGTTTTGGTTGCAGGGAGGGTATCAGCCGGGCAGCAAAGTGTTGATGGATTTTTTTATCAGGCTCAAGCCTGACATTCCCTACTGCAGAACTGGTGGTTACTCCTGGGGAAGGGTTGGAAGCCAGGCTGGGAGCCCACAGAGAACTTTCAACTGGCAGATGGGCGGCAGCGTCTCTGCCCTGCTGCCCCATGGTGCTTTTGCTCCTCAGGAGTCTTGCCACAAATTCATCGCCCAGTGGAAAAAGCTCAACCTGGATGTCATGCTTTGCCCTGTGCTGGGTCCCGCTCTTCCTGTTGGCTACCCTGGGAAGCTTTCAGGTAGGACTGTCTGTGGATACAGGAGAAATCACCCTTGATCCTTTATCACCAGTGTTCTCCTCCTGTTGTACCAGTCTGTAAGGGCACTCATACCAGTCTGAAAGGGAAATACTGGCCTTCACCCCTAGCTTTTCCAAGGCACTGCTCAGGTGGGGTGCGCTCAGCTCTTGGGGCTGCTGAAGGTCCAGCATCTTGGATAAGCCCCCAAAAGCCATCCTGGTGCACGAGGGAGTCAAAGGGCAAGTTTCGCTTCTCCCAGACCCCGTTTTTTCAATACAAATGATCTGTTAACTAGAAGTGGCTTTGGGCATTTGTCATAACTCACACACCACAAGCATCCAGAGGGCCTTTCCCCACACACCGTTCATGCTGTGATTGTGCCCCTCTCCCACAGTGGCAGTCAGCTACACCATCCTGTATAACTGCCTGGACTTCCCTGCCGGAGTTGTCCCCGTCACCACCGTGACAGATGAGGATGAGGAGGAGCTGGAGAGATACAAAGGGCACTACCAGGACCACTGGGACCGGATTCTGGCAAAGGTGAGTACCACCAAGTCCCTGAGGAATGCCAGCCTCCCCAGCCCGTCCTGGGGATGTCCTGCCCACCCTCACCCCACTCTTTCTGCAACAGGGCTATAGCGGCAGCGTGGGGCTGCCCGTGGCCGTGCAATGCGTGGCCCTGCCGTGGCAGGAGGAACTTTGCCTCCGCTTCATGCGGGAAGTGGAGAAGCTCGCCAAGGAGAAGAACAGAATCGTCTGAGGCCCACGTGCTCACCAAGAGCGGCGTCTGAGTGGTGCTTACCGTGGCAAAAGCCATCACTTCACGTAATTAACTCAAAGGACTCCTTCTCACCCAAGAGGCTGCACTGGTAGCTGTGATGGATACAAGGGGAAACAGAGGCATGATCCACGTGGTTGGAGTTTTTGCAGTGATTACTCGAATACAATCTTTTTTATCATTGAAAGGAGTCTGTTATTTCATGTTTTGGATGCAAATTAAATAATCCTCTGAACACACTCCAGGGAAGTGGAAGAATACGATTTATAAGTGGGGAAACTGATGCACGGGTGCTAGTTTTGTCCCAGCTGCTCAGTGGTTCAGGCTCACGATGGCATAGGAAGAGAGCTGCTCCCTGAATGTTCTGCTCCAGAGAAGCTGATCCATGGTGAAGAAACAGTATTTTTGCCTGCTGCAGCTCAGCAGTCAGGGATTGGAACTGCAGCCTCGAGCAAACAGAGAGGAGATGGCAGCTTTCCACAGCACCCACCTGCAGCCCAGCGAACATGCAGGAGCTCGCAAGGGAATTGCCCTCGGTGGTTATTAGCTCCTCAAGCTGAACAAACACCTCCTCTTGCTTCCCCACAGCACCAGCCTGCTGTGTTGCAGGTGGAAGCAGGCTGCAGGTGTTTGGCATCCAGAGGGACACTCGGCCCTGCATGCTCCCTGCTCTGTAGGTTGGAGGGAGCCAGGCCAGGTTTTCCAGCTGGGTTTTCCATCCCCTGTCTGGAGCTGACCCTAGAGCTGGCGGTTGGCGCTGCTCGGGGTTCCCAGGCTGCCCGGAAGGACACGGATCCCACGTCACTTGAGTGTTCATGGCAAATGGCCAGCCAGTGCCTGGCAGGGTCTGTGGCCGGATGGATTTTTCTTCCCCTTCCGAGCTAAGAAGATTCTGCCAAAAGTAACAGTGTCACAGAGAGTTTACAACAAACCTCCAGTAGGAAAAAAAAATGCTTATTTATTTACTATTGTTAAACTTGTGCCCTTGGGGCAAACAGTTACCACAGTCTCCAGGCTGAAGGCTGCACATGCTGTTGTACGGGAGAGAGATGGCAGCTTAGCACCTCTGGCTAATGGTCTTAGCTGCTAATTAATTATTGCTAGAGATGCAGGTGTGGTGGGAGTAGCCCCGAGCTGGGTTCTGCAGCCCTCCAGCTCAGTTAATCAGCTCTATCCCCTCCCTGCAGCCAGCTAAGGCAGCAGCGGTGGCTTGGGGAGAACAGCCTGGGGACACCCCTCCGAACCCACTGTGATCTGAGCATGCTGCTTGCAGCCCAATCTGCAGCGCTCCTCGGGCAGGCAGACCCTTTCAAAGTCCATGGTCTAAAATCTCTATTCCTGGACTTTGTTAACACGACTCTGCTTCAGAGTTGCTCTTGCACAGGACAGAACTGAACACTCTGTGCATTCACCACCTCTCTCCAAGGAGAAACTAGGAGCTCCAGGTATCTGTAGACCAGAACAGGAAAGTCTGGGAGAAATATGACCAAAGAGCAACTGTGGCAGCTCCTAGATCCTTCATGGGCAGATCCTCGCCTGCTCTCAGCCCTGCTCTGTGGTTCAGCTGCAGCCACTGTGTTGCTGAAATGGCTGAGCCAAAGACAGATCCAGCGGAAGATGGAAGACGCAAGGAGGATGCGCGATCTGGCCCTGGAGCGAATGGAGAAAGCAGCCTTCAGGTTTAAAAAAGAGGTAAATCTGGGCAAAAGTGTCGGGAGGAAGGAATTATATTTTGGGCATTCCAACAAAGGTGGGAGTCCTGATCAGCCACCTTCCAAAAGGTGGCTAGTGCGACAGTGGCTGGGTGTGATGTGCTTGTGCCTTGGGTCAGCACCAACTCATCTTGAGGGTCACCACGCTCCTTGGTCAGGAAAACACTGTAAAGGCAACATAAAGGCAGTATTGCTTAACGCAGACCTGTCATAGGAACCTTGTGGATTACTGATGGACCAGAGCTTGGGGCTCCCTGCATTGGGTTACCAACCTCAGAAAGTCCTCGTCTTCCCTGCCCTAGTGCATCTTCATCTTTCCACATTGCCAACATCTCCTATTCCCATCCCCTCACCTCTGCCCTTCTGCAAGAAACTGGCTGTCCCCTCATCCTCACAGTGAGGGGGGCTTCAGTCCTTGGATTCAGGACTTGCCTTGAACTCAAAATAAGCTCTTTTTTATTTTTGTGGGGCGGAGGGAGGATGGGGACTGTGGAGGAGTGTTGCAGACATACCAGACATTCTTTTTCTCTGAAGTTAATGATAAATTTTGAAAACCTTCTGCTGGTTTTAACTGTCTTTCAACAAGTTGTCTATTAATTGCAGGGGGCCAAAGGCCTGGAAAAAAAGTAAACACAAACTGGCCATTCAAACCTCTTTCTTTGACATTCACACAGATCTCCAGTCAAGAGGTGGGAGGTTTTTTTCCTGCCTGTTTTGATTCTATTTTAGCAACTGAGACTTGGGAAATCCCCTCCTCCAGCACACTGCTCTGGGGCAGATCTGCATTTCTATAGCCAACACCCCTTAAAACGCTGAGTTCAAGCTCATCACTGGGTAGACATTAGAACTGATCAAAAACAAGAAAGTTTTGTGAGAGATTTTGAAGCTGTTTCCCCTCTTTCTTTTTCCTTCCTTTGCTAATGATTTTTATTGTTGTTTACTATATATGGCATGTCTTCTGCTTGAAATTGTGTCATGCTTATCCTTGGGATCATTTTTAATACACTAAAAATAGTGTTTCAGTGATGACGAAGTAATCTTATTATATTTCTTTGACATTCTTCAATGATGCTGCTAAAGAGAAGTAGCAATAAACCATCCAGTGGTGGGAATGAATACACCTCAGTGGTCTTCAGGTGAGCTAGACTCTTCCCTGATGAAAACTGCCGCTATCTTGCCTCGTGCATCCAATTTTCTACCCTTTGCAGAACCCAGGTGTCCAGACCGAGCCCATCCTCTCGCTGCCGATGGTGGAGCTGGTGGAGAAGCTGAAGGAGGGGTCCCTGTCCCCGGAGAGTGTCCTCTACTCCTACATAGGCAAAGTGAGTGACCTCTCCAGCATATCTGGAAGCACAAACAGTGGAAGGGGGGTTTCCACACTGAAAAAGAGCCTGTGTTCTGAGTTAACTAGCAACACTGGGGACCACAGTTTGTCAAAACTGTAATAGTTGAAGGGTGGCTTATGGACAAATCAATCGGACAGAGATCCAGGGCAGGAAATTCTCAGCAGGTAACACCTAAAGTCTATAGGCAATGTCTGACTAGTGAATGCTGGAGATTTGAGGACTGAATATTCAGCTTGAAGTTTAAATTTAAATGCTGTTGTCTTCTTTCCATCCACCCGTTCCATTGCTCTTCACCCTGTCTCTGTGCCTCTGGAGAGGCTTTGGAGGTGACGCAGGACGTGAACTGTGTGACAGATTTCATTCACAGCTGTGAGGATCAGCTCCGCAAAGTGAAGCAGCAGAAGGAGAAGGGGCTCCTCTATGGCATTCCTGTCAGTATCAAGGACCACATTAATTGCAAGGTACCTCCCTGATTCCCCTGCCCCTTCTCTGCCCTTGGCCTGGGACTAGGGACAGTTGTTCAACCCCGTACAAGGATCCTAAACAGATCTGGGCTTGTTCCTTGGGAATGGCCAGGAGACAAGGATGTTCTGAAATGAATATCTGTGAACTCAGCAAATTCACCTTTCTTCTGGAGGTTGTTTTTTTTTTTTTCTTGGAAAGTGTCTAACTTCCCTGGACCTTGAAGAGCTCTGTTTCCAATCCCCAAGGGTCACGTCTCTTCTGGCGGGATGGTGAAGTTCCTGGGCCAAGTGAAGGAAGAAGACAGTGTGATCGTACAGGTTTTAAAGAGCCAGGGGGCCATCCCCTTTGTGAAAACCAACAACCCGCAGACCATGATAAAGTAATTGCACGCTTTCCTTCATGCAAATGATGCTACACCATGTGACTCCTGTGATCTGAGCATGGATCTGCATGTGCCAACTCCCACCCTTGTGCAAACAAATCACGTACACTGATTTCTTTCTCATTTCAACTTGAGTCATTTCCTCATTGTTTTTTATCTACAGAATGCTAGAGAGACAAGAACTAATTTCTGCTGTATCTGATGCCCCTTTCTTCCTAAATCCAGCTGTCCCAACAAATCTATTTCGTATTGATCCTATTCTCCAGGATTAATTCCACACTCATCCCTGTGTGAATGCTCAATGCCTGGTATTTACAGTTTGCAGAGACAGAAATACTTCGCTCATCTGCTGACTTTCCTCTCCACAGTTATGACTGCAGCAACCTCATCTTTGGCCAGACCCTGAACCCACTCAACCACAAGAAGAGCCCTGGAGGTTCTTCTGGAGGGGAGGGAGCGCTGATCGCAGCAGGAGGCTCCATCCTGGGAATTGGCTCAGATGTAGCTGGGAGCATCCGCCTGCCATCCAGCTTCTGTGGGTTGTGTGGACTCAAACCCACAGGTGAAAGGATTAGGTACCTCCTGTCATGTCCGCTGCTTTGCCCACTATGGAGGTTGCAAAATGTCCCCCACAGGTCATCAAACTATGAAATAGACATCCATGGTTTCATCTGGGATTGCGTTACTACTCTAGCCTGCCTGCTCCCTTATCATATCTAGAGCTTAGGATTCTATCAATGATACATGATTACCTCTAATGACTAACAGAGCAGAGTTATTCGATCCATAGCCCTGTCCATGAAACTAAAAGCAACTACCATAGAGTCATCTCCTTAGATGGTTCCCAGCCCCTGGTTTGCTTGTAAGAGTTCTGTCTTCATCAGGGCTGGTTTATTCCTGGATGAGAAATTATACCCACCAAGGAGAGGAGATGATAAAATCTTTCTGTAGCTCCTAATTGCTTCCAGTCCTTGAAAGTCTTTCTGGCCTAAAAAGTGCCAAGTAGGTGTAGGATCCTTCATTCTCCTAGATTATGCCCAGAGGCAAATGGGAAGTTTGCAACTTGGCATAGTAACTTACTGTGTAAGAGCTGCTACTAATTCACTTCTCTCATTATGCTCCTAGCAACCTGGGTGTAGTTTCGCCTCTCGTAGGAATGAAATCGGGTAAGTCCATGCAGATATTCTACTACTTTCAAACCTTCACTTCTTACAACTCCTTCTACTGCTGAGATGCCAGCAAAAGTCCATCTAATAGCCTGGATCCTGCCTTGTGGTATAACCTCTTTGTACTTCTTATTCTGCTCTTGACCATAGCAGAGTTGAGTTGAAACAAAATCCCCTAAGCAATGCAATGAGTAGTAATGAGAAATGTGAGGCACGTGCCCATAGGCCCGGGATATTTCACTGAGGAATCTTCAAGGAGTCTGCTGTCCCTGCTGCTGCTTGGGCTGTGGCAGCAGGAACGCGACCCAGAGGGTCAGTCTCAGATACACACCAGCCCTCTGGGTCTCCTTGTTCACATCCCTCAGACATCACATCATTCCCTGTTCCTTGCTTGAATTCTGCTCTGCTGGTTCCCTACCAGTAAGCAGGGGCCCCTCTGCCTGCAGTGATGGGGTCTCTGTGCTTGCAGTGACCGCGATGCTGGGGCCGATGGCGAGGGACGTGGACAGCCTGGCCCTGTGCATGAAAGCGCTGCTCTGCGAGGAGATGTTCCGGCTGGACCCCACTGTGCCTCCCATCCCCTTTGATGACCAAGTAAGTCTGGGTCAGAGGCAATCCTATGCTTCCATTTCCCCATCAAGAAAGTGGAATCTTAGCAGACTCCCATCTGGTTTTATGCTGCAAAAATAGTGAAAGACCCAGCAGAGCAAATAGTGAAGGACCTTCTTCTGAACAGAGGGTCTCCAGCATGAGCAAGAAGCAGCCCCACAGCAGAGTTGGCAGGTCCCTATCCCTGCCAGACACTGGACCTTGCCTTTCCTTCTAGGCAATGCTCAAAGCAAGCTTGTTGGCTCCATCCTGGTCCAGTCCCTAAAGGAGTTGACTTCTCCTGAGCAGAGAAGCTCACTGCTCACATCTTTCGTGAGAGCTTTGTTTAGCCTAAGAGCCTTTGTTTGACCCAAAAAAGCACTGGCCTTTGCTCTCTGCTACTGTCATCTGGTTGTTGATTTTTGGTTCAGGTTGTAGGACCCTGATTTTTCAGGTATCCCTGATACTCAAACAACACAGACCGATTGCTTACCCTACAGAAACAAGCCCCCGAGCTCTCTCCACAGCCAGGCACCCCAGGCATATTGTCTGCACAGATGCTATCACACTGCCATCTCAAAGCTGTCACATCTTCACATGGCAAGAGGTAGTACCAGAAAAAACTTAGCAAGGACCATTGCTGCAGACTTGTGTCCTAGATAGCACTTCCACTGCTTCCCACCAACTCTACTGCTCCTTGTTTTCCCTCCTATCTGAGAGTCCTCAGTTGCTGCCTCCCTGTGCTCTGAGAAGAGTCCTGTGTTGTACATCTCATGTGTCCAAGTGTTGTCTCCTCTCCTCACAGGTTTACTCCAGTTCAAAGCCACTTCGGATTGGGTACTACGAAGGAGACGGCTACTTCATGCCATCACCCAGCATGAGACGTGCTGTTCAGCAGACCAGAAAACTCCTCCAGGAGGCAGGACACACGGTGAGTTTTCATGCCTGGGTTTGCCAGAAGCTGTTATCCTCCTTCACCCTTTGAAGTTTGGACAAGTCGCTTCCCGTATCCGTTTATGCTGCCCATAAAACAAGGACCATCCTTCATCTGCTGCTACACAAGTCACCCCTTTTCTAAAGCTCAGTCTGGGCGACTTCTTCCTGTGATGTCTGGTGTCCCAATAACTAACAAATTCTCAGCAGTTTCTGTGATCCCTCAGTCCCTGAACCCAGTTTATACCTTTCATGATGGTATTTTTGAGGTCTCTCAAGATGCTTCTCTAGGAAGGGGAGACAGGTCACATCACAAGTATGTGTTAATGCCTTGGAGCATGGGGAAGGGCCATGGGCAGACGCTGCTTAATCAGCCCCTTTGAAAATGAGGTCTGGCAGGGCAGCACAGGCCTTGCTGTGAGACCCCCACAGCCATCCAGCTGGGTGACCCTGCATACCAGAAGCAACTGAGCGAGATTTACAGATGGGTCTACAAATCCTTTGCCTTTCTTGCCTCTTGAACGTGGATGGTTTTCCTGCAGCTTGTTCCGTTTGCGCCACCCAAGATTGACTACATGGTAGATGAGCTCTTCACCAGAGGCCTTTTCTCAGATGGCGCTGCTCACCTGGTGGATTGCTTGTGAGTAAATCCCACTTGCCTTGATTGTGAGCCCTGGGACTTGGCACCACATGGCCAGGGAACTGTATGCATCCAGAATGTTTTATTCCCATGAGTGCACACTGAGGAATGGGCATCAGAGGAGCAATTTCTGGAAGGATAAATTTAGTATGGACAGCAGTTGGTTCAACAAGGCTAGTTCACAC
The DNA here is from genome assembly GCA_013389825.1 of Crypturellus undulatus. Classification (NCBI taxonomy): domain Eukaryota; kingdom Metazoa; phylum Chordata; class Aves; order Tinamiformes; family Tinamidae; genus Crypturellus; species Crypturellus undulatus. The sequence goes on from VWPW01000319.1 coordinate 8,520, forward strand.
ACACAGACAAGAAACTATGGGGAAATAGAATACTATGTGTAAGCAGTACCGTAGCAACTGATTTTATATGCATGGTTAGTCCATAGCACGTGTGAAATATTCTGTATTATTTTAACCTCTTTTGGAAGCTAAGAAAAGCTCAAGCTAATTTACATTTACCACTCTTTTAAGTGATTTCAGCAGAACTTAAAGAAAACATTGCACATGTTTCCAGCTTGGTTACTCTGTGTATGGACCCACCTCTGCAAAGCACTTCGGAGTGCAGATGATATAGGAGTTGAAGAACTTATTTCTTTATAGCTTTTACAGTGAGCATTTATGCCTGAGCATCTAAACTCCATGTGAGGGTTGCTTATTCCGTGCTTAGACTGAAGCAGACAGATTTTGACTTCTAGCAGCTTCACCCTAAGACAAAGTCTGCTTCAGAAGCAGCACTGCCATCATAGCGGGATTAAAACAGATGGGCTTGTCGTGACTACCCCTTCACTCTGTCATCTCCCAGCAAAGGAGACATCGTGGATCCCAACCTGAAATCCCAGTTCAATACTTACCGGCTTCCCGTTCTGGTGAAAAAGATCTTCGCTGTCATCTTGAAACCCATAGTAAGTGTGTGGATATCTCATCTGCCTCATAGTAAATCTGCAAGATGGGTAGTTTTCCAGAAGCAGGGAACAAGCCTACTCTATCCTGAGGGTGTTTTGATGCTTTATATTAAGTACCTGATGGGATTCAAAGTGAAAAATGTCCCTAAACCCCAGCTTAACTCATTAAGTGGTTCAACAGCCTTTAATGAGCTCATGAACCATACAACTCATCCAGCAATGGGCTCCACAGAGAATGGAGATCAAAAGCAAGGATCTAAAGAGCATCCCCACATCCAGGAGACTCTCTCCAGATCTAACAGCATCGTCTAGAGCCTTTTGCTTGGATGGTTGTGATAATACATATAAGTCAATGTCTGAATGAAACCACTGTGCTGGAAACCATACCTGTTGCTCAGAGGGACTCCTGCTAGGACAAGCAGCCTGCCTACACTGTGGTCTCTCGATGAAGCCCGCTATTTCAGATGCACTGTTATAGGCTAATCCCAAGTTTTTGCTCTTCCCTCTGTCAGTATCCAAGAATCGCTCGGGATCTCAATGCTCTCTGTGGAGTGGGGTAAGTAGCACTGAAGTAGCCTGGAGAAATGGGATGTAAGTGGATGTGCCCACACGGGTTCTTGCAGGTAGATGCCGGTCCTCTGCGCTAAGCCTGGTCACGGGGTTGTGCAGCACAGGCTGAGCTTGCATGAAGATGCGCTGTCTCAACATCCCCTGGACTCANAGTCCTCTGCGCTAAGCCCGGTCACGGGGTTGTGCAGCACAGCTGCGCTGTCTCAACATCCCCTGGACTCAGCCCAGGGTGTTATCCAGGGTTATATCTGGGGATTATTTTAAGAGCTCAAGGATCCTCCTCACAGCAGGGCCAGGTTTCAGCGTGGATTGAAACAGGCTACTACCTCCCTGTGCAGTATGTGGCATGTTAACACAGACATCTCTACACACTTGTCTGTGTACTGCCTCTCACAAGCAACTCATCCTTGTGAGAGAAACAGCGACCAGTAAAACTTGGAGTGAATTTAGAAGTCTTTGTCATGGTTTTTCTCTAGATGTAAGAGCAAATGTAAACATCAAAGTATGACTTTAGAGAAAGATCTTTTGATGTACTACAGGCACATGTGAACCATGTGGTCACTCGTGTGATCACCCAGAAGAGTTTTCAAGAAAAATGATCCATTTTATTTATAGTTCTCTGTTGTCAAAGACCCAATATTGATTTATTCTATCATGTTTCCAGGTCTGCGAAAAACCTCTGGAATCAGCATGGGGCAGTGGAGGTAACGCGTTTTTTTTTTTCTTTCCTAATTGTAGTGAGAGATTCTTCAAGTGTTATATTGAATTTCTGAACAGCTGCTTTCTGCTCTGTGTTGAATTTGATACTGGAAATAATGGACCATGTGGAAATAAAACAGTTGGGCTTTTCTTCAGGAGTCCTGCTTTGCACGAAGTGATACAACCTCAGGGCACTAGATACTTATGTGAAGGTCTCTACTGACTGAAGGGTGGGGAAGACGGATTATACTTTGCTTGCATTTTTAGGCAGAAATAGCATAAGAAAAGCCACCTAAGATGCTCCTCTTTTCAAATTCTGTCTCTTGAAGTGAATCCTTCACTTCGGACATCAGGTGTTACTACCAATTGCAAGGATTGTGCCTGAACTATCAAGCAGAGACTCTAGGAGTCAAAAATGGTGGCCATGAATGCCTTGGTTTAGGTAGATTTTGTATGAAGTCATTTGGAATGAGGAACGTAAGAGGAGAAGCATTGGCCTGGGCAACTGAGTTCAGGGCAGTTCACAGACTGGTCAGGCTCCTCTTTAAATCTGAGTTGTATGTTTGCACTTGCTTTTACTACTCAACTCCTTTCCTCTGTGATCTGATAGTTAGAAGCCTCTCTATTTCACGTTGTTTATTCACTTTCATTTTATCCTCGTCTTATTCTTGTCCTTGAGCCTAAATAGCTTTCCTCTTCTACGATATTTCTCCACTGTCTTCCTCATCCTTAAGTTATTTGCAGACAGCAATTGTATCCCCTTTCAGCTGGTATTTTTCAAGTCTAAAGTGGCAGAACTGTTTTAGTGTCTTCCCACACGGCAGGATCTGTGTTCCTGGGACACCTTTATAGCCCTTCCCGAGAACAGAATGGCCTCACCAGGCAACTCCTGACAGTGTCAGTCCCTCAATGGCAATATATGGCCATTTGCAGCAGGTCCATTATGCTGTTGAGCAAAGAAAAATCTCAAAAAACAGCCTAGTCACTGGACTGATGGGAATGTCTGGAATGCGAAGGTCTTGGGGTTTCTTTTATGGATTTTTTTCCTTCCTCCAAAACCATCAGAAATGCTTGTCTTAGAGATATCTTCTGTCCAACAGACTGTCATCTCCTCTCTCTTTCCCTGCAGGTTTACCGCACAGAATTCATTGCTAAATGGAGGAAGTTGGGCCTGGATGTGATTCTTTGTCCAATGCTGGGTCCAGCCTTTAACCATGGCTACGCTGGGAAGCTATTTGGTAATCTCTAGTTAGATGTCCCTGGATGCACACGTATTTGTGGGCAGTGCTAGAGCAAGATATTTTGGTGTCTCAGAGCAAGATATTTTGGTGTCTCAGACATTCCCTGAACAATGTGCAGCGCCTTGTTTTTCCTGTGGCTGCAGAAGGGAAGGAGAGGTCTCCTCCGGTTGGGTCTTCCATGTCTCTGCTTCACACAAGCTGCAGGTTTTCGCGTTATTATGGAGTAGCAATTAGTATCACATCCGTTCCAGTCATTACGGTGTGACCTGTCCCTGGACTGTCCATCCTCCGCTGAGGAAGCTACTCCAGGATCAGAGGGGCAGCAGACCTTAGCACAAGGGCCAGGCTCTTCCAAACGCAGCCTTGCACTTCCCAGGACTCAGGCAACAGAGCTGCTCTGCTGTTTGCAGTGACTTGCAGAGAGGCAGTTCGATAACTTCTAGCAAACAGTCTGAATTTCTCGTCTCTTTGGCAACACCCCTTTCAGATCCAAAGTCCCCAGGACTGAGCTGGAAAATTGGGTTATCTTGAAAACATAGCCAGGATTTTCCCTGGGGCATGGAACAAATGGAGTCAGGATATGTCTGAACTAGATCAAGATGAATCCTCCACCTCACTCCTTATGAAAGGCGTGGGGTTCTCTCTGGTTTCCGCACATGTAGCCCTGAAACTTTCCTGCCAGGAGCCCCACTAAAACTTGTGCTTTTTTCATGGTTTCCTCAGCTTCAACACTTCTAATCCACAATTCATCCAGCCCAAATTACCATCTGAAAATCCCTGCTGGTTTTTCACTGAAAATCAACACTGAAATTTCAACACTGAACCACGTTTTGTGCTCTGTGTGATCTTTTCCAGCTGCCACCTCCTATACCAATTTATACAACGTCTTAAACTTCCCTGCTGGGGTGGTCCCAGTGAGCACAGTCACGAGAGCCGATGAAGAAGAACTGAAGCTTTACAGAGGACACTACGGGGACCCTTGGGATAAGAGGCTGAAAGAGGTCAGCAGGGGAAATGTTTAAGTCGCATTTAATTCGTAGCAGAAGGCTCTAACTATCCTGTTGGCAATACGGTACGTTTTTCTCAAGGCCTCTCTCATCTCCTGGTAAGAGGAGTTTCATGCACCATGTTAGGACCTTGATTGTGGTGCAGATGGGCTGGTTTTCAACTGCTAGAAGTCTGCACTCTCATACGTCCTACTGGTCTCTTCTCCTTAATGTCAGGAAGCTTCATTCCCTCGCGTGGCTCCCCAGGGCTCTCGCTCGCACCACACTGACCGCTTGTGTCCCTGCTGCAGGCTGTGGAAGGAGCCGTGGGGCTGCCCGTGGCCGTGCAGTGCGTGGCCCTGCCGTGGCAGGAGGAGCTCTGCCTCCGCTTCATGAAGGAGGTGGAGACGCTCACCCAGGGCACGAGGAGAAACGTGTGACTTCTTCGGGCCTGCCTTCACCGTGAAGATGCTTTTTCATACCCTGCCCATCACTCCAGATGGGGTCTCCTCGAAGCACAAAGCAAGCTATAGGCTGTAGGTAATGATCTGCAGACTCTGAATCCCTGTTTCCCTAAGCTGGCAATAAAAACCATTTTAAAACAGTCAGCAAAATCTCATCTCAGTTCAAACAGTGTTGTTTGTTAGAGCTAAAAATGAGCCAAAGGTTATTACCAAAAGTATTCAGAGTTAATGTTGGACCGAAGGAGTCCAGTAATGACTCTGTAATGGTGTAAGATCTGTTGCATGATACGAGGTCAAAGAGCCATTTACCCAAATACTTTGCCAAAAGTGGCCAGTAGCTAATATGGGAGAGTATAACCAGTAAGTTTAGAATTTCTTCTCTGCCTCTGCAATTAGCTGGTTAAGAGACTTTATCGTGAAGAGTTGTAGTCAACCCACTGTGCTTAACAACCTCCAAGAAAGCTCTCCTTCATGAACTTGCTGGGTCCCATGCTGAACTAAGAACTAATCTATTCTCTTAGCCTCCACAGCACCCATGGGCATGGGCAGTTTAGACAAGCAATGAGTAGGGGAAGAAAAGCTTCATTTTTTTTGCTTAGGTGTATGCTGTGAGAAATGGTACCTAGACCTTCTTCATGCACTTCTGTTTCTCGTGGTTTCTTCCAATTGAACAATGAGAGCAGAGGTTTTTTAAAAACAAACAAACCAAAAAAAATTGCTGGCTGACACTTGAGGAAAACTTGAGTTCAAGCAATACTGTGGCTGCTTTTGGATCGTTTGTGCTGTCTGGTACTTCCAATCCCACTTTTGTAATTCCTGGACCTGTTCCTTCCCCTTGAGGCAGAGTGAGAGGCTGGAAGGGAATGTGGGAGTGATGGACGAGCATGAAATACTTTGATCACATAAGTGTGTCTTGAAACAATGCATCAGTGTTAGCAATGATATGGACCTTCTCCAAGCTCCGCATGCCTCCACAGCCACATAGGTCAGAAAAGAGACAATATTTCCCCAGTAGGAAGAGAGAGGCTTAGGGGCAACACCGCTCTGCTTACTCATCTGCCACGTACCCTAATGACTGCTGTGACTGCCCAGCAAGCCTGGATGTGTCATGGTGGGACCTCACCCTGGTCTTCCTTCTGCGCTGGTTCATATGTGCCAATCCTGGCTCCTGAGCCTGACTCATCCTCAGTCCTGCCAGAGCAGGACAAGGAGCCACAGCACAGTCCTGCTCATCAGTGTCACCAATACCAAGTGACAATGGGTCACTGATGCTGTAAAAAAATGTAAGTATGTCTAGAGGCTGTGTAATGGGGCTGCAACCACTTTGTCTTCTTTAAGCTAATACAAGTGAGGATAGCTCTGAATTAGGAAGGTTTTTCAAAGGCAAGATGCCCTTGGAAATTCATTGTCTATGTTCTCTGGCCTGGCATCATGATGATGATCCCAGGACCAGGATGGGTTTTTTTGCTTCTTTGTTTCCTGGTGCTTGAGTGCCAGATACAGTTGCAGTGAAAATGAATGTCCCTGAATCTCCAGTAAAGACCAAAGAAGGTGCTTAGAAATAAATGAGGCACAATCTGATGGTGCTAACTGTGTCTCTCATGAGTGTGGTCACCACTCCCACGTGGGGATCTTGGACCTGAATCAAAGCCATAGGAGAGAAAAAGAAATGGAGGAATGAACAGTGAGTCAGATAGACCTGACTCCTCAGCTGTGGACCTTGGTGTCATTTGGGACACACTTTTGCTTCCCCACCTCAGATTCCCCATGTACAAAAATAATGGGGAAAACACCATGCTCAACCATGTTATATGAAGGTTGTGAGCATGGGTTAGTTCATGTCAGTTAAATGTTTTGGACATTGCAAAATATTACAGATGGATGACATTTGATAGGTTTGCTGTGGCCTTTGCACTTTCCAGGCCAGTGAAGAACCTGTGGCAGCAGAATGTTGTCCTGGAGGTAATTTCCCTTTCCGGATAGAAACGGTGGGGGTGTGCCGGGGTGGGGTTGATGTTTAACTTTGCCTTTGCCTTACACGGTTACATGTCTCAGCTTTCTGAGCTGAGACAGAAGCTGTCAAAGAAGTAAGGGACATTTCTCTTGGCAAGTTGGGCAGTGTCAGAATGATCTGGAGGGAAAAAGATCTGTATTTTCCCATATCCTTTTAAACTCGCATTGCAAAGTAATTTAATGATCTCCTGGCTCACTTGACACACGGTTAAGCCTCTCCCACCATACAGGACTGATCTGTGTCACCAGAGTGATGGAAGTTGGTGTAGAAGGACTGGAACATCACACAGGGCACTGCAGGAACCCTTGGGCCAGGTAGGTCAACTGAAAGCAAGAAGGGTCATTTTGTGTGGGGTGCAGAAGCATGCTCAGGAAATTTCTTTGCCCAAGTCTTGTGCATTTCTGGGAACTCTGATGGATGCAGAACTGGGATCAGAGCTGCACTGGGGACCCCCTCTAGCATTTGCGCTGAGATGGTCCAAGGTCTGTTTTAGCTATGTAGCTGGGAAGATTCCATCTTCACTCCCCTCCAGATATTCCCATTGCCCGTGTCCTGTTGCAGGCTGTGGAAGGAAGCGTGAGGCTCCCTGTGGCCATATAGTGCCTGGCTTTGCCATGGCAGGAGAAGCTGTGCCTCTGACTCATGGAGGAGGCAGAGATGCTCACTCATCAATATGAAAAGTGACTCCTCAAAGTTTGGCCTCCTGGAAATGCTGCTGTGGCTGCTGATAATTCCCCTTTCAAAGGCCGAGTTTGTTTGGACACAGCTGGCTCAGTCTCCATTAAACATTTACCAAGTGTCTAAAGGGCAGGATCAGAGCACAGGATCTAGTGGGCAAGAGGATGTGGCAAGCCAGTGCCCCAGTTGCCTCCCAGGAAGGGGTAAATAATTCCCTCACCTGCTGAGTCTGTTGCAGAGGTTATATCTCCATCACACCCAGATCCTCAGTGCCCACCTCTGGCTCAGGAAGCCCTTGCATAGATCCCTGGAGTCAGGGAGACAATTTGGGTGTCATTGCATGCTCTCCTCATATGCACCTTCCCAACGTGTCTATCTGGTGTAGCTGGTACCATGGGCAGGAGCTGGATTGGCTGCTGGTCTGTCCCAAGGGGACTAGTCTTGTAAAACCAACAGTTTTGCTGAAGATGCCGCTGCAAGGGAACACAGTCAGAGGTCAGCTTAACTAGGTAACTGCTGTAATCTCCAGACTGTATCTTAGAGAATGGCAAAGAGAGTTTTGGCCAGGGTCCCTCATGAATCTCACCAGTTAAAAACGAAGAGAACATTTGCCACTGTCACCAAATTTAAAGGGAAGCAACAGCAAACTTGTCTCTAGCCTTAATAAGAGAAGTTTGTTCTTTATCTTTCTTTCTATATCCAATTCCACATTCTCTTGAACTGGGACTGGGTTGTGAGATTGTGTCATGACCTTTCTGAGCAGAGTCATGGGCTCTGGATGGGGACCCACCGTGGTGCATACGAGCATCATGGCAGTGCCGAGCTGTGTCTCACAGGCTGGCTGGACAGGGAGCAGCATAGGCTAAGGAGTTTGGGAGTTAACAAGGCACCTAACTCATACGTGTCCTCTTGACATACCATCACTGTGCGGGGAAATTTTGTGATTTCAAGCTAGATTTTTCCATTTCCCACTGTCCTTTTAGGTTGCCCAGGCAATAGGAGAGCAACTACTTCCTTGCATCTTCTCTTCAGCCATCGCACAGCCATTCCCTCCTGAAGGTCATCTCACCATGGCCCAGAACGCCAGGACAAGGCCGTCATGCCCCAGAGGTTCCCTAGCCGTGCCGATTTCACCTTCCCCACTTCCCGGTCAATCATTGTCCCCCGCACCTCTGGCTGAAGGCAGCTCTGCAGGGATTGGCACTGGACTTTCAAACCACTTCCTGAGCTCGCGTAGTGGTGGTGGGAAGAGGGACAGGTTTGGGCAGGCAGCTGGGCTGTTCTGCCTTGCTGGGCTTCCCTTCCTCAGTCCATCCCCGAGGCTGGCAGGCAGCAATACCATGCAGCAGCAGCTCCGGCAGCTCCTGCCGGACTGGGAAGTGGGTCCTCCCGCCGCTCTTGGCCTGCTCGGCAGCTCCATTGCAGCCCTGGCAGCCTGGAAGTGGCTGAGCAAACGGCAGATCCAGCAGAAAACGGAAGAGGCTCGGAGGAGCCGGGATGAGGGTGTGAAAAAGATGGAGAAGGCTGTTCAGCAGTTCAGAGAGCAGGTAAGGTGCCCCTCGGCGGGTCTGGATCACACCAGGGTGGTCTGCTGATGTTGCGCTCCATCTCCTTCTAGCTCACTATAGCTTTTCTAACACAGAGTCCAGAGGAGATTTGCCAGCAGCCTGGAAAGGCTGCATGGGAAGGAAGGGAGACCACTGCTCTCCTCACAGGGGGTGACATACAGGGAGGGTCTATAGCCAGGGAAATGTGAATTACGCACTGGGAAGACAACACAGGTGATGAAGCGCTGGACCTTTACCGATACAAATTCATGTTCTTTAAGGACTTAGAAATGTCTGTTCACTCTGTGGGTACAAGAAAGAAATTCTCTTCCTAACTCCAAGTTTATTCAACTGTCCATACTCTTACTCTATATCTTTAACGCTAAAACTTTATTGATGGCTCTCAGAAAGTCTTCAAGAGAGTTTTCCCAGGGATGAAAGGGAATGCAAGGGAAGGTCTGCCAGCCCCGCAGACTGCCCAGGAGATACTTGGCCTGACTTAACCTAACAAAGCACAAGCATCTGGTGTCCTCTGGGAGCAACCAGGACACAGCGGGGATGAATAAGGCAGGCACCCAACCCACATGGATGTGGTGACAGATTCCTACTGGGACATTGATTGTTAATCCTCTTTTCTCTCTGCTCTCTTCTGAATATGCCATGGGTAAACCCTCACTTGTTTACACAGGTAATGTTCCTGTGCATAAAGCATATCAACTACAAGTGATATATACCTTTGTGAGTCTTTTTTTTTTTCCTTTTGAATATAAAATTAAACCACAGAAAAAGTCGGTGGTAGAGACCTGCCAGACTTACCCATCTGAGCAGGCCCTACTGGCTTCTTTGGAGCTTGTCAGGCCCAGATGTTTAGGTCAGACTGGGCTGGTGCCAGGGCTGACAGCACAGTGCCTGTACCCATACAGAGGGATGAAGGGACAACCTGACACTTGTGTGCAAGGAATTCATTAGCGCTGGTGTTTGCACAGCTGATATTACCTTTTAGTCGAGGGTAAGTGGCACAGTGCATGGACGGAAGCCCAGAAGCCCTGCCTCAAGTGCTGTCTTGGAGGTGCTGTCCTGGTGTCCCCTTCTTTCTCGCCTTGCAGGCCCCACATGTCCAGAGTGCTGACATCTTGTCCCTGCCCCTGGTAGAGCTCGCCAGGAGACTGCGGGAAGGGTCTCTGTCCCCTGAGACAGTCCTCTACACCTACATAGAGAAGGTGAGAACCCATCCACAGCATGAAGGGCAAATCACTTACATTGCCCACACCATGATGTACAGGTTGGTAGTTGAGAGGATTTGCCAGAGCTGTTGATTATGACAAGTCTTCGATAGAGCAGATATCTTTGATAGAGCAGATATCAGAAGAAGGATAGTGAAAGAAAAGGGATCTGTCTCCTCGGCCAGCCCCCTCCTGGTTACCCCTTTAAAGAGTTTGACCTGGGATACTCCAGGAAGGGCTTATTTTTCATGCTGAACCACTAGTCCTTACTTCACAGATCCAGGTAGTTACTTAATGTACCTAGATAATTCTGTTCTGTTCTTAACCAACACATCTTTCTCAACGTGTGCTGGCAAAGGCTCTGGAAGTGACCCAGCAGACGAACTGCTTGCGACATTTTATCCCAGAGTGTGAGGAGCAACTCCAGGAAATACAACGACAAAAGGAGAAAGGGCTGCTCTATGGCATTCCCATCAGCATCAAGGATCACATTGGCTACAAGGTACTTCCCTTTGTGCACACAAAACATCCCAGGGGAAGTTAGGCTCGGGGTTAGAACATCCATTATGGCAAACTCTGGGAGCAGGACACTGGGTTTGATCCTGAGGCAGTGGGCAAAGGAAGAATATCTGTGGATTTGCATCTAGGGTGGTGAGGGAAGTAGCATGGAAAAGAGCAAGAACAGCCTGAGGGGAAGCCCCTGCAAGTGCTTGGCAGCTTTTTACTACCATAGATATCACTGGGACAAGGAGTCTTTGCTCCTTCCTGCAAATGCACATGCGATAAGGAGTAGATTAGCCCCCCAAGCATGGACACCAGGTCTTCCTTCCCAAACTGCAGCCTCCAACTGCAGAGGATCTGCACTGACCCTCCACTGTCATTTCTCTTCTTCACAGGGGCATCTGTCGACCTGCGGGCTTGTGCAGTTCTTGAATGCCCCAGTGCAAGAGGACAGCGTCCTGGTCAAGGTTTTGAAGAGACAGGGGGCCATTCCATTTGCATTTACCAACGTGCCACAGTCTCTCTTCAGGTAGTACCTCATTAGGAACCTCTTCTCTGGCTGTGCTTCTGAAGTTAAAACCCAGCCCAAGGGCCACAGGACAGGCTCCTTGAGATACTGACTGGCCAATTTTCCCCTCCCATCAGCTGCCAACCATCCCAGTTCAGCAGAAAATGGCTTTTATATAAGCACAAAGAAGTAAATCAAGTGAACTCATATATGGGAGGGAGAACTGGCCTGTGTGTGTTTTCTGCACCGCAACCCACAGCAGACAGCTTGAATACAGCACTGGGACTCAGAGGCCCTAGTCTGATCCCCTGCTCACACAAAGTTATCTGTGACCTCAACCTGCACCTCAGTTCCTAACTCTTTCTGATGGGAATGAGACATGTCCCTAAAGGATTACAAGGAGGAAGGGGCTGGCTGTGCCACACAGGCTCGGGGTAAGGGGCAGTCAGAGAAGTGAAGGCTTTAGGCTGTTCCTGACAGTCTGCCTGCTGGTTTTCTCCTCCCCAGCTACGACTGCAGCAACACCATCTTTGGCCAGACGCTGAACCCTCTCAACCACAAGAAGACCCCCGGAGGCTCCTCTGGTGGGGAGGGAGCTCTGATCGCAGCGGGAGGCTCCATCCTGGGCATTGGGTCGGACACTGGGGGCAGCATCCGCCTGCCGTCCAGCTTCTGCGGGCTGTGCGGGTTCAAACCCACAAGCGAAAGGCTCAGGTAGGTGCTGGGGGCTGCCCTGCCTGCTTTGTAAGGAGCCTCCAAGCCCCGGCTGCTCCTCAGAGCCCCTCCGAGCCCACACGTGCCTTGTCCTGCACTGCAGTCAGGGACAAACTGGGCCTTGTGCAGCAAACTGACAGATCTGCCACATAGAACAGCAGTCCCCTGCCAAGGGATTGGGAATTCAGACTGAAGACCTCCCGGCCATCCAGATCTCTTGGGATTATCTTACTAACAGTGAAATGACAGTATACTTTTTCTTTGTACCCCTCCCAGCTTGTCTGGAGCAAGTGGCTCAGTCAACGGGATCCTGTCAGGTATGTGAATTTAGAATTGTTTTTCTATGTATCGCAAAGGCTGCGGAGAGCAGGAAGAGTGGAAGGAGAGGCCATGTTTGCTTGTGTCTGGACTCTTCATAGGACGGCATGAGGCTTAGGCCTGGGTTCAGTGTGCCCAGCTGTAGATTGCCACAGCTCCTTAGGGTCACCTGAGTGAAGCCACGTCATCTCTAAGGTCTCCTGTAGAAGCAGAAAGGCTGTATTTCCTATCTGTGCTTTGTTTAACCTATATGCCTTCAGTTCAAGGATCACCTCTTTATACGACTGGGCACATAAAGTGGAGGACAACAACATCCTATTTTAGTGGAGGTGCTTAGACCTGTCTTAAGTACAATGGAAGGGTTGATGCCTCTTACAACCTTTGCTTTTGCAGAGGAAGTCCAGATGGATGGGCCAGCACAGAGCAAACAGTGGTCCCCACAGCACACACACGGTCTGCAATGACCAAGACCTGTCAGAAGGCTCTCTGGATCATCCCACCTCCTTGTCTGACCATCCCTTGCAGCCCACTTGGCCGTACAGAGAAGGAAACCAGTGTCTGATATATCTGCTTGCTTAAAGTGGATGTTGGTTCTCATCCTCCTCCAGTTCCCTGTGCGCTGGGGCCGATGGCGAGGGACGTGGACAGCCTGGCCCTGTGCATGAAAGCGCTGCTCTGCGACGAGATGTTCCAGCTTGACCCCACTGTGCCCCCCATCCCCTTCAATGAGGAGGTGAGTCCTTAGTGAAAGAGCCCTGGTCCTCTTGAGGGTGATTTCACGTCAAAATGTGGAAAGGTTGCCATTTATTTCATGCTCTTAGGGGTGAGTCACAAGAAGGATGAGGTGAAATTCCCCATAGAGGCAGTAACGAACACCAGGGCATGGGACAGATGGAGGGAGGGAGGGTCTGGTGTCCAGCCAGCTCCAAGGATCCCAATGAAAAGTACCTGCTCAGCATGCGTATTTTTCAAGAGTCTACAAATCATTACAGTATAACAACATTGTTAATTTTCTTTGAAGGCAGAAATCATAACTGCTAGAAAAAAGATTTGTTAACAAACAAAAAAAAAGTAATTCTTTTTGCCTCTTAGTTGTTGTATGGGTTATTGGATTGAACAACCCCAGCACAGGGTGGGGAAGAGGATGGAGAGAAAGGAGAGTGCTGGACATTTGGAAAGGGAAACTTGTGAAAAACATAAGCAGCAGCTCTGTAACACCTGGACCTTCTATCCCCTTCTGTAGTGGGTTGAGAATGGGAGCTGGTCTAGTCCAGTAAAACTGGAAGTTCACTAGTTGTTAACTAGGGTCCCCTTCCCTTCAGGTGTATTTAAGCTCTGCTCCCCTCCGGATTGGGTACTACGACACTGACGGCTACTTCCCGCTCCCTCCTTGCATGAGACGGGCAGTGCATGAGACCAGGGATGCTCTGCGGGCAGCTGGGCACGAGGTGAGCTTGACCTCGCCAAACTCTTCTCCCCGGCTTGTCTCAAGCTTCGCCTCTCCTGGCTGCAATCACTCTTTGGAAAGTAGATATAACCCCCGAGCCCATCTGAGCATGGACTAGCCAAGAGTAACAATGTGGGAAAAATAATCTACGGTAGCGGAGATTCTGCTGAAAGTTGCTATGTCCATACCCACAGCGCAGTCACACGCATCATCTCCGGGTTGTAGCAGTGCCCTCTCCTTCTCCTGGGAGGTGGCTGTTCTGCATTTGAAGTATTTCTACAGTCAGACATGAAACTATTCACATCCCCAAGCTGCCACGTAATCTTGTACTTTGGTGCAGTTGGTGCCCTTTGCTCCACCTCGGATCCACTATGTCATGACTGAACTGTTTTTGAAGACATTTTTTGCTGATGGAGGCCAGGCTTTTTTGGATATATTGTAAGTAGGAATCCTACGGCAGAAGTGCCGTAAAACATCTTGTTTCCCGTGCCCATGAACACCATGCATGGGTAAAAATAACTCACCTCTCCCACCCCAAACAAGAGATATTCAGATTTCTGAGATAAGCAAATGGCCTCTCTGCCATGATTCCCTCTTCCTGTTGTTTCTTAGCACAGGAAATATTGTGGATCCAGGCTTGAAACCACAGGTGAACTGCTACAAGATCCCAACCCTGGGGAAGAAGCTGCTGTCTCTGATTCTTAAACCTCTGGTGAGTCCCTGGCCTCTGGCTCCAAGCAGAGTTGTGTCAGTAAAGCCTGTGGTGCTTGAAAGGGTGGTGGTACTGGGAGATGTCTTTAACTGGAAACCCTGGGATTTCAGACCAAGGCAAATGCTTGGAAGGGCTTTTCTTGCTGGGATTTAAGGAAATGAGGAAAGGACCAGGCAAGAGTTATGAGAGGATAATGCAGAGCACTCAGCAAGCAGTTCTTCAAACACTGGGCACAGCTGTGTCCACTTTCCTACTGGTTCATGCAACTGGGAAACACAGCAGCAGGCAGGCTGGAGTTTGAAGCCCTATCCCTGTGTTTGGGATCTCCCAAAATGCTTATTTCATGTGAATTACTCATCATTAATAAGGGTTTATGCTCAGTGGCCCCTTCACCAAGTGCCCTTATGAGCCTAAGTGATGCGCAAGTGACCATCATTTTGTAAGGTTTCCTTCCTCCATTCTGTTTTCTCTGGCCATCTGTCCACTTCGGTTGTTCTCAACTAACAGGATCAAAAAGGTGGCAGTGAATGGGAGACAACCGAAGTGCTTGCAGAAATCTGGTCTCTATGGGATAACACTGTAAAAAAATGTTTTATTTACTACAAGTAGTAAAAGTTGACTTGTTTCACATCAGTGTTTTTGTGAGAAGCAAATATCGGGCTGAAAGAAACAGGTCAGGAATCAACAACAAAGTTGGAAACAAGCACAAATGAGAGCTATGTGGAACACTTGTAAGCAATTTCATTCGCTCTCAGAGCAGTGTCCCCAGGGAAAGAGGCAGGCTGTGACGGGAGGTCTCCCAAGGTGACACAAATGGTCGCGTCCCACATCACAGCCTAACGGGACTCTCTTGCCTTTGCAGTTTCCCCGCCTCGCTGACTACCTGAGAGCCTTGTGTGGAATGAGGTAGGACAGCACCTTCCTCATCTGCTGACTGGGGCGTCTGTGGGAATGAACTGCACCTTCTGCAAGGGGTGCCCATGGCAGAGTGAGGGACACCAGGCTCTGGATCCTCTCTGTCCTGACTACACTTTAGCCTTAAGGAATACATCTCCCCACACCCCATGTATTGTAATGCCTTCCCCCAGGCTTCAAACATGCTCTAGGCTGCTGCATGGTGAGAAGCATTTGACCATGTCCTGCATCTCCTGGGGACAAGATACAAAGTCAAAGGCTTGATATTGCATCCGGGGAGCTTAGGAAGCATTCCCTCTGGGAGAGGTGCCCCAGGAGAGTGGGAGGGATGTCCCAGGAACCAGGTGCACTGCTGTCAGCAATGGCTTAGGTCCACCAGACCTGCCTTGGATGGGGAACAGACAACAGCCTCCCGTGGCCTCTGTCAGCCCTATTTTTTGGTGATTCATCACATCAACTGCCCTGGGTCCCCTGGGCATGAGATGAGTTATAAAACACTTAAAACTCTGCTTTAGCTTTGAAAGGGAAATTCTTATGTAATGAAGGATTAAAAGACATACATATTGTATCCCATTTCCATCATTCTCTGCAAAGAGGAACTAGCAATAAAGATACTGATAAAGAATCCAGATCCCCTCCAACACAAATGAGTTCTCCAGTTCCTTCAAGATACCAAAAATGTATCCGCTTTACAACTACCTCAGGCAGTTTGATAAGAGCAGAGTTCCTCTTGAAGCAAATCTGGGATCCACAATGCATTAAGGGGCTTAGATAAGGTCATACAGTAAGCTTGAACAGAACTGAGTATGAAACCCAGCCTCACAAGAAGAAACCTTATTTCATCTTCTCCCAGACATTTGCCCAAATTTCAAAAGAAACCTTAGTGAAATTGAGACAGATGCACTGTTTTGAATAATTGCTAAAATCAGTGAGGCATGTCAATTTGGAGGATAATTTAGGTAGTGTTCCTCTCATCTTAAGGTCTAAAAAGTCACTGTGGTTTCCATTTGCAGGTCAGTGAGTAAGATGTGGAACCATCAGCATCAAGTAACGGTAGGTTTTGAGGACTTTTCCCTCCGACATCACGCTATGAGTTGAGGCTTTACAGCAAGTACCAGATTGGGGTTGTTACTTAAGAAAAAGGGGTTGTGCAGTAGTGTGCTGAAGAGGAGAGAGGGTAGGAAAGAGAAAAGGCTGGGCTTGCTGGGCTTTTGGTTCAACCCAGGATGGCCTTCCTGATAGTGCTGCGATTCTGCAGTAGCTTCTCCATCGTGCAGGCAGACGCTGTACCCAGCTGCTGCCCTTGCCCAGCCTCTCTTCCTCGTGCACTGACCCGCAGGATGCTGCCTCCCCTGGTGTGTGAGAGCCTGGAGCGTGGCACAGACACACTGATCCATGGTTGACAGGCCCTCCGTGTGCCCTCGGCTCTTCCCCAAGGTGTACCGCACGGAGTTCATCGCCATGTGGAGGGACCTCAGGCTGGACGTCGTGCTTTGCCCTGTCCTGGGCCCAGCTTTCACTGTGGGCTACCCCGGGAAGCTCCTCAGTAAGTGACCCTGGGGCCCTCCCAGGAGGGGAGAGGACCACTGTGGTTGTGACGGGACAGGAACATGCACCCATAAGGGCGGCTGGGGAGCTTTCCTGGCTCCCGAAGCATTTTACTGGCACCTCTGGAAAATGAGGACAGACATGGAGATTTGGTGTGATTTGATGAGAGTTGTTTCATGCAGTGGGACTTGGACTCACATACAACCAGTCCTCTGTGGTATCTCCTCCCAGATGCAGCTAGTTCTGAGGAGGCTTAAGAAACATGTTGAAGGTTGAAAGAATATAGGTGGCTGTGGCTACCTGAGATCTTTCTTTTGCTTCTCTCAGCTGCCATCTCCTCCACGATGTTGTACAATGTGTTGAACTTCCCTGCTGGCGTTGTACCTGTCACCAAAGTGACGGAAGCTGATGAAGAAGAGCTGAAGCTTTATCAAGGCTACTGCAATGACCCCTGGGACAGGACACTGAAGCAGGTCTGTTACATGGGAAGGGAACTACTGGAAACAGTAGATGATGGCACAAGATCATCTCTCCTATGAGGAGAGGTTGAGGGAGTGGGTCCTGTTCAGCCTAAAAAAGAGAGGCTGAGAGGGGATCTTATCAATGTATATAAATACTTTAGGGAAGGATGTCAAGAGAAGGGGATCAGACTCTTTTTCAGTGGTGGCCAGTGACGGGACAAGACACAGTGGCCACAAACTGAAGCACGGGAAGTTCTGACCGCTTGACTGTGAGGGTGACAGAGCCCTGGAACAGGCTACCCAGAGAGGTTGTGGAGTCTCCTTCCTTGCAGACAGTCAAAACCCACCTGGACACAATCCTGTGCAATGTGCTCTGGGTGACACAGTTTGTACAGGGGGGTTGGACTAGATGATTTCTAAAGGTCCCTTCCAACTTCGATCATTCCGTGTGGAAGGAGCAGAGGCTGTTCAGGGTATTCAGAGTAATAGTCTTGATGAAATCAGCATTTTCTAAATGCCTCCATTAATACAGGCACAGTGAGAAGAAAACAAACAAGCAAACAGACAAATCTCTCTATATGCTTCATAAATACCTTTTCTCTCAAGCCCCAAAGGTAAGTAAACATCTGAGAGGGACTGGGGAAGGACCCAAGGCCTAGACTACAGTCTGCAACCTTGAAGCCAAGGCTTTTTTGAGCAAGACCTTCTGATAGCCACCGGCTGCAGCACTGCACTGCAATGTTCTCCTGCTCCATGATCCATTCTGCCAGGCCCAGGCAGGCAGCAGAACTTGGATCAAGCACAAAGATGCTGATGGGATTTGGTAATGAGACAGCTCAAAGCAGAGCTGTCTGGGGGAGGGCTGACCTCCTGCAAGCTGCCCAAGACTTGGCAACCATTCCCACCATGAGAACAGCAAGATACTTCTCTCTGCCCCAGTGAGCTTCGGAGATGAAGCCTGCACCTACATGAACAACGGGGCTCAGCCTCCAGCCTCCCCGCTCTCCAGGACAAGCCCTTGGGGTCAGAAGGGACCAGCCCCATGGCCCAGCCAAGCTGCCAGCAGATCGCGGAGGTCTGAGCTCCTGTGGGTAATGTCTCCCTGCTTGTGTCCCTGCTGCAGGCCGTGAGAGGAGGCGTGGGGCTGCCCGTGGCCGTGCAGTGCGTGGCCCTGCCGTGGCAGGAGGAGCTCTGCCTCCGCTTCATGAAGGAGGTGGAGACACTTCGCCGTGAGCAGACAACGATGTAGCCTCTCCTGCACCTGCAGGGCCAGAGGCAGCCGAGAGAGAGGGGAGTGCTCTGTGTCTCCTACCCACTTCTGCTCCGCAACACCTAACTTATAGCACGGAGGGAAGGAGAAAGGAACAGCTCTTGACTCTCCCACTCCTTGCCAAGAGGTACATAGCCTGGAAGGGACAGAGTGGGTTTCCCAGTTAGCCATTAAAAGGATTGTAATTGTGCCTAATGTCTTTCCTCTTTGCTGGGATGCCACTGGATTTCTCTCTAACCATTTCACTGGCTGAGACAGAGACTAAGCAAGTATAGAAAAAAAGAATAATTTTTCCAGACCAAACTCTTCACACAACCAAACCCTTTTGCTAGAAAGGGCCCCTGCCTTGGCCCCATTCCCTTCTTCCTTTGCAGAAAAATTCACAAAATGCCTACAGGCTCCAGACTGACAGTGAGGCTTCACAGATCATTCAATCCCATCCTGCTGCTCATTCTCATTTCTGCCTGTAAACTGATATGCCTGAAAACAACCAGTTCCTTCCTACTGCATTAATGACTCTGCACTGTTCCCTGATCCTGTACACTGTGCTGCCGCACTAATGCTCACATTGGCCCAAGATGTGAGGCACGTGTTACATTGGGTTCGTACAGTCATAGATGGTGAACTGCCAGCTTCCTGGAAGGATGGGCAGGGATGGGAGTTTCACCCTCATTTTCATGCACATGGTGTCTTGCAGAAGCATAGCAATGCTAAGAGAGCAAAGGATCCATAAATCTCAATAGTATTTTCTTGCTGGCACACTGGAGTAATTTCACAAAGATGTAACTGTGGGCTATTGTAACAGTATTCAGAGAACCATGTATTTGCATGAACACAGGCAGGTCTGCCCAACTGTTATCTTGATCACAGAAGAAAAACAGAAGTGTAGCTATTCAGCAAACATTATTACAAGCTCAAATAATCTATCATTTACTACTCAGTAATGGGTTTGATTACACGAATGCACAGGTATTGCTTGCTCGAAGCCATAGGAACATCTTCCAACTGCCCAGGAGACAGTATCCAGTGTGTCTAGGACTGTTCACACTCTCTTCCTCAAAGTTACCCTGCCTATGAGAGACAGCAGTAATCACATGCCTTTCCACAGCACTGAGCTTTTTCCACCAGCACATCTCAAATGTTTATCACAAGGGTATTTCCGTATTTCTGCCTCCACAGCAGCAGCTTCCTTACGAATCTCTTCTTCAAGGACCTCAGGCTGCTCCTTGTAAAAATGCAAAGCAGCAAGTTAAGCAGAGAGAAACTGTCAGCACTATTTGCAGATAGTGAGATACAGGCCAGAAAATCTGGGATCCTTAGATGGTGTTTATGAACCTGAACCTGCTCATTCATGATCAAAACAGACAGCAGGGAGAGACCAATATCCACACAGGGAGATTTAGCCCATTCTGAGACAGGCAGGATGAACTGCTCTCCCTGGTGAGATCTGTCTTGCTTTACACAATTAAACACCTCAGCCTTAAAAAAATAAATAAGAGACTTCATGACAGGTCTTTCTCATTTATTCTCTGTGTCTGCAGTGAAGAAATTTCCTCTAGGACATTTAAAAAATAAATAAATACAAAACAGTTCTGCTTTCCCTGGAAACTTGGAGTATTTCATTATAGCCAGCAAGTTCAGTTGCATTTAAGATGGCCCTGGAAGGTACGGTGAGGAAACTGGAGATCCCACACAGCCAAGAGGTCTGTCATTCCCTCTACACTCGACGTAATTTGCAGAAATACATCGGTCCAAAGTTGGCTGTAAGGTGAGGAAGAACAAGCTCCCCCAGCCTGCAGTCTGAGGTGAAAGAAAATGTATCCTGGAAGAGTGTCCGGAAGTAGCTCAGGTCCATAACCTGAGTCCCAATGTTGTATTCGGTGTTCGCAATTTCTATCGCTCTCTCAACCACATACTCATTCTGCAGCTGAGAGAGGGAGCATGTGGAATACACGACTTCTCCTCCTGGCGTGGTAGCAAGGATCCCAGCCCTACATGCAAAACAAACAAACATATCATCACAATAAAAAAACTGCAGTGGGACACCAGGATTTCTGCCCTCTAAAATTAGGAACCCAGCACTTAACCTCTTGGAGATGAGGAGAGACTAATCTCCTAGATCTCTGCAAACTCAGCAGCCTCACAGCACCAGTGCAAATTCAAGACTCTTTTAGACCACAGCAACATGCACTGAGGCAGATGCAAAAGGACTACTGCTACGGATATAGATTGTTTTATCTATTCTCTTTCTTAAACTCTCCTCATTACCTCCTTCTGGTACTACTGGAGATAGGAAAATATTTAGTTGACCAAGCCTGCTTCTACCTTCTCACATTGCTTGTGGTTTGGTGTGTTCAGCTACTGGAATTCCAAAAACGACATGAATTCTCCACATCTGCCAACAGGAGCCTGAGCTCCCGTACAGGCACATGTAATAGGAGAAGGGGTTTCACTGCTGGGCGCTCGAGGGAGCTGCTATTATAAACACACAAATGGCAACACAGCATAGCTTCGAGCTTACTCACATCAGCAACTGCAGCTGCAGCATTGGCAACATCTGGCGCTCCTTGGATCTCCTTTTGTGGAAGATGTTGTTCTCCTCCTCCATGAGGGAGTGCCTGTCAGTCGTGCAGGGCACATCCACAAGGACCTGCAGCAGCAGAGATCCTGCACTGATTCTGAGCCCAGTTCAACCTTGTGGAATCCTCTACCACAACCTTCTCTTTGAGCAGCAACTCCACCCTTGCCAATCACACTAGCTGGATTAATGCAGCTCTCTGTATCTTGCCTAGCTCGTCCCACAGCCAGAGTGTAGGTATATACCTATGCCAAACTGTTACTTGTTTAGCATCTCCCGAGTCTTCAGGATGACCAGGTAGGACACAAAGTGCTGGATAATTTCACATTCTCACATGTATCCTCATTTGAACATTCCACTCAGTGCATCTTGTTGGTTACTGTGACAGTTACCCAAGTGGATGCAGGTATGCACTGCCAAAGCTTAACCACCTCCTGGAGCAACCAAACCACCCTCCCACAAGCAAAACAAACTGCCGAAGTGCAAACATCACAGCTGACACACCAACACACCCCTGACTGACAGGGGCAGGAATCTAGAGCCAGGATGTGGTTGATGTAACACCTAAGCTTCCGATTTAACCCCTTGTGGGTTATAAATAAGGTAGGGTTCTTTAAGGGCTATTATATAGGTATTTCACATATCGCTGCTCCAGATTCTGCAAGGAACAGGTGAGTTTAGGTAGAGGAAACACCATGTGTGGCTTAGTCTTACCTCTTTTCTCTACATGTCAGACTATGGAGAACTAAGTCTATCAAATTACACTGCTAAATAAGCTACTGTCTTCCTCTGAAATATGAGGAAACAGAATTTGATGGGATTACCTTCATGGTTCTAGACACTAACCTTATGGAAAGTTCCACCTTCCAGTTCCGCCCAGTTCCTTCCATCCCATGAAGTGATACACACAGTTTCCTTCACTTGCTTGGGAACATAGCTATTGAGAATGCTGTGCAGTCTTTTCGTGCGAGAAATGGAGACATCATTGGCTGCCAGATGCCCTGAAGCGAGACAGACAAAATGGCACACTGAGAAATTAATTCTGGAAATACTAAATCTGATTCCTGCCTCTTGTAACCACAGAAGATTAATAGTCAGATAGGCATTTCCTGGGGGACCAATACACACTACCGACCAGAGGTCACCAAACTTCAGGAGGTGCAGTAAACCCTGCAGGTACAAAAGCTACATCAAAGTTATAAATTCCTTTTCTCCACAATCTCCTGCAAAAGGCAACAGGTTTTTTCTCTGTCTGCCTCCTATTGCTGAAGCAACAGAAGCTCTCAGCTCTATCTGAAAGAAAGAAAAAATGAAAAATAAAAATAAAATAATAAATAAAATAAAATAAAATAAAATAAAATAAAATAAAATACACCTTTCTTCCCACCTTTGCTCCCTTGTTTCTGGACAGGAGCTCAGCCATGAACTAGACCTTCACCAGAGTCACAATCCCATTCCGCTGGGGTGAAACACACCACACTTGGAAAGATCCGCAATGAAGTAACTCCCAGAGAATCATTCCTTATTGCCTTCAGTATAGCTCTCATCTTAATGTCGGGCTAGAAGGAGCTACCACAGCAGGCTCTCTCATTCCAGCTTTGCACAGCTAGGGGTGGGGTGCAAAGCTGGAATGAGTTATTCCCCAGGTGGGGGAATAACTCCTTTACTTACCACAAAGCCCCGTCTGCAGGATGGCCAGAGTCTTTCCACCTGGAGCTGCACAGAGGTCAAGGACAAGGTCACCAGGTTGAATGTTAAGTGCCAAAACAGGCAAAAGAGAGGCTGCATCCAGGAGATAATAGTTGAGGATTCCCAGAACATCTGGCCTGGTTTGTGGAAAATAAATAAATACATAAATAAGCATGTGGAAGAAACATGGCTGTGAAAGTTAAGCTGGGTACATACAAAAGAAACTGATGTTAACACACACTCAAAGCCTGAGATTGGCAATAAGAATGCATAGCTTCCACTGTGAATATTCAAGAAAACAACAGAAGAGTCTGGCTGGATATACTGTAGCACTTCTCATAATGAAGCAACAAAGTCTTCTGAAAATACAATTTTAATTCTTACACAATTCATGCATAAATGTGCCTGTATGGCATGTACTTAATGCTAGGGTAAAGAAAACAGGGTTAATAACTCTTCCTTACACCAAAGCTTTTGTTTTGCTTAAGTTTTACAATGGGATGAAAAAAGTAAGTTTTATTCCTATTCCCAGAATCCCTGATATTCCTGTCATGAAATTGCAACCAAATGGGCTCTTCTAAGAAACCTAGACTAGTAAGATGGGTCTCCCTTTTCAAGGTGAAATTTAGAAAAAGGTCCTGTAAATGTTGGCGTGGAGCACGAGCCCCCTCAGCTCTCCAGTTAGTGTGGCCACCTCACCGTGCGGAACGAAAGCGGGTGATATCTCCTCTGGGGAACGTGTAGCACTTGATATTGGGGGTGACGAGGGTTGATGGCGGTGGCACTTTGGCGGCTTGGTGCTCACTGGGCGCCTCCTGGGACGCACTTTGCTCCCTCGCTGCTGGTTCCACAACCGAACCCTCCTGCAAGCGCTGCGCCTTTTGGAGGCCTGTGGAAACGAAATCCGCAGCGTTCACCAGCTCCAGCTCCTGGGTGACCTGCTCGACGTCGGCAAAGCCGTTCACCAGGGCGCCGTACTTCTGCTCCGAGAGCAGGCTGACCCGCACGGAGGGCCAGGCCTCCCCGAACTGCAGGCTGTAGTTCATGTCGAAGTTGTGCAGCGCCAGCGCCGTGGACGCCACGCGGGGCGCAGTGGTAGCCTTGGGAAAAGAAACGGGCGACATGAGGGATGTTATGGGGCTGAAACGTGGGGCCGAGGGACGGCAAGGCGGGAAATAGCGTCCCCCACCCGGGGGTCCCAGCTGGGCGCGAAATGGTGGCCCCGCCGCAAGGACCCTCCAACTGCCCCCCACGCGAAATGGCGGCGCCGCCGGCCGGGAGGACCCCCGCATTATTCCCCACGCGAAATGGCGGCCGCGCGGCGAGGATCCCCCGCCCGGCTCACCCATTTCTTCTTGTATCGGTAGCGGCGCGGCGCCGGGCCCAGCAGCGGCCACAAGGTGCCGGGCCGCCGCAAGAGCCGCGCGGCCGCCC
>VWPW01000342.1:3335-21399 GCA_013389825.1 Crypturellus undulatus
CCGCGCGAGGGCGGGCGCTGCGGGGGGACGCGGCCTGGGCCCGGCGCGCGGCACCGTGACACACGCAGTGCCCGGCACAGGCCTCCCCGTGCCCCGCGCTGAGACCCGGGCGGACGGAGATCCGCCTCATAGAGGGAACGCTGCCTCGGCAGGAACCCGCCGAGCACAAAACCCGCGAGCGTCCTGATTATCTTCAGTTACATCGTTCTGAAAGCAGCACCATCTCCCTGGGTGCACACTGGCACATCTGCACGTTATTTACCCTCTCCGGGTGCACGCCAGCATATACGTGCCTTATTTGCCCTTCCACTGGATGCCCGCCGGCACATACACGCATCATTTACCTCTCTGTGGGTGCCCACCGGCACACGTGTGTTATTTACCTCTCTCTACATGCATGACAGCACATATGTGCATTATTTACCGTTTCACTGGATGCCCAGTGGCACATACATGTGTTATTTACCTCTCTGTGGGTGCACACTGACACGTGTGTTATTTACCCTTTCACTGGATGTCCACAGGCACATATGTGTGTTACTTACCCTGTCTGGGTGCACACTGACACATGTATGTTATTTACCGTTTCACTGGATGCCCGCAGGCATGTACATGTGTTATTCACCTCTCTGGCTGCACGCTGGCACACACGTGTGTTATTTACCTCCCCCTGGGTGCCGGCACGCGTGTGCCTTCCTCCCGCAGGCAGACAAGCGGCCCGCGGCGCGCTGCCCTGCAGCCGGGGCGGACGTGAAACGCTGGCCAACTCCTCGGGAAGCGCCTCGAGATCGTTAGTATCCACAGGGAGCAGATGGTGTCTGGGAGTCAAAACCTCATCCAAAGGAAACACTCATAGGAAGCCACGTGGAATTACACGTTTGTTTATACTGTGACTTTTGCATTGGGTTTTACATTGGTTCTGAGATTTTCCAGCGAATATTACCCTAGTTTTGCACTGGTGTAGTTCAACTATAGTTCAAATTAAAAAAAAACCTACCAACACCAATCCCTAATGTCGATTAGACTTAAATATATCCTCTTTAGGAAGAGGAAGGCTGAATCAGCTCCACTGGGATTCCAAGCTGCTAATTCAGAGAGGTGGAAGAGCTTAAATCTGAGGATGTGATTATAAAGTGCATGTTCAGTCATAAACAAGCGTGCTACCGCTCATTTTTTTTTCTGTATTCTGCTTTTGCAAGAGCAGCTGTTTCACCTACGTCTCAAGCAGGGGGATGAAGGTCACTGTTCTCTTGTCAAGAGAAAGACGAGAAGTGTAAATGACCCAAATAACCTCAAGAAGTGGCTCCTCAGATATGCTGGAGACAGAACACAGGCTTCCTGCACACAAACACCCTTGAAAGAAACATGAAAGAACTGGGGGTTGGACTAGATCATCTCTAAGGTCCCCTCCAACCTTAATGATTCTACGACTGCCACCCTGTCTGTTCCACAAGAGTCACCATTTGCACTGAGAATCTCTCTGGCACCAAGCAGCTGCCCTGACGAGACGCACGGATTTACGCACATGAGGTGGGATTATATCCCTAAGTATAGCTATAGCCACAGTGATAATTAGTTGTACACTGATTGACTTGGACATCTTGGAGGCTAAAATCAGAAGCAACCTGTACTTGTCCTCAAAAATAGATGCTGGGACGTATCCTGAAGAAATGGTGCATGAAATGGCCATTTTGGGGCCGGCTGGAGGGACGTCACCACCCAGCACGGCCATCTAGGCTGCGCAGCACTAACAGGCGAGGAGACAGGGCTGTTCCTTCCAGCTGCTCTCTGCTTATTCTCCCTTCTCCCTTCTTAGGTAGGGAAGCTGCTGTAGAAAGCTGATGCTGTGGTTTCAGTGTGTGGCTGGTTCTGCTTTCATTTCCCACATGGTTTTAGGCAAATCACTTCATGCCCCTGTTTTTCAACCGTTCCTCCAATACAAAATCTCTCCCAAGAGACATTCTGAAGCACAAAGTCATGGTCTTTTATGACTTCTGGTACGCTGTGAAAATGCAAGTATCACAGAACGGCAGCACGGGGAGTCTTCCAAAGCCCGAGCAGTACATAAGCATTCTTCTGTGTATGATGGATTAGTGAAAGGAACACTTAAAATATTTTTAACAAGTATTGTACACTAGAAATTAAATAATACACGGCTGTTTTTTTTCCTGATTTTTAAAAGAATTTTTAAAAAGCCTGAACCAAAAGTTATCAGATATACTTAACAAATTACTAAAATAACTACTGCCTCTCTGCTTTCTGGCTATTTACCTGTAAAATAAACTATATAAAATGACTGGATCCTGAAAAAAATAACATGGCAAAAGGTTCCTGTAGACCCTAAAGAAAAAGCAGCAGTTATATGGAAGGACATACATCTTTATATTTATGATTTGTTCCTAGTGAGATGGAGTGTTCTGAGTGCATGTAGCTATCACTTCCACACTGGGTGCTACATATTGAGAAAAGATGTAAATAATCATTTCACTTGGGAAAAAAAAATCAATGATAGAGATTAAAAGAAAAAAAATCAAAACCAATATTCCACAGCAGGTGTAACACTGACTTTTCAGGCTTGCAAAAATGGCTGCATTACTGATGCCTCTGAAAAGCCCTAGTATTTAAGGGTCTATTTCCTTGTTCCTATTCCATAGGACCCTATGGCTGCATAGAATTGTATAAAATTAGGTTGAAGAGATTTTTTTGAGGATTACTAAATGCCATTGAAGACATGCTCCTCCCCAAAATATAACACAAAAGATTTCTTCAACTGTGAAAACATAAAGCAAAGACAGGAAGCATGAGACTGGCCTTTCATATGTAGTTAACTTTGACATAGCCTCTGACTGTCAATTATTTCTTGCAAAAAAATGACACAAATTAGTTTAAGACACACTTTGGGTGACTATTACTTTGGTACTGTTAGATTTCTTAATATTTTTTACCTAGTACAATCAGTCAGAGCATATTTCTTTCTGAAGCCCTAATGCACCGAACAATACCTATCACCTATTATTTCTTCAGCTTATTGGTAAAATCATGATTAACCAACGTTTTTCATTATTCCCTTGCTACACAGATTAACTTCTCTGCTGTAACGACTAACTGCGATTAACCTGGTGAGGAGTAAAACCCTGACAACTTTCGCAAAGGCTCTTGTCTACAGGAACTGGGACTCCCTGGGCTGGGCGCTCTCCAGAACTGTAGCTGTGGTGCAGGGCATGAAAGAGCTGTTCCCATCCAGATCTATCCATCATGGAATCTTGTTCTCCTTTTCTCATAAATAGGGACAAGGAGGCAAACGGGACATACTGGTGACAGATGGCACATATTAAAAAGACACTTTAATTATGGGAATTGGGAGAGAGTTCTTTATGCAGGTAAGTCTTTTATGGATGTTATTTTTTAGAGGAAAAAAAAAAATCCCAATGCTCTCAGGCAGCTCCTGATAGAAAAATACCCAGGGCTTCACTTACTGTTGACTCTAGTCATCTCATTAGACAGCAAAATAATGTGCGTATTATAATCCCACAGTTCAAGTTATCCTGTAAAAATGTTTGTTTCCTTCCATCTGCTCCCTTTGCAGGGAAGGAAAATCAGTCTGTTCCGGGATCAGGAAGTTCTTCAACATTTAAACAGCCAGCTATAAAAACAAAAACTGTAGCATGCATAATCATACCTAAAAATATCCTGCATGTTATTCACACATAAAACCCAGCCCCGCAGTAATTCCTAAGTAACACAGGGCTGCATAAAGTACGCGGACTCATAGATGTGGGCAGAACAAGTCAGCTGTGACAGCAGATGCACGTGTCTGGCTCTCTTGCAGTCTCGTACGGTTTTTAGTCTTATTAAAACATGTTTTGTTTTCACTGGGAGCTGCTTGCTGCCTCCTGCCTCTGTGTCTTTGCGCATTGTGTCCATCAAAGCAGTTTGCAGAGGAGATAAAAGCGAGAGCCAGACTCTTTGTGATCAATACAGACCCACAGCTTTTGAATTTAAACCAGGCACCCTGCGCAAAGCCCAGTCCTGACATTAGCACTCTGCTCTAAGCCCTCAAGAAACAGGTCTCCACTTAGCACTTCTGAGGGGACCAAAGAAGTGCCATAAAAGGCAGCAAGGAACCGACCCAGCCATGCTGACAGCAAACCTGAGAGCAACCAGAGTGTGAGACACAGCCGTTCTGCAGTTCACTGCTGGGAGAAGTGCGGGGTGTATTCTTCAGTCAATTTTTATGCTGTCTGTGCTTTCAGTATCTGCTTTCCAGAAATCTCAGCAGCCTTGCCAGGTTACCATAGCAGCCGTGCAAGATGTGAGATGTGCTATGTGCTGTCTGCAGCCTAGAAGTGCCACTGCACTGTAGCTATGGAGCTAGTCAGCAGTTTTGTCCTTGCACAGCAGAAGCTGCCTGTGTGTCCCAGTTACTAACACTTAATTACAACTCCCACAGCAACATCCGCATCAAGAGACTCATTTATTAGAATCTCTTCTTGTGGGACCCATGCAGGCAACGGCATTACAGAGCGAAGCTCATCCGGGATATGAACTGCATGGACACTACACCAGGTCCCTGCATCACACGGAAGCCAAAGGTCTTCTTATTTAGCTCAGTTCCCCTCTTCTGTGCCCACAAATCTACAGGAATTGTCATTCCTGTCAACATTCCTGTGCCCAATGGCTGTATCATGCTGATATTACTCCCATGGGAAAGGTGGATAAGCTATTCTAGACAGGGCATTGAGGACTAAAGCCTGTTAACACCCTTCATTCCCCATACAAATACAAAGCCTCGACTTCTCAGGCAGTATCAGTCCAGCAAGGCCATTTAAATTATTAAAATAAGAAGGGAGGATCCTACAAAAAGCAAAGTGCACTTTTCCCCCCGCAGTTAAAAGCAGTCTTAGAAGTAGAAAGCGAGCTGCGCAACAGAATATTTAGAACTCTAAATGGCTTCAGTATGGTCTGAACAAACCTCTTAATTCTCATCAAGACTTACAAGGAGAGCCTAGCACATTTCCATGGCAGCTTGGCAGGAGTCAGAGCAATAGAGTTATTTTGGAGATACCACTCCTGTTGCGAGCAGCACAAGCCTCCACTGATCACTGTGTGTACTGTAAGTGCAGTTTATGCTAAAACAAACAAACAAAAACCCCACCTTTTATTTAGTGTAACACAGCAGAGCTTAAGTGTCTCAGAAAAGAGCCAGCCCTTGGATGAGCAAAGGCTGACACGCGGAATCCCCTGGGAGGGCAGGCAGACGAGCTGATTTGCAGATTCTGGGGCACAGATTCCAAGTAGTTTATAACTATCTTTACAGGAATTCCTCTCCCAGCCAAGAAAACACTGCAAAATGCTTCAAGAGCAAGTGCATGCGAAAGCAAACTGTTCCTTCCCTCGAGACACTGCTCTTGGCTTCGCTTTACAAATCCTGGTTGCTCAGATACACCCACACCAGCTGAATAGCTGAGTCAAGCAGATCACCACAGTGCAGTGTAACAGCCCAGCAGAAATAAAAACGGAATTAGGAAACTTTGAGCTGTTATCTTTGAAATATATGGACAAAAGGACAAAACATTGTCCTTTTAACACATTTCAAACTTTTTAAAAAATTTCCTGTAACCATATTTTTGCAATTTTCTTTTTAAAAAGTATTGAAATTTTTGATTCATTTGAAAACATCTTTATCAGCCTAAGCACTTAACTGAATATAATATTTTAAAATAACTGCTTTAAGTTCTAATAGTACAAAATTTCAGTGTAAGAATTGCTGTGAATACAGTTTTGCAGAATCAGGATTTCTTACCATAAGTGTTAAGCCAAATAGCCAAGCCTTCCTCTTTCCTAGGAGCTAGCTGGGGAAAAAAATAAGAAAAGGACTTTAGATCATTTTTACAAATACTTATGTGGTAAACAGCACCTATCTTATCACTATAAAGCCTCTTTCCTTCCTGTTTTCCAGATATAAGTCCCAGCACTTAGTCAAAGATTTGTGTGGAGAAGGGGAGGAAAAGGGAATTGCACTCCATGTTTTATGCTGCTAACCAGCTACAGCAGGGAAACAGCTTAAAGGATTTGGCTCTCTGGACCGCAGCAGGGCCCTGTGAGCATTTCTGCTACATCTCACCTCCAGGGACCGGCACCCTAATGCAGATCAGTGCTGGAGACGGGATCCTCCCGCCACTGCCATCACATCGTTAATGTAACGAGGGCTCTGCTGGCCCCAGGGCACTGCGGCCATCGCAGCTCAACGGCTGCTTCGGCTGTGCAGCCTCCTCCCCAGGGAAGTACAGGGCCATTTTGGCCATGCTGTGGATGGAGCTGGGGGCAAAGATTCACCACATTAGCTCCCCAAATGGGAAGGGAAACAGTCCCCACGCGGGGAGGGAAACCCACACAACCCGCGGGCCGGTCTGTACTGGCCAAGATGGCTCCTGAGGGCTGAGGTACCTCAGGGATCCCGTGAGGGGGGATCTGGGAGGGGAGATCCCGTGAGGGGGACCCTGTCAGGGGGGATCCTGCGGGGGGACCCGCGCCGGTGCCGGGTTCGGGACGAGGCTCCCGGTCCAACCCGCCTTCCCACCGGGATTCCGAGCCGGCCGCGGCCGCCTGCCCGCACCACAGCGACCGACATGTCACCCCCCCTCCGCGCGGCCGCGGGATAAAATGGCGGCGGGGCGGGACAAGGGGGTGGCGCCGCGGCGCGCGGGAGGGCGCGGGCAGGACCGGACCGGAGCGAGGCGGATCGCACCGGACCGGACCGGGCCACCGGACCGGGCAGTGGCGGCGACATGAAGCTCGTCATCCTGGAGACGTACGCGCAGGCCAGCGAGTGGGCCGCCAAGTACATCCGCAACCGCATCGTGCACTTCAGCCCCGGGCCCGGGCGCTACTTCACGCTGGGGCTGCCCACAGGTGGGTCGCGGGGCCCCGGGCGGCCGCGGGCGCCGGGCCCCGCCGCCAGCCGCGTCCCCCCCGTTTCCCCGCAGGGAGCACCCCGCTGGGCTGCTACAAGAAGCTGATCGAGTATTACCGCAACGGGGACCTCTCCTTCCGATACGTGAAAACTTTCAACATGGACGAGTACGTAGGTGAGTCGGTGGGCTGCCCTGAGGAGAGGCGGGGGTCCCTGCATCCCCCGGGTTAGTTTTCATGGACGAAATGGGTTTAGAGAGCCCTAAAGAAAAAAAAAAAAAAAGAAAAAGAAAAAAAAGTAGAAATTGCGTTAGGGACAGGAGTCGGCAGGAATAAGTTGGAAATCTATAAGAAATACTAAAGGTCGCCGCTATTGCCTTACACGTTGGGGAGTTGAGCATCTTATCTCGGCGCGGGTATCGATCGGCCCCAGGATGTGTGAACCGCAGTAGTGCGCAGTATTAACCAGCACCTTTGCTCTGCGGCTGTAAAGGTCACTTCAGACCCAAGTCCCTCCAAATGAGCCGTGCTCAGCAGCCAGGCAGTGCCCGGGGGATCTGCAGTTTAGTCTAGGGCAGCATTTCTTCCCAAATCTGGGGTGAGATCCCCGCGTTTCTGGTCTGTGATGTGGATGGAGCAGTGCAGCTCCCAGCTAGAAAGGCTGGGGAAGGCAGCACCGAGTCCAGCGCTCAAGGTGAAAAACATAATAGCTAACAAATTGCTAATGCTCAGCTTGTGCTGGCTTTTAAAGGGGGGTAAACCAAGAAGTGTTTCTGTAAACAATCCTGAACAAGCTGTGTTAGGTGTTGTGTATGTGTAACACGTAGAAAGATTTCCAAAGGTGGAAAAATACGCAATAAATTCACTCCCAGGCTTCTGTGTGCGTTTTAAACTCTTTTAACTAATCCTTGCTCTCCTAGAATATCCTTTGGGTGCTCATATAAGCATATACTTTATGAAAATATTGTGATTGGCTTAATTTTGTTATTCAGAAAAAAAAAATCAAGAAAGTTAAGGTTGTTTCATATCACAGAAGTCAATACTCTAACTAAAACTACTGTAAGGGAGCGCAAGGCGTATGGTTTTACATGACGGATGATACATTTTCACTTGTTCTTACCCTTGTGTGTGCTCTTTACCAGGTCTCCCAAGGGATCACCCGGAAAGTTATCATTCCTTCATGTGGAATAACTTCTTCAAACACATTGACATCTCACCTGAAAATACTCATATTTTGGATGGAAATGCAGCTGACTTACAGGCTGAATGTGATGCATTTGAAGATAAAATCAAAGCAGCTGGTGGAATTGAACTCTTTGTTGGAGGTGAAAACCTGAAGGACTGGCAGGTTCTAAACACTTGCATTGCCTTTCGTCTACCAGCTCTGTGGTTTAATTTTCCGGAGAGTTGATTTTAAGTGCAGTTCAGTGGATTTGCAGTGAAAGCCACCCCTGCACCATCTGCCCGTGATGCTCATGAGTGCTGGCAGCCTTGTCCTCCAGTATTCCACTCCCCCAGTTTAAGTGTTTCAATCCAGTAAGTGAATTACTTGGAAAATGATAAGCAGGAGAAACAGGCACGGCCAGAACTGTACCAAACACAAAATCTATTACAAAAGCCAGTGCTGGCAGGGAACTCCTGGAAGTTGTGGTAGTTGAGCTCCTGAGGGCTCAGCACAGTCTTTTCTGATGAGCCCGCCTTTAGGTTCCCCCCATCTGGAGGGGACTGTTGCTAACACTTGCAGGAGTGGCAAATTTGAGCTTGAGGAAAAAAAAAATGTTTTGCAGGTGTGTTTCTCATTTCTGTCTCTATTCCTGGAAGTCTTGAATGTCCTTTAGTGAGAGTGACATTGGTTTTGCTTCCTACAGCAGCTGGTTAAGCCAGTGATGTGGTTCTTACACTGTCTCTGTCACAGGTATTGGCCCAGATGGTCACATCGCCTTCAATGAACCCGGATCGAGTTTGGTGTCGAGAACGAGAGTGAAGACCTTGGCTATGGACACGATACTGGCTAATGCCAGGTTCTTCGATGGCGACCTCTCCAAAGTCCCCACCATGGCTTTGACAGTCGGAGTAGGCACAGTCATGGACGCAAGAGAGGTTAGGAGAACTACAGGAGCTGAGAAGGGCTTCCTGCTTGGAATACTTTACTTGGAGTATCCAAAGTTTGTCCGGACTTGGAGCAGTAATGCTCCCTGCTGGTATAGGCCGGCCTAGGCTTTTCCTGCCACAGACAACTAAATGATCCTCCTGTTGCCTTGCATCCTGCGTTACTGCAGAAGGGCTCTTTCTCTCTCTTTTTCTCTCTTTTTTTTTTTTTTTTTCTGTTTTTACGAAATTAAGTTATGTTTGGGTGCTCCTGCAGTACTGTTGTAGCTCGGGAGCTGGGAAGGCTTTGGAGGATGTCTTTAGTTAAGAAGTTCACCTGATTAAATGATGGAAAGAATTGCTGGCTGCCTGGATACTATGCCAGTGAATTGTGAAAACTCTGGGATGGTTTTAATTGAGTCTGTCCCTTGATTTGTACTTGCTCGGAGTATCTGGACCGTTAGAATGGCCCTCTGGGCTGTGATTCAGTTAACAGAACTAAATGCTGTCACAGTTAACAGCAGCTCTGTTACAGTGAAGAGCTGCTGGTGACAGGCGCGTCCCCCAGCGGGGACCGGAGCAGCTCCCCGGGTTCGGTGGTGTTTGGAGGAACTTTCTCCAAATGCAGCTTCCAGCCCCTGACTGCCCTTTCTCTGTGTCCCTGGCCCAGGTGATGATTCTTATCACAGGAGCACACAAGGCCTTTGCCTTGTACAAAGCCATCGAGGAAGGTGTCAACCACATGTGGACAGTCTCCGCTTTCCAGCAGCACCCCAACACTGTGTTCGTGTGCGATGAGGATGCAACGCTGGAACTCAAAGTTAAGACAGTGAAATACTTCAAAGGTGAGTGTTTCACCAGGTCACGCAGATGCTGTGGTTAGTTCTCAAGTGCCACATGCCATTCTGTGCTAAAAAATGTTTGTTTAATCAAATCCATAAACTGAGTTCCTTAATGGGACCTTAATGAGATATAATAATGATAAGAGAGCAAGTATAATGCTTGTAACTGTGTGCTGGGGAGCAAGGGAATGGTTCTCATAAGATGTAACTCCATTAGCATCGCGTGAATGAGGATTTTGCTTCATTATGTCTGCTTCTTTTTACTTGCTGCATTAGGTTTAATGATGGTTCACAACAAGCTTGTGGAACCCTTGTACAGCATGAAGGAAGCAGGAGCAGAAAGAAGCCAATCCAAGAAGCCCTACAGCGATTAATCTCATGCTGTTCATTATGCTAAGCCATCTCTTCGGTGGAAAACCAGCCGTGAAGAAAGGTGTTTGCTGCATAAGCTCATCTTACCTGTTCTTTAATTGAGAAAGTGATGATATGCTTGCTTCTCTCCATTAAAAAGAGATGCCAAACATCTACTGTAATTAACCAGCTGTAGATGGGATCCAACATATTGTGTTGCACAGACCTTCACTAACTTACTCTCTAACAGTAAAGTCAGTGGAGAATGAGTTATATAATCTGTATGCTCCAGATTTTGAATGCTTCAAAACTGAAATGTGAAGAAGATGTTGGAGAAATCAAACGTGTAATCATTTAGGAATGTGTTCCATGGACTTGGAGAAGCATGTGGTCATTCCCCACAAACCACTCCTGCTTCACACTCCTTTAACGAGAGGACTGGGTTTGTCCAGTCTACAGGAGGAAAGGCTCTGGGGGACCCAGGAGCCACCAGATAAAACTTGATACAACCTCACTGCAGAACCCTGCTCAAGCTTATTTTTTGTATTTTTACTCATAAAGTGTTTAAAAGGTGCTGTGGGAGGGCAAACTTGTTCATACTGAGCATAAATGTTTTCCAACCCTGCTGTGCCGCGTGCTGTTGTGGGTCGTGGCCAAGCCTGAAGCTCTGTCTCCCTTCACAGGACTCTGGTTACTGAATAGGCATCCAAGGAGAGGCAGCCTCTGAGCTGAGCTTGTGTTCACATAAGCCCCATAAAGGGCAAAAGTCTGCGTGGGCAAGACCCCCTCAGTGCTGGAAGTGCCTCTTGTTCTGCTGGGGTGAGGGTGGCCGGCAAACCCCGCAAGAGTGAGCAGACAAACTAGAGGGAGGTAATCAGCTCGTACCGAGGTTCCGTGAACTGCAGCTTTTAACGTAGCTTTCTCCAATAAACACTTTTTTTTTCTAACTAGTCACAGGGACTGGATCCACCCCTCACTGAACATAGTAGTGAGACTTGGAACAGTTGGTGGCTGAATCACATGGGAGATTTCAAAATATTTTACTACAGAACTTGTAAGTTTGGCTGAGATCCCGAGCTACAACTTTTCACCCCATCTTGCCCTCGAGCCTGCAGGCCCTTTCTCCAGCCCCGTGCATCTGGGCCAGGCTCAAGGCAGTANCTGGCTGAGATCCCGAGCCACAACTTTTCACCCCATCTTGCCCTCCAGCCTGCAGGCCCTTTCTCCAGCCCCCTGCCTGGCCTGCCCTGTGCATCTGGGCCAGGCTCAAGGCAGTACAGGGGTGAGCAGCGCATACTGCTCCTCCTAACAAACTTCCCTTTCTGCTCCTGAGCACAAGTGATGCCACCAAGAACCAGCACAGAGCTCCATGCCACACAGTGCCCCCCTGCGTTCTTGATGTTGTAATGAAGACAAACAGCCAGACAACCACGTTTACTGCCTTAAAGTGAATTTAGTGCGTGTGAAAGGTGCAGGAGATACAGATTCAACCACACAGGGTGTAAACTTCCCCTCAGTGCTGTCCTTCAACCTACAAGGACCACTTCTGCATACCAGAGAGAAGCTGCTGCCCAGAGCTCCTCTTCTAAGCATCTTTTACCTTTTCATCTCTGTTTAATTGTAGAAACTTTTGTCCTTGGGGAAAGCAACTTAAATCAACAGTCCTTTTGGCCAGATATCGGAATAGAGATTTATTTACTATCAATATTGGGCAAGAGACTCTCACTTTGAGATTCTGAAGAGCAATCCAAACCCTGCTCTTCCCTGTTCTGAACACAGCACATNTGAATAGAGATTTATTTACTATCAATACTGGGCAAGAGGCTTTCACCTTGAGATTCTGAAGAGCAATCCAAGAGCAATCCAGAGCTCTTCCCTGTTCTGAACACAGCACATGCAGTTTTAATTTTAAAATAAATTTAAGACCATTCTGCAAGTGGAAAATCATTAAAAAGAAAAGTGATTCCCTCCAATAATTAGTCTCATGCTCACACAACTACTTACTGAGCTTCCAGTGGAAAAGATTTGGGGTTTTTTAACACATTCTGAAGGGCAAGAACAGTGAAAATAATGTATCTAGTCCAGAAGCAGCTCTACCACTCAAATTCCCCAGATGAAGACTTGGTAAAAAAGTAAATGAGTACACCATCCAAGAAGCAAGAAAAGGTGAAAATCACCTTTTGAAGAAACCAAGTTAATTGTGACTGCGTATCCATAAAAATGTGTTTCAGTAAAGGATCCAGGCACTAGAGCCAGCAACAGGGGATTAGGGATAACCAACCTCACCATCATTGTTGGAAGTGTCTGTGCCAGAGCACAGAGCTCGGTTTCAGGGAGCAAGGGAGGAAATGCTAGAGAAGCAACAGGTTCACATACTGAATGCAGAAGAACCTGTGTTGTTTCAGTAACTTTTCCTTTTTTCCAAACAGCATCACTAAAAAGCTCCTGAAATAACATTACCACTATAATAAAGCTGCCTCCCAAAGCATAAGGNCAGGGAGCAGGGGAGGAAATATGCGAAGCAACAGGTTCACATACTGAATGCAGAAGAACCTGTGTTGTTTCAGTAACTTTTCCAAACAGCATCACTAAAAAGCTCCTGAAATAACATTACCGCTATAATAAAGCTGCCTCCCAAAGCATAAGGGTAGAAGTCAAGATCCTTGAAAGGCCAATTTCCCTGAAGGGAACCCCAAAATATATTTACGATTTCAATTTTTTTTTTTCTTTTTTAGAGGGGCACTTCTTGGGAGACTTCTTTTTTTTTCCAGTTCTTTTTAAACTTCTGGCTGGTTGTTTTTAGCACTAGACCTGCTTATTAGGACCTTAAATCACCACTGGACAGGCAAAACGGTCTCCTTTGATTCTGACAAGAGCCTCTGAAGAGCTGTGAGAGTACCCTGCGGTGCATAGTATTATTCTATCATATTATCAGAACTGAAAAGCAAAAAAAAAGAAAAAAAAAAACTTGACACAAAAGTCTCTATCTGGTTTCTTCAGCTTTTCTTGCTGGAGCAGAGTTACTAGTCTTCATCTTCCACATCCCAGAACTCGCCATCAACGTGCATAGCTTGAAACAATCTGCAAGACAGATGAAAATTTCTGTCAAGATCCAGGAAAAGTGAATCTTCACAAGGAATACAGGAGCGTCAGGTCCCGGAGTTTGTGCTCATGTCATTCCCATTCATCCCAGCACCTTTCAGAAAGCCTTTTGCTGCACACTGTCACCCAGACAGAGCAGCAACTAAAGTACTGGAAAGCAGCCCTGAAGACTTCTCCAGAAAACTAAAACAAAAGTCCTTACAGGGCAAAAGTAAATCCCAAATCCATAAAAACCTTATCTTTAACTGAATAGCTACATATTTCAAGCTACAAAAAAAAATGGGGAAGTGTGGAAAAAAAAGATACACCGAAGTGGTATTGCACTGTAGAAAATATGTGTAAATACATACCGATTAAAGCATGGGGAGGATGGATCGTTGAAGTGTTTGTAGGGGTTCACCCTTGACAGAGAACCCATACAAAGCCAACAGAAATACTGCATGCAGCCGGTGCACGTCATTTTGTTACAGCCATCTAGTTTCTAGCAGGGAAAGAAACAAGAAATAGCAGTAAGAATAAAACCACGTCAGTCGCCAGGCCTATCTATGTAGGATACCAGTCCTTAAGATGAATCAATTAATTAATATCTGTTGTCAGTGATATGTTTTCCCTTGTTGGTAAACTCTGAACCAGCATCACAGAATTGAAATTTGGCTGTACTGAACAACATTATTTTTCTGAATCTATTTTTCATTGCTAGGTACAGCAGAAACTGACATTTCAAAAAACAAAAATAATCACATACAAATATTGTATTTAACTTGATGAAAACTGCAGCAGACCAAAACACATGGAAAATAAAGGGATTCATATGGATCCCATGCCAACCTGGATCTTTTTTGTACTGTAGTCTGGACAATATCAGCTGTTTTATTTACTCAAGGCCCTGATCTTTAGAAACATCCTCCTCTATATAACAGACAAAATGCAAAGTTTTCTTGTCCGTTGCTAGAAATTTACCTTCCCCAGCTATCTTGGGCTCTGTTCTGGCCTAATTATAGAACTCAATTTATGTTAGTTTCTGTCAAGAGTAACTGTGGTTTCCCTGCCATGATCACCTCTATATGAGTACCACAGCACGGACAAGCCTTCGAGTTCTTCTCCAGCCATTCTTTACTTTCAATTTCCTCCACGGCCTTCTGAATCACTCGTTTGCCATAACGCTGTTCCAAAAATCTTTTAGTTGTTTCATCTGCTTCTAGATATTCATTACGTAAAGCCATTAATTTCTCTAGGGAGCAAAACAAAGAAACAGGTTCTGCGATACACTGTATAAAGAAATCCACTTAATAACAAAGAAATGTTCTCAAAGGAAACTATCATTATTCATTAAAAAGAAAAAAAATATATAAAAAAGATGAGAATTGGTATTAATCCATTTGTAAGTAGTTTTGTCCTCTTTCATTATAACAGTGTGAGAACAGCCAGTGACCATCAGAACAAGTCTACAATGTGAAATAAACTGGAAAAAAGTTCTAAACATATTTAACACATTCTGTCACATGATACTGAGATCACAGATTTAGCAAAGCACCTGCTTGATCCAGCATCACCCCTGACAGGAGCCAAAAGGGGATTTGCAGGAAAAGGCATAAAAGAGCATGGATTATGTTGTTCTTGCCCCGTTGTGGCCTCAGAATTCAGCAATTTTGGAACCTCCAGAGGTGTGGAGCAGCATCCCAGCCACTCTCGTTAACTGCCAACAACCAGCCCATGGCCAGCGAACAGCTCAGATCCTTTCCGAAGCTCCTGACGCCGCGAGCTGCGCTGCTTCCTTTCCAACTGGTTTTCCCGCAGGAGTGAATTGCTCCTCGGCCCGTGCCGGAATGCGGGGACTCACCGGCGGTGACCTTGCAGGGGGACACGCCGTGGTAGGTCATCTTGCAGACGGTGCAGAAGGCGTAGTTGCAGCGGGAGCAGATGCCCATGGTGCAGCCCGGCTCCTGCATGACGGGCGTCTCGCAGCCCGCGCGCGGGCAGTTCACCACGTCGGCCATCAGGTCCAGGCTGGACTGCAGCAGCAGCCGGTCGTATCGCGCAAACAGCTGCTCTCCCACCAGCTCCTTCACCTGCACGGGAGCAAAGCAGGATTACAAGCAACCTACATCGTCACTCTGCTAGAAATCACTCGGTGGAAGAGTACCTGCAGCTGGGGTGAATCAATTGTACATTCTCTAAAAGATACGGAATTACTCCTAGAAATGCTATCTCTTAGAGATGCTATCTTAATTATTGTGTAATCATTTTAAAGTATTGTAATGAGATTTATTAGCAACACAAATCAGAGGCACTGCAGACTTCAAACAACAAAACACACAGCGTCAAGTGCAATGGGACATTAATTCAGTCCTAATCAATGCCAGTCCTACTGCAGCAGGCAAAATTGGTGCCATGTGATTCCATTTCATCTCAGGTGCTGCTGTGAGCTCAGAGCACAATCCTGCCCAGTACATTCCCAGTTCCCACCAGCAGGAGCCCCACATGGTGTCCTGGAATGCCGCGGTGGCACCGCTCGCACACGGGCATTACCTGGCCAGGAGTGGCAACAGAGGAACACTTTGGCTCGGGGCAGTTGAGGCAGTGGACCTGCCCATCCCTGATCTGTATTTCGAAGTAGTCCTTCAAGCAGGCCTTGCAGTACACGTGGCTGCACTCGGTGAAGTGCATGCAGTCACTGCCCAGCTTCTCGCAGAAGCAGATATTGCACAAGTACATCTTGCTGTTGAAGCACTTCCTCCTCTGAGCCTGATCGAAGTCCAGGATTTCCCTGATAAGGCTGGACAAGGATTCCACGTCCTGCACCGCTCTCTCGTCGATGATCTCTCCTTCGGCTGCGGCGGAGCCTGCTGCACCACAATCCTTCCCAGCACCCGGAGGAACCACGGAGGCCCTACTCTGCCCCATTCCTTGATGGCACATTTTTAGCTCATACGGGGAGGAAATATTCAAGTAACTCAGCGTTTCCTCCTTCAGGAATTGCATCCAGGCAAATAAGACCACACAGCCTCGATTCTCCTCCCAGACATTGTCTAAATGTTTGCAAAGAGCACTGAGCTAAAAAGGGGAAAAAAATCCAGATTTAATAAGTTCTGACTTACATTACAGCCTCCCTCTCCCACAGTCCACCATAGTGCAGATTTACACTTCAAGTTTTATAATATACGCACACACACACATTTATGTGCATTTTTAACACCATAATACTGTTAACATGGACATTCTCATAACCACAAGAGCACAAATATTTTGCAAACCTGGGCTTGGGAGAGCCATTTGCCACTGAGGGTAAACACAGGCGGGGAGGTTGACGGGTAATCCGGTGGGAGCTCAAAATTCAGCACCAGGGGAGGCAGGAAGCAAACGGTGTACTCGAACCCGCCGCTGGGCACGCCGTCACTGCCGTTGCCTGCGCAGGGCGGTTGAGAAATAACAGAGATTAAATCAATGCGCTGTGACTACACGCAACGGTGTCCAAGACATCGTCTGAAACCTCTCTGCTTTAAGGTGCTTTACTCTGCCCTAAGTAATGCCCAGTGCAGTAGAATTTTCTGGGGTTGCAGGCACATGGTTAGGTCAGTGAGTACCAACACACGTGATAGAGCAGATTGTCGAAAAACAGTAACTGAGACACAGCCTCAAGAGAAAAAAATAAAGCACCTTAACTATTCCAAAGAAACACTCCATTGCATTACTAGCTTAAAGTTTACTGAAGAGGTTTATGCTTGAGGATGAAACAGCCCATACAGGTTAAAAGCAGACGATATCACGAGTAGAAGACAGGGCGAGACACTGTTCTGTCCTCACTGAGGAACCTACGGGTTGCTAAAGCAGCAGCCTCTGAACAGGTGCGGGAAAATGAGCTTATGAAAGTGTAATTTTAGGATAACACAAAATATTTCAACTCACCACTCACAAAAATTTTGAAGTTTGGGGGCAACTCCAAACAAATTCTCGTTTCTCCTCCTTGGGCGGCCTCTGCTCTCTTGAATTCATCTTCGTCGTAAATGCTGGCCAGAGCCAGCAGCTCATCCTCCTGGGCTTCCCTGTCTTCTGAAGACATCTAAATTTGCTGGGGAGTTAACACCGTATAAAAGATCAGGTGGATTAAAACACCTTATTAAAATTATCCATCTAGAATATATATTTTATGCTATTAAGACTTAGCAAAGCAACTCATATCAAAACAATGCAAAATGTAATTACAGGCTGGATAAAACGTTACTAGCTTTGTAAACATGAAGCAGCAGCAGAACACTGGAAATAAAAAGCCAACAAAAAAACATTATTTCCGCAATGACGGCTAAAGACACCTGCGTGAAAACAACTACGAAGGACTCGGATGGCAGCAGCGGCACGGTGACACTTCAGGAATGTTTGAAAAGAGAAGCAGGAAGGACGGGAGGAAGGATGCAGTGTCCCCCGGCCGATTGCAGGACAGACGCGTTTGTGACCGCAGCTCCCGGCGCTGTTCCGACCCCCGAAGCGCTCTGGCTCCGGCTCAGCAAAGCGAGGCCGAAGGCAAAGGCAAAGCGGCAGCCGCGCTCACCTCGGCCGCGGCTCCGTGCCCGGGCCGGGGCCGGTGTCCGCCCGCGCGCAGCCACGCCAGCGGGCCCGGAGCGGCGCCCCTCACCATGCCCCTGCGGCAGCGGCGGAGTCCTGCGGTTTGGTCGTGCAGGCGCAGGCGGCTGCGGCCAAGGGGCGGCTAAAACCCGCCCCGCAGCGGCTCCCTTGAGCGGGGACCCCGGCCCCGCGGCGCCCGCAGCTCCGGC
>VWPW01000342.1:21489-40127 GCA_013389825.1 Crypturellus undulatus
GGGGCGGGGCTCGCACCGTAACGGCCGCCGCCCTGAGGCGCCGCCGAGCGGCCGCGCTCGGCCCCGCGCGGAGCCGCCTCTGCAGCGGGATCTTCCGCACGAGGAGCGGCCAAAACGCTGCCGTTTCCCCGGCGGAGGCAGGTACGGGCCGCAGAGCTTCGGCTCTAACGGGGCTTCTAAACAACGCTTGGATTTAGGCCCGGGGGAGAGCAGGGAGGTGTCACAGTGTGGCCTTGCCGCAGGGGAAGGGCTGCAGCCTGAGGAGCCCCGGGGCAGCGAGGCTCCGCGGGAGGAGATGGCGCTTGGGAGGCACCTTGAGTCCCAAAGTGATCCTAAAAGGATGTTCAAGGTGGAGTGACGGGATCAGGGTCACAACTGCCACCAGCCCCAAATCCCTCCCAAGGCAGCCAGGCAGCCAAGCCACAGCCCTCCCTCCCCGCAGCTACAGGCTCCTCTATAAACCCCATAAACTGCAGGGCAGCCGCTCGCCACAGGCAGCGGGAAGGGACATGGTGCCAGGGACACCAGGGTGAGTTGCGGCTGCAGCGGGAAGGGCCCAGGCCCCTGCACACAAACCTCTCCTCTCCCCCTCGCAATCAACAGTTTAGCAAGGCGTCCAGGAGAATCCAGTGCATTTATTTCTTGCAATATCCGAAGGGGTGTTCCAACTTCGAACACATACAAATTCATGTTTGCAAGTTTAATGACAATCAATACTAGAAGCAAATCACTGTGTAAAGCTCAGAGAAGAATGCCAAATTTGTCATTGTTTGGAAGTATTATGCAGTCCAGATGAAGGCCTTGGAAGCAAGCATCACCCTCCATAGAGAAAGTCAGGAACCAGTCAGAACCATCCACGGGCGCAGGCAGCCGGGATACAAGTCTTCATTCCTTCTACAAGCAGCTAATTGAACGAGAAAGAAGTTTACAGGGTCTGATTAGCTGGGAGCTTGCCAGGAATACACATGGCGAGAGGTAAGAGCACAGGCAGAGGCTGCTCCATAAGAGGCTACGGTCGCTATTCTACGTATCGGATAACAGTGTCAGCTGGGCTCACTATCCATGATGTAAAGAACAGCTAATAAGTAACATACAGGTAGTACTACCTAATACTTTGCATACCTTGTGTAGCAATTACTTGCTCAAGTGCAGATAAAATATTGCCAGCTCAGCCCAGGTCAAAATAAATCTGAAGTAGGGTACTAACAACAAAGCAAGGGCTGGATTAAAATAAGCAAATGAAAGACTCCAGGCTCGAGAAGCAGCAATCCCTCTCTCATCTCCTCACCTCCTTGTTACTAATGGGCACTACAAGCACCGTTGCTATTAGCCACAAGAAAGTGAATGAAACAAGTGTGTGGCAAGTTAGACTTGAAGGTTTTTGCTGTCTCACTTCTTTAGAACAAGACTGACTCAGCATAAAGATGATTAAAAAACAGAGGATCAGCTTATGGCCGTTTCTGTTAGTAAGAATACCAGAAACTTCTAAATACAATCATTATGGCAAGAGATACAGCTTATCTGACCGAGTAGGAAGCTACTTCCGTGTCTGACACTGACCAAGCCTCTCCAGAAACTACCAGGAGCCCTGTGGTATTCACTGGCTTCAATTTGTATTCAGAACATACAAAGTTGACAACTTAAAGCTTTATTGTAGTTTGCAGTAATATAAACAAGTTGTGAAGTTTAGTCAATGTCCATCTCGGGGAGCTTCCTCTCCGTGGCCGCGGGAGCATCCGCGGCAGCGCTCTCCTCGGCCGGGGCCCCGCTGCTCGCGTCGCCCTGCCCGTCTACTGGTCCGTTCAGTTCAGTTGGTTTCTGCTCCTCCTTGGGGAGTTCAACCTTGGGTTTTGGTTTGGTGACTATAGGGTTGCAAATACTGGTCAATTCCTAGGAAACAGGAAGAGAAGCATTAGAAGCGTTTCATGGAGCAGCTGCTGGACTTCAACCTAGGGATCCCACTAGCCAGGGACCGGACCAGCCGCATGGTCCAAGCTGC
Organism: Crypturellus undulatus; assembly: GCA_013389825.1. Lineage (NCBI taxonomy): Eukaryota > Metazoa > Chordata > Aves > Tinamiformes > Tinamidae > Crypturellus > Crypturellus undulatus. The sequence goes on from VWPW01000342.1 coordinate 23,489, forward strand.
ACACTGATGTTCCGTCAACACCCGTTTAACAGATACTACTCAAGCACTGCCCTTCTGTGACCAGTTTGTCACCTCGCAGCACAAACAACTGCATTGTGAAATGGTCACGTTCTCAGAAATGCAGCAAAAGGTGCAGAAAGACTTACTTTAGTCTTGGCTTGTATCTCTTTAGCTTTTATAACGGGGTCCAAAGTCAGACTCCTCTTGTTCTGAAGATTGAGCTTGTTATTCATCCACTCCATAGCTTCATTTGCGCTCTTCTCCACTTTTGCTACATCTGCTTCATCTAGATGATCGTACTGCTCATCCTGAAACAGCCAAATAAAGCAGTAGCTGTGTAAGTATTTATTTTGAATATTTCAACTGCTTATTTCTTCATTCAAACTTTTGACTTCAAAACACTAGAAACAGTAGTTCCATTTACCCAGAGGGCTATTTTAGTTAACAGGGCAGTTAAGCAGGTCTCTTGCAGCTCTGTAATCAGAGAACTGAAGTTCCACTGCTGCAACTATTTTTCCTTCATGAGGGAATCAAGAACTGATTAAAAGCAGATTTTCAAACTAACATTCCATTTGCACTGAGACCAAGAATCTAACCAGGAGGTTGCCAGCAGCCTTCTGTTGAAAGCGGCTTACTTTAAAAATTCAATTAGATTTGCAATTTGCCTGAAGTTGAAATGGGCAAATACCATGGAAATACCTTTGCTTTAAAGGCATGAACAATTTTCATGTACTGTTGAATTTGCTTTCCCAAGTCCTCAAAAGCTTTTGGTCTTTCTTCTGATTCTTGAAATCTTGCCTGAATAGGTTGACCCAGAGTCTGAAACAAAATGCAACAGGTATCAAAAACCAGCAGCATAAGGTGCTACTGCAAGTTCCGACAGCATTGCTGAGCACTGCTAAGCTTTTTGAACATTGCACTCTTCCCTCCCCTCATACATGCGAAGGTCTCATCCACCTCTAACGGTTTTGTCTTCGTGCAAGACCAATTGGAAGTTTATTCCTTACACACTTACTAAGCTGGTTAATTGGTTTATCAGTGCTATTTTGAAACAGCAAGCTAGCCCCCTGCTTACATGAAGTGCCCTAGATTCAGTAAATTCCTAAAGAACTTGAAACACTTACCTTCAGTTCTGCTAATTTATCAATGTAAATTTGTTTGGGTTGGTCTTCGCCATCTTCATAAAGCCAATTTTCTGTATCTTCCAGCTTCAGCGTGAAACTATTTCTATCCTGAAGCAATCCATACAAGACAAATACTTAAGTGAGAATTTATTACATGGAATTAAACAATACTTGGGCTGTTACGAAGGTTACATTTTTAGAGTGTGAAGAACTTAAAGCTGTTTTTTTGTTCGTAAAAGCAGGAAGACAGAACTGTGTCTTCCTTCAGCCTAGCTTCCCGGGAAAGCCAGCCTAAGAAAGGGCTATCTCTGGCGCTCAGTCTCCCAAGCAGGCTGTGCTCAGACTGCACAAGTTCATCTCAGTGCTCAGTTCATTTGCCTCGTGACTATGACAAGCAAGACTGCAGCCACAGTGAAACCCATCCTGAGCAAAGGTGCCAGGAATCTCACTTCCTGACCCAGTTCAGCCTTGGCACAGGTATTTAGACACCTAGGGCACCTTGCTGGCAAGAGTCCTGTAATAGTGGAGACTCTCTAGGCAAAGTGAAANAGTTCATCTTAGTGCTTTGCCCATTTGCCTCGTGACTATACGAGCACGACTGCAGCCAGAGTCTCAGCCTGGCTGCAGCAACCCATCCTGAGCAAAGGTGCCAACAATCTCGCTTCCTGACCCAGTTCAGCTCTGGCACAGGTATCTAGACACCTAGGGCACCTTGCTGGCAAGAGTCCTGTAATAGTGGAGACTCTCTAGGCAAAGTGAAAGAGGTTGCCTCAAAATGATTGCTCAAGCACTCACTGAACTTCCATACGAAAACACACTACTCCGATAACTTCAGCTGCTTCAACTGTTGTGGGAAAAGAACACACAATGTATCNGTCCTGTAACAGTGGAGACACTCTAGGCAAAGTGAGAGAGGATGCCTCAAAATGATCGCTCAAGTTCCATATGAAAACACACTACTCCGATAACTTCAGCTGCTTCAACTGTTGTGGGAAAAGAACACACAATGTATCCTGGATACCATCCAATTTTCACTTGGTCCACACTTAGAAAGGTTATATTCATAGCCAGTGAGGTTAAAGAAATATTTCTTCCACTCCAGATTTTAAATTCTGAACATAATTATAGCCAGGCATTCAAACACGTCTGATAGGTAAGAAGATGAATAAAACATGTTTGTTTGTTCCAATAAAAAGTATTAGAAGACAATCAAGCTAATAATACTTACATCTTCGCTTACGAATTTCTCATAAATACTGCAGAGTTTGTCTCTCATATCGTACACATACTCCTCCACTGCATTCTTGGCGTCATTCCTCTCCTTCTCCAGCTTATCCTGCATTATCATCTTACCCTGTGAACAAGTCCTCAAATTAGTCAACTAAAAAGCTAATTGTTCAGTACTGGTTACCAGGATACCTGGTACCTGATACCTTAAGCCTTGGCTAAGGCTTTGAAATAAAGTCAGTTAGAGAACTGTTCTAAGCAGACAACAGGAGAAAAGTTAATTTCAGTTTACTACTGGTGAAATATAGTAAAGACCTAATGGCCCCAGCTAAGGGATCATCCACCATAGTGCTAGTGGTCACAAAGCAGCACGTAAATGCAAAAAGTTTTAGAAAAATCACCCTATTTAACCTGCTGTCTTGTGTCCTACAGCTGCAAAGCACACTCTCAATAGAAAAGCTACAACATTCACTTAACGGGATAATATATTTGAGCTCCATGCACACTGTTGTCCAGCCTGGAGAAAAAAAAGCATTTTTTTTTCCCTTTTCATCTTTCCTTGCCCACCCTTGGTAATTAACTATGCTTAATGAACAGGAAAAATTCTTGGAGCTCTGCTAGTGAAACTTCTGTCTTGGGCAAATAAAGCACAAGGTTACCTCATTCTCAATGAATAAGTTCAGCATATCTTTCCCTATCTGCCACACCAGCTGGTTCTCAATGGGCAGGTCCACTGTAGTAGTCTTTACTTTAGCCTTCTTGGCTTGGGGCGGTTGATCCACTTTCTTGTCTTTTGAATCAGCCTGAGAAGTCTGCATTAAGGAAATATATTCAAAGCAAAGACAGCACCAATCACCAGTCAGTTCAAGCTAAGTATTCAAGACTGATAAGAAATTATTACTGAAACGATCCCTTGCTCTAATTACATCCACTATGTAAACAGCATTACTATACACCACGATTCTGACACCTAGCTGCCAAAAAGGCCAGGAAGAGAATGCATCTTGTGGCCTGTTCTGCACACACTTGCTACACTCATGAGGGTGCTAGTGTTCACACTAAAAGACTTTTTCCTCATTTCAGTTATTGAAAAAACAATTCATTATTTCTTCCATGAACAGGAGAATTCACCAATTTAACCAGTATCAGGTCACTTGACACTTCTGCATCAGTTTATGCTATTTAGGTATTTTAAGCTCTACACAACATAGACAGGTTTATTCAAATACAAGTTTAGCCTCCAGAGCTATGACCACAGTCAAGGCTGGGCTCATGCACTGCACATTTTCTTCAGATACAGGTATGTTACCTCCATTTCTTCAGACTCTGCCTTATTTTCAGCTTGGGCCTGCTGTTGTTCTTCAGTCTTCTGTTGCTCCTCCTGGTCTACCTGCATTTTCTGAAATTCACAAAAAGACTCAATTCACCACTTCCTTTACACAATACACACATGACGAAATAGACTGAAAATTAAGTAAGTCTTAAGGGGTACATTATAGGCTCACATTGTAGGCTTAGTCTTTACTCACAGAAAGAACAGATCACTCCTAGCATGATTAGGAATTTCACCTATATTTCAGTCCTAGTTTCAGAACATACAAGTAACATAATAGCAATTTGTAGTTAATTACATCTTTTTGCTCCTTAAAATGCTTACTCGGTCCTTCTAGAAGCTTCAGAACCTGACAGGAAGTCAGGTCTTGGCCAATTGTGCTTAACCATTAAAGTGATTTTCCAGGTACAAATAAATAAATAAAAAGTAACTGTTACCTCTTCTTCTTTTGCATGCTGGTCTGTTTCCATAGGTTCCTCATTCTCATCAGATTTATGAACCTCCACTAAAGATGCACTTGACACACTGAAGATGCCATGGATATTGACTCTAACTTTCACTTTGACTTTTGAACTGGATCCATCTGTTTGGGGTGTGACCTTCTGAACCAAGAAATGAGCTAACAAGAAAAAATACTGTTGATTAATACAAATCAATAAATCCTGAGGATTGCTCATAACAGATTATAACACATGCAGAGAAAATTAAATCCTATTCAAAGCCAAACAACTCGATTTTTCACTAAAGAGTGCTAGAATGCATAGTTCTCAGGGTTTTCCATATCTAAGATATGTTGTAAAAGCTGGTGTTAGTGGTAGAATAGTAATTGGTAAGAGACTGCACAGTTCTGAGGATGCCCCTTCTAGGCTTCCTTTACCAATGAAATTCTCTATTTAGACTACTCGCCCCTAAGCTCTGCGTTGCTCCACTCATTTTACCTGTAGATCCATGACTCAGCAACCACATCCTGCAGCATTTGTGGCATTTTCTAGACTACCTAATTAAAGAAGTCCCCCCAAACATGCATGATTACAAATGTTTAAAAATAGAGAAGGCCCTTAAGTACCTATTGCGGGGTCTGGGTAAGGCAGTTCCTTGGGAGCACTGTAGTACGCCTCGAGAGTGAAAGGCTCCTTCCTGTAGAAGGTGAGCACCTTCGAGAACGGAGCTGTGTGATTCTTGGGGAAGACCTCACAGTCACTGCAAGAGAGCAGAGCACTCGTCTTCAGATGTTTAGCATGTAAGATGATGCAAGACAAACGCAGAACATTCTTGCATGGAGCTTTTCTTTAAGATACAAGTGACAAAGTGATATATATATATATCTCCTAATTTACATTAATAAGAGCAACAGCTGTTTAGGAAGTAAAAATTTCCAAATGTTGATCTTGTCTTTTTTTTTTTATTGTCACTAACTTAAGAAAAGCAAACTATCAGAATTTGAATTTTTAAATGGGTACTGTTCCAAAACCACTATCTAGTTATCTGCAGTTAGTTTTAAGCTGCATATAATCATGCAAAAGATCTGATTATCAGAATTTTTACCTTAACCCCTCCTCTGCTGGTGAATTCCATCGTAAAGAAATAGGATATGGTATTAAGTCTGTGATAGAAAATTCTCGTACTTTGAAAGCCGGAGATAAAATGGCACACTGAAAGAGCAGAAGACATTCTTATTATAATAACTGAAACTTTGGGTGAGTAGTAATTCAGTTCAACAAGCAGTTATTTCATCTGTTTAATATGTAGGCATACTCTAGGTTAAAGGTGTCTAATAACTGATGGACTCAGAAACTGCACAGTAAAAATCAGAAGCTTTTATGAACTCTTCCTTTTCATGAAGGTGCAATCACCTGATCAGTCCAAAAATGGAAAAGTGCAAATTCTAATTTAGCCAACTGAACAACAAAATGATTCTGTGTTTCAACTACTTTTGTTTTGGTGCCAACATAAGAAATCTGAAAGTCCAAATTAAAAAGTTAAGAGTGACACAGTACCAGTTCCCCTGCCCCCATTAGACAAAAGTCCCTTTGAGTTGAGTCTAGGAACTGGTTTGTAGCACTACAGAACAGAGCAATAAGCACATAAGCATATATTAACCCTTGAAGGGGGAAAATAAGGTAACAAGAGCAAAATTAAGGTGCACTTGAAAGATGTTACAGCTAGGAACTACACAGAACGGTTATTTCAGCCCTTACATCCATTATCTACCAGTGATTCTGAGCCAATGCAAGCCACACAAGCTTTCTCAATATTTCATTTTTATCTATGTAATTAAGCAAGTGACACATGACAAGCTTATTAGCAGTCCTACAATACCCTGCTTTACTGTTTAAGCCAGACAAAGGAGCCTGGAGGTGGAAGTCTCATCCCATGAATGTTACCAGAGTAACTTCCAGTCACAGTAGAAGCAGAGCACATGCTTCACAGCAACAAACTCGCTTCTGCACTCATTTGGCTTAGACAAACAGCACAAAGGAATCACTTAGCAGCAAGCCATTTGTGTTCCTCCAACCATGCTCCTAGAGTTTACTGAAATCTGTTTTATAGTACACATGAAGCACTTCTGTCATTTCATACTATGGTCTTTGGCTAAGATAGTAATGGATTTCAACAAGAGTATTCACAGCTAAAGCATAGCAGCACCCTCTGTATTGTTTCCTTACCTGCAGCGCACAACCTCGTGCAACAGCCTCATCTGCATTCAAAGTTGTACTGACTTCTTTGCCAAAAAATTTACTGATCTTCTCTTTTACAGCAGGAATTCTTGTGGTACCACCAACTATTTCTACTGCATAAATATCCTCCTTCTTTAACTCTAGGAAGGAGTCAGACAGTTTGAGTAGATTAACATTTTCAGTTTTGCATGAAAATAACAAGATTATACAAGACCAAACATTAAGCTGTTCTCTAATTTTAAGATTTTGAGCAACAAGAAATTTAGATCTTAGCTTGCGTTTCAAAAAGTTTGTAACTGCTAAGCAAGAGGAAGTTAACTGTACTCGTCAACCTGCTAAAGTTTTGTCAGCATCCAAGAAAAGGCTGCATTAAGGATGCGTTTTCTCTTTCTGTGCTCAGAATCCAGAACGCAAACACACTTACTGGCTTGTTCCAGCACACTGCGAAGCGGCGCCTCAACTCTCGCAAGAAGACCATCGCACATCTCCAAAAATTTGCTTCTGTTGAAGGAAACCATAAATAGAGAGCCCATTGTAAGTTAAAGCTGCAAATACAAGAGAACCCGAGGACTGAAGGAGTGCAGTGGTGGCTCTGGACTAGTGCCGTGTTCGCTCTATTCCTGCTTCTGCACTTTCCGTTCTCTCTAACTCTGCTCCGTGTCCCTGCAGCATCGACTGCCCTTTCTCCAAAGTCAAGAGCATTAAACATTACCATTTTGAGCAGTAGCCCCTCCACAAGCTCTTCTTACATTTCTCTCCCCACTCCAGGGCTAAGCACATGTATTTAATTAGTTTCTCTCCTGGCTGAAGTGACTTGAATGAGGTAGATTCTAAAATTTACCATTACGAAGAGTATGACCATTACCTGTTCATGGTTCCAGAGACATCGATGTCGTTCATGAAGCATTCTATGTTCATCGGCAGATCAGAGGCGTTAGCACTCATCAGTTTTTTCAGTTTTTCACACTCCTGGTACAGTCTCAACAACGCCCGGATCTTTGACTTGATGTCTAGTTTATATTTCTTTCCAAACTCTTCACAGAAGTATTCAACTAACATCTCGTCAAACTTCCTGCCTCCAAGGGTTGTGTCAAATGATGTAGCAAGAACCTTTAAAAAAGTCAACTCTTCAGCAACAGCACAGGTTGCCATTACTTTAGCGAAACCTGTTAGTGACTAATATCAAGCCACTACTTTGAAGATGCATTTTAGCCTTCAATCAAAGTTCTATATAGAAGTATTGCAACATTACTACACAGGAAGAATTATACTGGGGCAATAAAAACAAGAAAACCAGGAAGTCCTGAAGATTTTTTCTGCCCTTGCCAACTCCAGTAAGGGTCTTTTGATGAATCCTGTCTAGAATTCTAACTCATTCCTAAAGCTATATCCTATATTGATCTTTCACATATCTGGTAGCACTGGCAAGAATTAGGCTATGCTTTTATTTCCAAGCAATCTAACTAGTAATTACATTGTTACTAACGCCTGATCTTTCATGTGAATGGCAACTACAGTAACAGTTACACAAATCCTAAAGGATATCTTTTTCAAAAGCCTATGGAATTTAAACCACGATTATCCTACACCTTTTGTAGCTGGTGTTAGACACGTTATGTTCAAAATGCTGCTGGAGCAGAAGAACCAGCATTAACAAACAAATTCTAACAGCTACAAAATAGTAAACCTCTCCTCACTTCATGAATGATTATTTTTCCTCTGGCACATGCAACCAGAATACAAGGATCTGCTATCCCAAATGCTAAAAAGGAAACCAGGCACTCAGTGTTCTATCATTAAGAGATGTCTTTAAAAAAAAATGAAGAGGACTTGGCTGGGCTTAACAGCACAGTCTGGTTGGTAATTGCCATGAGCTGACCAGCAGAGCTTCCAAGCCCTGCTTAGCCACTGTCAGTTTGAATCATATCCCAGTTTAATATTTGATGCCTCATAAGGGTGGAACATGCTTACACCGAGCTAAAAATAAAACTAGAGAATAAGTGTGCTTAACTTCTACAAATAGGTGTTAATTTGTCAGGAAGGAATTATCTATTAGGAAAATCTGTAGCCCATATCTAATCCGACTCTTTCACCACATTATGAACTCAATTTTTGTTAGAAATAGACATGAAGCACCACATTACTTAATACCTTTGCGGACTAAGCAATTCTAGTATTTGCTAGAAAGAACAGTGTTCTGACAACTTACTCTTCTTTTAGAAATTTAACTTGCCTTCACAAATATAACTTGCTTAATTACTTTATTACTTTATTCTGTGAAAGTTAAGAATGCCTTAGGACTTCTACATGACTACCATAGGGAGTGGTTAAATGTTTGACACCTATACCCGTCTATGAATTCCTGCTTTAACACTTGTTTTTTTCTTTTTGGAACAGCATCCTGTCAGAGAGTATAGTGCCTTTAATGGCGATTTTTTTTTCCCACAAGTATGCCAACTAAGGCATGTTTGTCTCCTACACATATCACTGAAGTGCTCTAGTTCTCTGCCCTACTTTTAAATCCAGAGAAAGTTGAAAAAGATATTGAGCTGTCTGTGCACAAGCTTGTCTGTTGTAGTCCATGTATATACTGATTAATTTTTAAGTGTTAATTAAAAGGTTAGTAACAAATTGCTTACTTTCAGTTTTCCTTTGTTGAATGCGCAAACAGAAACTTGATATGCAGAATGCCCCATATCCACAAAAACAACATTTCTCGGCTTCTCTTCTAAGGCAGGCAGGTCTTGTTTATAGATTCCATATGCAAGGGCAACTATACAGAAACGGAAATGAAATATTTAGTGCAATCTTTTCCATTTTTTGTTCCTAAGTAATAACTGTTAGAGCAGTAAAAAAAATATTACTAATATTCCATTTTATTTTTCAAGCTGTAGAATACAGCTAGTCTTAAAATAAAAGTCCCAATAGTAGTCCAACATGGAAGACCATTAAACATATTAGTCCAGAGACTATTAAACATTATTAGTCTTCTAGTAGATAGAGTAGCTGCATGAAAACCAGGATATTGAAGGAACTTTTCTATAAAAGCTTCTATAAAGCAATGGAGAACAGATTGTGGCTTAAACTTTTAAGAGCAACCAGTCTCATTTCTAAAACTAGCAGTAATTCCAGATAGCACAAGTCAGTGACAGGTTAAAAGCTCTTTTATCTCGTAAAACTACCAAATTAAGCGATTGACATAGAAGGAAGGAAAGGAACAACCTGCAGTTGTTTCATTTATTAGCCTCAGGCAGTTGAGACCAGCAATCTGGGTAGCATCCATCACAGATCTCCTTTCTGCATCTGTATAGAAACAGGGAACCTACAAGAAGATCAAAGAGCTGATATTAACTTTCAGAAAAGCCACCTATAGCAAAAAGACAAGTGCAGACAAGTATAGAGTCAGTATACAGCACAACTACATAGAGTAGGTAGTGTCCAAGTTTGTTTTTTATTTTCAGTTGCAAGAGAGGAGGAAAAAAAAGAAGAAAAAAAAAGNCAGAGTCAGTATACAGCACAATTATATAGAGTAGGTAGTGTCCAAGTTTGCTTTTTATTTTCAGTTCCAAGAGAGGAGGAAAAAAAGAAGAAAAAAAGGAAGAAAAACAAACAAACAAAAGTTATATAACATCCCCTCCTTTTTTAGACATTTTTCCTGCACTTTAGAAGTGAAAGCTACTTATTTTTAGTCATCTACCAAATATGATTTGCTAATTAGCAGCAATTTAACAGATTTTTACCATTAGTAACATAAATCTAGTTTTCAGGAAGAGATTTTAGTAATAGCCAGCTTTAAGTAGAAAGGATAAAGACCCAAATATTTGAGATTTAGTAGGCAATACTATCATCAAGCCTTTCAATTTATGATACTAACCCAGTATAATAATTATCACACTTACAGAAACAACACAGTCAACAACAGGCTTCTTAAGTGCATTCTCAGCAGTCTCTTTTAATTTGGTAAGGAGCATTCCTGTCACCTGCTCCACAGTAAAGTTTCTTTCTTCTTCCATGTACATGACCTTAAATAAAAAAAAAAAATGTGTGTGTGCTTTTATATATATATATATAATACTATGCTAAAAGCCATGTGCAGCAAGTATAAGAAACATATGCAAGATAAACTTCTTTCCTAGAAGCAAATACACTTTTACACAACTTTTACTCTGCTAGTTAGCTTGTGTACAGCAATTACAAGATGGCAATCTGTAAGTGCTGGAAAATACATTTGAGAATTCATTTATACGAAGCTCCTCTGGGCACAGATTTCCTCCAAATGCTGAACCTACCGCACCTTCCTCCCTGCTGCTCGCTAACAAGTCACTTGCCCAATCCCAAACAAGAAGTTCCAGCATTGCTGGGAAAACAATTTTTAAAAAACATTTTAGCTGAAGTACTCAGTTAATCTCTCACATCTTTGCAATATCAGGGCAGTAGCTGAATAAAATACACTTGTCAAGGAGCTGTCTCCCAAATTCACCAGAAAGAAGAAAAGCACTGCTACAGCATAATTTGTGCAAACCTGGCTTTTCCAGGAAGAATAGTCACATAACTGGGCAAAATCAGTTTCTTGGCTAATGCAGATGCTCTCCCCAGGTGTTAGTAGCCTTATAATCCTCTGCTTAAGGTTCTTCTATTCATGAAAGAATGGAACTAGAGCCAGCAGATTCAAAACAGATAAAAAATGAATCTTTACCGGTTTCTCCTCTGGTTCTTTTTCAAGTATGCCAGCCTTACCTTGATGCCTGTGGAGCCTGTTGGCAGCTGGACAAGTTCATACGCAAGGTTTGCTTTTTCAGCTTGAACAAAGGGATCTGAGAATGCACGACCATGAAATCTTTTAAAACTTTGTACTGTATTCTTTGCATTTGAAATAACCTAGAGGAAAAGAAGTCTTTAATACAAGATGGCAGGGGAGCAACTGAATTTCAAACAAGACAATGGAAAGTTCTGTTCTGAGGCTTCCCTTGCCAGAAGATTTTGTCATTTGTATCTTAACAGTATCAGGAACAGCTGCTAAAAGGCAACTTCCTTCTGATCTCCTAGATAGCCTACAGGAATTTTGAGATTAAAATGCATACCTCAATAGAGCCAAGGTTTTAATACAAAAACCATAAATCAGCTAACATCCAATTCCCATAATACTGTGGGTAGCATAGCTTTTCAGTATTTTAGCAGTATGTCCTTCCCATTTACCTCTTCCCTAGCATCCTACCCTTGTACTGCCTCGCAGCCTGTAATTCAGCTGGTAAAGTACCATATTGACATAAACTCCACTCCAGGTCCCTCGGATCCATGTGACCAGTCAACACAAAGCTATTCTTAAATAGCTGCTCAAGGATCTTGTCAGGAAGACATTTTAAAGTAAGCACGGACCCAAGAGGTTACTGCCAACTGAAATTAACGTGGGTAGGCTTGCATTAATAGCAGAAATTAGTGCAATAGAAAAATTAAAACTCAGTCTCTAGTTTGTTTACAAATATTGCATGTAAATTTAATTCATTTATACCAGAGCAAGAAAATACTGAAAAAAAAAAAATCAAAGTAACTGACAAAGGAGGCAAGCACTGTACCATGTACTGCTTACCTGGGATTCAGTCAAATGTCTATATCCTAAATAACCTTGCTTTCATTTTCTCTAAGTTTATTTTGTAGGACATACCTCATCTCTACTGGATCTCTGTACCAATGAATTTCTTTAAGCTAAGCAGACACTCAACTCCAGAAAAACATCTGCATTTAGTTCTAGCACAGTTCTTCTGTTCTTGGATAACATAGTTGTGTCCAGTCTTTTTGTATTCTAGATACTGAATCTTCACACATCTCTAGGTATTTTAGGCTAAGAAAAAGCGAGCATTTGAAAAGTCACTTCCTGTAGAGGACTTCAAAAGAAAGTGTTTTATAGGTGTTTCACAGTAACACAAGATACAAGACAGCAGGACACAGGTGTCACAAGCAGGACAAAACAACTAAGCCTCCTCTTGGCCCTCAAATTATATTTATCTATCTACATAAGAGCAGCTCAATGTATGAGCAAGAAAGCTCAAAGGAGATATTTAGGTTTTAATCCCATAAAGTTTAAAAAAAAAAAAGATGTATTTACACCTTTTCTCCCTTGAAATTATGCATTTAATGGAAGTCTATGAAACCTCACAACTGAATGCGGTCTTAAGACATATAAACTGGGACAAACTAAGGTAAGATTAAAAGAAGTTGCTAAGATTTAGAGTTTACACTTGCAGTGCAAATTATGCTACTATTCACTGTGTTTTAATAGACAGAAAAATGTTTTTTGTACATTTGTTATGTATAGCAATAAGTTCCTAGACACTAATAACCCTTTTATCTCTATCCAAGATGACAAAGCAGCATCACAAGTTGAACAGCTGAATTGGGCTCAGCTGTTCAGGAGACACTAAGCAGCAGAAGCCCCAAAGACGCCTGCAGTCTTCACTGGGAAACAGTTACAATGGGCAACTCTGATTTTAACCTGTAGTTGGTTTAACCAAAGTAATACTCTCACCTGGCTTTTAGCTGCAGCGCCAATTGAGCGATTCTTAGGTCCAAAGGCTATACATGATCTACAAAAAGAAGAAACATTTCTGGTCTAGCAAGTGACTGCTAAAACTGCATTGCATTAGAAGTGCCATGTGGCGTTTTTGTTAAACAGAAACATTTAATATTGACGGACAAGAGACATTTTAACATCCTTTGGTTCTTTACAAAAGTTGGTCATGCACTGGAAGAAATTTAGTTCTTGTAGATTTTGATCAAAAGACACTCAAATCTGAGTTTTAAGGTCAAGAGAACTAGGATTTAAACTACATTGAAAAGAAACAGCTTATTCACTCTACTTCTCAAGTTTTACTTCTAAGAAATAACTGGGTAGACATTTCATCTCATCAACCACCTGTGTGGCTCAGCCAGCTAACCAGAGATATTTTGCTAGTTATTGAAACCAAATAAATTGAAATCTCATTGAAATAAAACATAGATTACAGAAGCAGCAAAACAAAACATGCTTTACTCCAAGCTACTTTTTGAAAGTAGCTAAATAAGAAGTCTAAAAAAGAAATAAAATGAAATAGCACACTCTTGAAGAAGTCCTAGTTCCTAGTCCTACTAAACCTCTTGATTTTATGTATTTTAGAAAATATAGGAGCCATAAAATAAAGTTAAACTATTCCTTTTTTCACCTTGCTCTCTTATTAAGATCCTTCATACCTCAAAAGTAAACTTATTAACATAAATACTTAGAGTCTAACAATTCTTTACTATTAATAAAGCATATTTTAACAACATAATTAAGTAGATCTCCATGCAGCAGGTCAAGAGGCTGCTCTATAGCATGGTTATGCCACAGGGCTACTCAAAAAGTAGATTTTAATTTAGGCTGCTGTTTGCAAATGATCGAACAAACTGCCATGAACAGAAGGGAAGGCCAAAGTGGTACAGCCACATTGTTTCTGTATCTACTCATCATTTATTCACCACTTAACAGATGAAAACAAGGTCCACCCTAAAGTATACACTGCAATAGAATAAACATTGATGAATAACTCTTACTTAAAACAATTGTTGAGGAGGTTAGTTAATGAAAAGAAAGTTTATGCTATGCAGACCCTAAGGTCAATACTAAGGAAACAAAAGCTGTAGAGCATAAGCAAAAACATAATGAACACTTGTCATGAAGTTATTCACCCTGGGCTTCAGAAAGAAATTAAGACATCAGCTGTAATGGAAAAGTTCTATTTTTCTCCCGGGCAAAGAAAACATTCAGCTACTTTGCTGCTGAATTCACAGGCCATCAGCCCCAATTCACTAGTTCTGAAGCAGTACAGAACTCTGCAGCAGGGCCAGACCAACAACTCAGAGCAGCAATCAGCCTACACAGGGTCACCAGAAAACACAGGCTTCTGCATTATATTCTGGGAACAAAAGCAAAAAAGCATGTGCTTTCTTCTTAAGCATGCCTGCCACCTGCTCAGCTTTAGAGCACACATCCTCTGCCAAACAGCTGTACTGTAGCTCGCTACATTGACAGTGAAGTCTTCCAAATAACTCTAAAACTATCTAATCAAGCAAATAACCCCCTCAAATTGTCTTTACTGCAAAAATCACTACAGCCACGACTCAGTCACACCACTGTAGGTGTGAATGTTGACCTGCAATAGCTTCCAGAGATCTAAGGAAGCAATTTCACACTATCATGGAAGCAATGCAGCTACCAGCCGGGCAGGATGGTCACACGCAGCATCCCCCTTGCCCCTTCTCTCATCCCTGTCCAGTTAGCACTGCCTCTCCTCTAATCCCTGGGGAGTTGTGCCAGGACCGGAGCAGTGGAAATGGAACCAGTAGGGAGGAAGGGAAAGAATTTTCTGCCTGTCTCATTCCCCAAATCGGTTCACACTGGAAACCAGCACAATTAAGCCACTAAAATACAAAAGGAGGTATTGCACAATCTAAGTGCAAGGCGAGCAAGTAACTTAACATTCTCCACAGAAAGATAAATGCAAAGGCCATGAGAGGTCCAATGGAGAAGTTAAGCAGAATATTGAACCTCCTTAACACACATGAACTAAATTACCTGCATACACTACTCTACATTTGTTCCCCCCCAGCCTTTTGTAGTTGCTCAAGAGACATCCTCATCCTGAGAGCAATTTTGGTCTGCACAAAAGAACAGTACTTAAATTCTTAAATTGTATCTGCTAATCCTGTCTGAAATTTGCATCTCATCATGCAAAGCATAAAACAGTGCTTAACCTTGACCATAGATCATTTCTTTAGAAAATACACCATGAAAAACTTGCATGACTCTCCCCAGGGCTGACTTTCAATAAATGCTACACTGACTTTTTTAAATCAGGCCTTTGTTTCCAAGATGGACATTTAAGCCATTAATATTTTTAATATATATTTGTATGATTCCAGATTTTTATGCATGCATTCAATGGTGTATACAGAGATTTATATAAGTTTTTGTGTGCCTATATACACATATATACACACACACACTTCAGAACAGTGTGGTCAAAGTGAGCATTGCTAACGGAACTTAATCTCTGTTTGAATCACTCCAGCCTTTGCCAATTCAATTATTTCCGGAAAAGATCATGCCAGAACACATCTGTGTAACTAATCTCCTTCGGGGAGTAAGGCTTGTGTTCATATTTCAGATATATTGAGTAGAATCTCAACTCTCTCAACAGATACCTACAGCTTTGAGAAAATTACTCTGAAATGCTTTAAAATTGCCCTAGCCCATCCACCTAGCACATCTTCAACACTGCTGGAGGTTTGTGTTGAGAAGTGAGTCCACACTCTGGTACACAGCACTGAATTAACAAATTCCATTCTCCATTTATTCATTGCTTGGAGACAGCAGAAGGCAAACAGAGCTGAGGTATTATCTAGTGAGTAGCAAGGTCATTTCATGCTTCGGATCTTTTTAAAGAGATATGAAAGTGCTAAAATACTCTGGACAATGCAGTTCCCTCATCAAAATAGCTATTTAGTTTAGTATAAGCATTTACTACGCTGTAATAGCTCTACGACCACTTTTAAGACTCAGTTTTCCGAACAGCTCATCTCTAGGTTTGATGCACTAGAAGCTCCTTCTTCTGTATTGGTTTCTCCTATTCATTCTCACTTTTACCTCAGTTTCCACTCTCATTTTTTCTCAGAAAAGAATACTTATTCCAGACAAGCAGCACACTCTGTTCTTCGGGAGCATGCTAGGAAGCCACCTTATGTGAGCAGAGTTAAAACGGACCGTAAAACACAGCACCCTTCACGACCAAATCCACCAGCGCGTTGCACTATTAGTCAGTGGTGTTTCCAGGGCTGCCCAGCCACACATTTCCTTCCTCCACCCCAGCATGTTATGAATGTGGAGGCCAGTTTCAGCGGGGTTTTAGGAAGCCCAATGCTCTTAAAGTTCAAGTTTTTGAAGATAGATAGATAAATAGATAGATAAATAGATAGATAAATAGATAGATAAATAGATAGATGCACACAAGCCATGAAGGAGGCGGCTGGGCAGCCTCCCCGAGCGCTGCCCCGGGTAGGTCGGGGCTGCAGGAGAGCAGGAGGCAGCTCAGGTCCCAGCGTCTCCCTGAGGAACCAGGGCCAGGCGCCGCCTCTGCCCCGTGTCGCCCGCAGCCGCCCGGCGCTGGGGCAGGGCACCCGGGGACACCAGGTTCACCGGGGACAGCCGGTACCCGCGAGGCCACGCGGCGCCGCGGCCGGCCGGTGTCGCCGAGCGGGACGGCGCG
>VWPW01000348.1:1977-6977 GCA_013389825.1 Crypturellus undulatus
CTGAGTGTCATCAGATTTGTATTAAACGGTAGCAATGCAGCCGTGGAGGGCAGGGGAGTTTGGATCTCACGCTGTAGTTCTCCTACTCACACAACTTGCAGATCCAGCAGTGGTCGTTCAACCCGCGTATTTTTATTCCAGCTGTTTCAGAAAGTGTTTAATACTTCATTTTCTTCCTACAGCTTTTGAAATACCCTGTGGTGAATCATAACACTACACAAAGACATCTGACGTGTTGGACAAATGATTTCCTTCGTATTAGGAGTCATTTGAAATGCTTATTAAGAAATATATCTTTTTTTATTTCAAATTATTTCAAAATGATTCATATTTAATAACAGGCAACCAACTACTATTGAGATGTTCAAAACTTTCTAAGATTTGAGAAGAATAACTTGTGGTTAAAGCTGGTAGCAAAACATGTGACATCTGTTTTCACGCACAGCCAACCAACCGGTGCAGCCAGAACCCTTGAACCAGCCAACAGGAAAGATCTGTAGCTGGGAAAAATATTTCTTCAGAACAATTGAGCCAAGCTTCCATTTTTCATGCCTCTCAGCCTCACGTGGCGTTGGTGATATTGATCCATCTGAGCAGAACAGAAGGTCAAACCTGGAATGAGTGGAAATGTCCTCTGTGTCTCACCGATGACTAAATGAAGCATCAGTCACGAGTGATCTCGTGGTCGGCAGTGGAGCCAGTAGAACCAGAAGGACTTTCCTGGGTCTCTTTAGCTAAGCTCCCTGCCTCTCAGAAGGTTTAACTGGACTTAACAGTGTGTCAGATCTTGAACAATATTAACTGGTTTCACTCTCTCAGCACCGTCCTTTAGGTGCGCTGCAGCAATAAGCCAAGATAACAAAACACAGCTTGTCTGCTTTCTTTTGCTGAACTACACTATTTTCCCCTGGTGACTGACCTATATATACATGACAGAACAAAAATAGTTGTCATTTCTACATTCGCCTTTCTCTGCCTTTTCCATACCCCGTGTTCTAGGATCCAAATGCAGAAGTCCGCGCTGAAAATCACACTTGTGCGTTCCACGGTATTTTTGAAGTCTGCAAATCTCATTAGGGGCGAAAGCAGATTCCCAGTGGCACAGCGATAGCTCGGGCGAGTCTGCATGCCCAGCATGTGGACATGGACGAGAGTGGAAATGTCCACTCGTGGGCTGAGAGCTAATTACGGGCTGGGAATACCAAACGGGATCAGAGGGGATCCGAAACACAGGCAGGAATTGCCCTCTGATGCCTTGGACTAGCTCTGCGCAGAAGCAGAATAGTTTTTCCCTTCTTGTTTTTCATGTATTTGGCATAAGAGCTGCTGTGAGAACTCTGAAAATCATTTTTGTTACAGCCACAAGTAAGTTAACCAGGAGGTGAAAACAAAAATTTGTGCCAGCTTTTGCTGCCATCACTAGTGTGCTTGAAAAGGCCGAGTAGCCTCACTTAACCACCGACTGCAAGAACTCGACTAACAAAACCAGCAAGAAAACGCTACAGGGATTCTTCATTTAGAAAATCCCAAACCGGCACCACAAGGGCTGTGCTGGAGTATTTAAATAAGATGTAGGTGTCTGTCTGGGACAGTAACAACCAGCGTATGAAGCTGTGTTGCACACAAGCACACGCACAGTTTATAATTTCCTCTCTGGCTTGTGTTCCCGGAGTATCATTTCCGGAGGGTATTTCACAAGCCCGCTGTGTAGGTGTTTTATCAGGAAGGTTGTGCATTTTGCATATGTTCCTTCCCCGTTTTGCACTAAGAAGCAGCTGGAAGCCCAAGAAGGCCCTATCCATCATCTCTCCTATGGCCGGACTCTGAACCTGGACACAAGAATAGGAGCCTTTCACTCAAAAATAAAGGAGGAAATTCCATTGACATACCAGGGTCAATCACCATCCAAATGAACTTGAGAGGGGATACTTGTCGCGGATTGAAAACACTTTCACTATTCATATTCAACTCAGTCTTTTCAGATGCAAAAAAGTTCATTATCAGACATTAAATGTAATTGTAAAACTGACCTGGAGATCATTTGCTGAAGAAAAAATGGGGAGTTACGATGGTTCCTGATTTATTAAGCTTTTTTATTTGGAATCCTCACAACCCTTCATTTGAAGACAGTCTCAAGTGAACAAATTTTAATTAGATAAACTATCTAATCAATATATCAACAGATCAATCAAAACAGCAGCTTTTAAAATGAGTGGCTAGAGGGGTGTTTCTGAAACTAATGGCTAGAAGAATATTTCCCTGAATTGAATTCATTTGTTAGCATAATAGGAGATTAAAGTCTAATTAGTGTAGCAGGTTCTGAACAGAAACAATTGTGAGTTAAAAATCACCCGCGTTAGCCACAGAAACAAAGATGTGTTCCTACTTGTCATTCACTGCATTCAAAGGGAGAAGTACCAGCCTGTGAACTCGCTTGTCTTAAAAGAGCTGCTTTTTATCTTCGTTTCTGAAAACATGCAGGTTTTTAATTGTTCTTTTTTTTCTCTCTCTGTTTCAGGTTGTTGTATCAACAACAGTCAATGTGGATGGCCACGTTCTGGCTGTCTCCGACAACATGTTTGTACACAACAATTCCAAACATGGGAGGCGGGCTCGCCGCCTTGACCCCTCAGAAGGTACGGCCCCTTCTTATCTGGAAAATGGTAGGCACACATTTACATGTCTTTTTTTATTTGCAATGCTTTTTTGCACCATACTTTATGTTGATACACTACTACATTTACTTTTACATGATTTCATTCTTCATCGATCAAACCACCCATTAAAAAAGTCCATTAGTACTTCTCAGCCCTTCAACCAGAATACAGCGTCTTTTGAATTTGCTTTGGACTTCCTTCTTTATTTAATACTTAACGTTTTGCAGTCACAACCAATTTTTCATCTTTCTCCATTTTTTTTTTTTAGCCTTGTTTTGCTTGCAGCTTTTTCTTGCTATTTAATTTGATTTGATTTTATTTTGGCTTGTCATATTCCTCGATCCAGAGGTACGGTCTCAGGTTATGTACGCAAGCTTAAGTGGATGGTAAAAACATGACCAAATCTGCAAAGAATTTGCTGTGAGGTCAGTTTCCTGTTGCCGGCCGCGCTGCGCATTGCCGCGGTGGGCCGGGGTATGAGAAACAGCGCAAAATGTTTTTGTTCAGCCTGACTCGGTGTGATTGCCTCCTCGCCCCAACTGCTGGGAGAAGATAGTCCGGGTGAGGAGGAATGTGGAAGGGGTCTCCGCACACCCGGAATCGGGCACACGGCTGCACTCCCAAAGCACGGGGGAACTAGCTGGGTTTGAGTATTGCTCTGCTGTAACATGCAACAACCACAGCGACCCTCAAGTAACACACTTTTAATAAAATTGAATGCATTTAGGTCAAACACACTTTGGTTTTTAAAGAACTAGGGTTTGCACGAGCTCTGCCATTAGAAACCTCCCCGTGGCCGGCCCGGGCGCGGGGCTGCGCTCCGGAGCTGCTGGGACCTCCAGGTGGGGACAGGATCATGGCTTTCCCACTAACAGAATTAGACGCCCGAAGGAGTAACTGACCAGTAAACTGCTAATATAATCATTGTCATTTTATGTTTCAAATAATGCTTTCCAGTGCACACCCAGAAAAATGGATGAGGCAAGCAATAATTATCAGAAGGAAATGTGATCTCGATATCAAAAAATGGAAAACAGTTGATGAATCTGCTGCAGTCACACAGCCACATGCACATACACACACACACACACTAATTTGTTTTTCTGCATTAATAACTAAGGTATAAGAGAACAAAAATATAATAATTAAAGGTCGCCCTGAGCACAGGAGTCATTATGGCCCATGACGTATTGTTTATCTCGTTCATATGCACCGAAAGTAGGTGTGTGTTTTGCCTAGCAACCGTCACTAATGAGGTTCACAATTAAGAAGGTTGAATCCTCTCCCCTAGCCCTGCCCTCCCCAGAGAGCGCGAGCAGCGGTTCAGGAGCCGGGCTCAGCCCCGTGGTGCCGGCTCTGCGTCTACGGCCAAACTCAGCCTCTTCTAATGAGCTATTATGATCTTAGCAAAATACAACTATTTATTTTTGTAAGCGCTGTGAAAGGAATTTGACTCTGAGCAGAAAATATCACTTAGGAAAATAAAGGCCACTCTTAAGTGCCGCGGAAAATTTACATAAATTTCGCTAGCCAATAGCTCCTTTTTGGGCTGCGGTAATTGATTTGCTTTATTTGAATGTTAAAAACGCAGCGCCAGATCCTGTTTGCCCAACGTCCCTGGCCGCGCGGCGAGGTAAGCCGAGCTCTTAAAAACGAGCGTGGAAAGCTGAGCGCTCCCTCTTGCTTTAAAATCCAACATCTAATAATTGCAGTAACCACGTAACTGTACGTAAACACCCGAGCAGAGGCAGAATAACCCGGACGGGAGCGGGGCTGGCGCAGGAAGAGGCTGGAGGGCGCCGAGGGGCCGTCCCCGCGCGCCCGAGCCCCGGTGTGGAACCAGCATCAGCCTCCAGCCAAGCCAACGCGGGAGCGAGCGGTGGTTGTAATGGAGCCGGCGCCGGCTCGGGCTCCTTCACATGGCAGGGCTGTAACCCCAAAGGAAATTCCTGAAGTCGCCACCGCGCGCACGTGGAATTCTTTGTTTCGTTCTGATCGGGGAGCAGCACCGGGTACTGATAACTGCTTAAAACGGCGGTATTTTATGTGACGCCTAAAGTTAGTGTCGTGGGTGCGCGCGTGCCGCCGGGATGGTATGCTTTGAATTAGTAACACATTCTTTAAAGAAAAGTGCCCACTACAAACCGCAGATATTTACTTCTCTGTAGCCTCTCCTTGCTAACACCTCATTATCCAATCATCTAATATTCACCAGCAGTATATACACACACTCGCAGATCGTTTCCAAGTAAACTAATTCCCCCTGCTGCTACTGTGGAAGGTTGCCATTGAATCCTTTGAGCTCACAAAAAGCACGGCAAATTATTTACAGTAGTTGAATGC
>VWPW01000348.1:11977-14477 GCA_013389825.1 Crypturellus undulatus
TTGTTGGGTAGATAATGCAGATTGCAGATGATGTGCAGATGATGTGCATTTTGATGAATATTTTCCCACTAGACTGCAACTGTTTCTATCTATTAATTTTGATCTAATGGGAAAAGTCTGTTCCTGGGTAGTTTTAAGCTAGGACTTTTTAAGCAGTGAGTGCATTGAAGCTAGGTTTTTCTATCACCGAGATGAGCTTTTAAGTGAAGGAACCGATAGTTGTGGAGGAGATTCCTCTTCCATCTATCCCTGAAGAAGGCAAAACCTGAGCACCAGCAGTGCTAAAACTCGCCCGCGTTTTTTAGTTCTGCCTCCGATTCCTTAGCTTTAAAAGGGAGGGAACATTTAAATCTCTCCATCTTTGTGATTCCAGTGTTTCCAAGCCGCCAGATGTGACCGTAGTGGTGCTAATAGCATTAGCTTGGAACAGCCTTCCTGCAGGCTGCAGCGCAGGGGCGGCTGCGCGCGGGCATGCGGCGCATGCAGCGCTGCAGCGAAAGCCATGGGGCGCGCGGCGCTCTCGAGGGTAAATGTTCAGCGAAATAAATGTGAATGAATTAAAAACCTTGGAGTTAGCTGCGGATTTGTTGGCTGCTGTAAACTGGTGGAGTTCCACTGCACACGAGGAAGTGCTTTAGATTCGAACCAGATGACGAGCTGGCTCTGCGTGCGCAGGCCTGGAATTTTGACGTGCTTTGTACTACTGCCTTTCGCGAGTTTCCTAAGTGCAAATTTTGAGAGTTTAAACCTCTTTCTAACATGCAAATGCAAAAGCATAGGAAACTGTACGAAAAAGGTGCGAGTTTTTCCAGTTCTGGGGTCCTCTTCATAATTTTTTTTCATTAAATAAGGATGTTCAAGTGAATGATGAGGGTTTCAGCCACTTCTGAAGAAATTACGTTGCAGAAAGGTTAAATTCTTAGCATTTAGCGCAGCAAGCGAGAGGCCCAGGAGCTTTACCCCAGCAAAAAGCAGCGGGCGACGCAGTGAGAAACCGCTGCCTGTTTGCTGTATCCCGAGCGGAGAGGGTGAAGGGAGAGCTGCTCCGGGGATGGCGGAGGACGGGCCAGGCCTGCGCGTGCTTCCCGCAGGGAGAATCCCGCCGCCTGCGCCAGGAATCCCCGGGGCATCTGTTTCCCATGAGGGTCCCCGCGCGCCGCGGCCGCCCGGGCGCTGCCGCGTTTAACCCCGCGGCAGGAGGGGAGCGAGGCCCCGGTGCCGCCGCGGCGGCGCTAAACGAGCGGGGTGGCAGCGCCGAGGTTCCCGAGCGCCGCAGAGACCCCATTAGTGTCACGCCGAAGGGCCCCCGCGCCGTCTCAGCAGGCAGAGCCGGGGCCTTTCCCCATCCATCCCTGCCTTTTTGCCCGCTGCTTTCAACCCTTATAAAGATACAATTACCTTGGGAGGCTGTGGCAGTTCAGTTGATTAGCACGGTGAATTAAAAGAATGAGTCACAAATGACATGTCCGGCTCTTCTCTACTAGTCCTTTGTATTCCCAGTGTAGCTCACCCCTGTTGTAAGAAGGTCAAAAATTAGAGAGAGATAACAATTTTCAAGCAGCTAGCACTTAGGAGCAGAATTAACAATCATTCTGTATGTAATTGCCAGTTAATAGTAAATTGCCTTCTAGACTGTAAAATGCAATATAAACTGGTGGGCACCTAAAATTAAATTAATGAGGTATTTGCTGCATTTAAAAGTGAATAGTGCAAATTAATAAGTGAGTATAATACTTGTTTTAATATTTATCTAATGCTGCGTCGTTTGCTTGTATAATGACAATTTTAAAAGTTCTACCTGAAAAAATCTCTATTTGGTTAAATCGAGCAGTTTGTACAGATTGTAACCATAATTTTGCTGGTAAAGTCTTCCAGGTTGCTAAATTAAATATCAGAGATTATTTTTTAATTAGAGCATGAGCACTGCAGTGTTATTTGATTAAGGCAAATTGTGATTTGTATGCTTCTAAATGAAATTATGTTACAGATAAAATTGCACTTTTATACACATATTTTAAGCCATGAGCCCTGTGGATTCTGTGGGTTTACTTTAAGGCCAGCAGCGGTCCTGTATTTACAGTGTATTTGTGCCTCTGCGTTGCTGTTTCCTCTAAGCATGTGCTCTTTCCTAGCCGAGGAACGCCAAGTTAGGAAATACTATAATAATTTCAAGGAAGGTTATTCAGCCTAACATGACTATGTCTCATTCAGAACTTTGAGTGTTGACCGCCTTTGCCCTAGTGTTTTTGGGATACCCCCGCGTTTTGGTGACTTCTGTTGCTCGGTTAAAGACCACGTTGTCGCAGGGGACGACGCGTCGTTTGCGCAGGCGGCACTGGGTGCCCTGCGAGCTCCGGGTGTGCCGTCACACGCGTGTCCAGCACGGACATCGCAAGGCTTGAACGCTGGACACTGGAACCGTTCCCAGCTCTGCGATGCGTTTACTACATGCGAACGAAAAACGATTATTTTGCACAAAGACTTGCATTCGATTTTAAAC
>VWPW01000348.1:16977-20461 GCA_013389825.1 Crypturellus undulatus
TTTAGTTTCTGGGAAGTCTGAATCTTTATAAGATGCAATAATTTTTTTTGGAAGGTGATTTTCATAGAGATTGGTTTAAAGACACTCGCATGGGCCTGAAACATCATGTACAAAGAGGGAAGTCGCAACTGTATTGAATGCGGCTTGATGAAGACCACAGGCAAGGCCTGGCAAAAATATTTTGGATATCAAAAATTGTTTCTATTTTAAAAGTATTTCCTAGACCTTTTCCATGTATCCTACAAAAATTCTAAAATTTCTAAAGAATTTGTAAATCCGTTGTGTAGGCATACAGAATAAGTATATTTCCACAAGGGTTTTTAGTCAATACATTTACTCTTCACAGGCTGAATGTAAATTGCTGCAGATGACTATTGATTTTTAAATACCCAAACTTGCATTGAAACAATGTAAAGTTGCATCATTAGCAAAGCTCCGTGGTGTAGATGTGTGTTGTCCACGAGCTGACGTTTGTTACAGGGTCGGTCCATGCTCATCCTCCCCATCGTCTGCCCGCTTGTAGCACGGATCCCCTCCTCCGAGGGTGCAATTACACCAATGTTGGTGAATTGCACATTTTTTTTCCAAAAAAATCTTTTTTATTTTTTTTCTATCATCTATTTTATAAGCTTGAAGGTTATAGTCTTGGATTAGACAGCTCTATGTATCTGATTAAAATTTTTCCAACATACACAAATATTAAAGGAGAGATGAAAGGAATTCTCTTTCGACACATTAATTTGAGCACATCTTAAATATGCGTGTGCTGAATGGATCCTCAGGAAACTGCTCTGGTTAGATCAATTAGGTACCTACCTGAAACCTGCAGTATTTCCAGTCTCATCTATATTGAATATTTTTAGTATACCAAAATACTCTCACTACCCAAGTATTTTTAAATTGTTGTGCAAGCCTAGTAGTTTGGTATAATTACTAATCCTAACAATGCTAATAGCATATGCTTTATTCTCAAAGTTGCAGCATTCAGTGTACTGAAAAGTTTAAAAATAAACCTCTTTCTTGTATAGACTCTCTGAACTTACACAGGGATTTTAGGTTCAAATTTTAGATTCAAATATCTACAGATAATACAGAGAATCCCCAAATTTGCGTAAGGTTTATTTTTTAAACTCTTGAGAGGAATATACTTGCAGAAACTCTGTTGGATGACATTCAGGGTCTGATTATAAATCCATTTTTTCTAAATATTAATGTAAAAATATTACAGTATTATATTCTAGTTAGTCACCACCAAACAGAGCAGAAGTTGAGTAGAATCTACCAAAGCACCAGAGTTTTCACAGGATCCTGGATGGGTCAGTGAAGATGCTCCAATGATCACCCTGTCCATTTGGTGTCACTGGGCGTCATGTTCAGCAGAGCACCTGAAATTTCTATTTCTCAGAAGAGGTGCAGAACTTGTTTGTGCTGCGCAGGCCCATAGCATGTTATATTCATAAAATGCCATGTTTTATTATGGTTCCATATATATTAGCACGCGGTATTTCCATGTTTGCCTTGGAGAGTCCCGGTGCCTCTGTGCCGTAGGTGTCCTGCTCCTCAGCCCAGCTCTGTCCTCCTGGCGAGGGAAGTTGTGGTCTAGACACATGTCCAATGGTAGCAGTTTTGGGCAGGAAACCTCTGCTCTCCGAGACTCTGTTAGCAGAATTCCCACAAGCAGAATTCCCACAAGGAAGGGGAGCNCCCAGCTCTATCCTCCTGGCGAGGGAGGTTGTGGTCTAGACACGTGTCCAATGATAGCAGGAGACCTCTGCTCTCCGAGACTCTGTTAGCAGAATTCCCACAAGCAGAATTCCCACAAGGAAGGGGAGCACGGGAATGGATCCCTGCAGACCTTATCTACAATCCTGGCCTTATAAAGGAGGAACCTCTTCATCTCCAAGGCCTAGCAGAGAGGTCTCCAAGTGACACCTCAGATACCAACACGGATATGAGCACAGTCTGTTTTAGTAAAATACGTCTCAAGTAATAAAATACCTTGGAGTACTGAATAGTTAAAATGCAACATTTTTTGTGATGTAGTAGTTGTTCTTCTGTACCACATAGTGAAATACTTCACAAAATTAGCAATGTGACAACATTTTTAGTAGAGAATTTTGCCATGTTAATCATATATTATGTTATATTCATAAAATGCCATTTTTTATTCTAGTTCCATATATATTAGGATATGGTATTTCCATGACCTGATTGGAACATTTATGGATTTTTATCAGACTAGTTCCTGTTCCCTTTCAGTTTTTATTGGACTACTGAAAGGTCCCAGTTTTGGAGTGTCCCACATTACGGACGGGTGGGATCTGGCTTCTGGCTGGTGGGCTTCTTGATTTCCCATGACCTGCTCGTTGTGTGTAAATCACGGTAAATGTTGGGGTGTTTAATGTGGCTCAATATTCTCAGGTGAAAGGCGTTATGTGGTGTGAGGTGGTAGCTAAGCCAACTTCCATGCTGAGCTTGACAGAGGTGGTCTTAGATAAAAGTGGTTTCTTGTGCCTGGATGATACTTGATCTTCTAGATATCTTCTAGGTATCTAGATATCTTCTGTCTCTATCCGGTATCGCTATAGAACAGTGGGCTGATGCCTGTATGCGAAGGTGCCACCTCGGAATGTGCCCTCGCGCGTGTCCCTGGTGCTGCTGTGGGCTCCGCTGGGTCACACAGCCCGGGCCCCGCGTGGTGGCTCGTGGTGGCCGCGTCGGGAGGTGCGTGGAGCCCGAGGAGCTGCTGGACACGTGCAGAGCAGGGCCGGGATGTGGAGCTGGCTCCCGAGCTCCCGGCTTCTCATGCCTCGAACTGAAGCGGCAGCCCCTCCTCTTCTCTCCCGTTTGCTGTGCGTAAGGGTGGCTGGATCCATAGCACTGCGTCTCCCAACCCCCTGCACGGCCTCCCCAGGGCATTCTTCGCTCCCGGCCTCCACCGCTCTGCCGTGGAGAGGACTCCTGAGGATACGGAGGCT
Organism: Crypturellus undulatus; assembly: GCA_013389825.1. Lineage (NCBI taxonomy): Eukaryota > Metazoa > Chordata > Aves > Tinamiformes > Tinamidae > Crypturellus > Crypturellus undulatus. The sequence continues at coordinate 19,956 of VWPW01000348.1, forward strand.
GCAGGAGCCTCATTATGCTTTGAGCAGCTCTAAGATCTGCCCGTGTAACGGGCGGCAGTTCAGACCTCCCTGGCGCGGCGCAGCGTTGGTGCAGCCCTCCCTGCAGAGCCCAGAGAGCAGCAGGGCAGCGGGGCAGGTTCAGCCAGCGGATGCAGCAGTTGCAGCACCGTGTTGTGAAGGTCGCGGCATCCTGGTGCTGTCCTCCTCCCATAGCCTTTATGCAGGAATTGGAAGCCCGCTCCGTGCAGGGCTTCCCGGGCCTGCGTGGAGCTGCTCCCGCAGACACCTCCTGCTCTGGTCCATGGCTCCTGGTTTGCACCATGGCTGCAGCAGGAGAGGGCTCAAAGTGCCTGTTCAATGCACAGGGTTTCTACTGGGGCTGCTGGCTGGTTTACAGAAACATTTTCTCTTTTTTCTTCTTTTTTCTTTTTCCTTTTTCTTTTTCCTTTTCTTTTTCCTTTTTCTTTTTCTTTTTCTTTTTCTTTTTCCTTTTTCTTTTTCTTTTT
>VWPW01000348.1:20910-23410 GCA_013389825.1 Crypturellus undulatus
TTCCTTCCTTCCTTCCTTCCTTCCTTCCTTCCTTCCTTCCTTCCTTCCTTCCTTCCTCCCTCTTTTTCTGTCTTCCTCATTCATTCTCTCTCTCTCCGTCTCTAGTTTGTTTGTTTAAGGTAATTCTATAGTTCTTACGATGGCAGTGACTGCTTTGGCCAACACAAGACCTTCGCCTTTGCCTTTGCCTTCGCAGTTGTGTAGCCTATTTCCAACCTCAGTTTACTGCTGCTCTTAGTGACAGATGCATTCTCAGTGTTTTTAGTAGTTTTCTATCCCTTGATCCTTCCTTTCTTGATTGCTTCCTTCCTTTCTCTGGTTTTCCCTTCCTTCCTTTACTCCTTCCTTCTTTCCTGGAGGAAGGAAAGGGCTATTTGTTCGATAAGTTACTAGCATTGGTCAGGAAGCATTTTTCCTTCTTTCTTCTTCCAGTCCATTTTCTAGGAAAAAGTAAATTATACTAGAAATGTTCTAATCTGTGCTCGGAGAGGAACAGGCCATTTTTACCTGAGTAAATTGGCACTATCCTCAAGGACTTGAAGCCTGCAGTTTCGGGGATGCGCAGCGGGCTCTTCCGACACCTCCTGGGCCGTGGTCACAGCCGTGCTCCTCAGCAGGGGATTGGGTTGTAGTGGGGAGGACGAGCTGTGCTGAGCGCCTCGTCGCGACGCTCTGCGCGCCCCGTCGCAGCCGCCAGCCCTTCATTTCCAATTAGGAAAAAAAAAAAAAAGGGCAGTTTTCCCGATGTTAATACGAGTACTTTAAGGAAAATTCCATACCATTATGTGATCGAATGTAATTATTAAGTGACCTGTGAATTTTCGGCCTGTAATTGAAACAAGTGACTGACTGCCATTGTTTCCTGCTCTTGAGGGAAGGCGGCGGCTACGGGAACCTGCGCAGATGAAGACAAAGGTGTTGTTTTGTTTTTTTAATGAAAAATCTATTTTTGGTTTCTTTGTAGAGAGGGGAGAACTTAAATGCCTTTTAATTTTTTTTTTTTTTACAGTAAATAGGTTGTCCTTAGTAAGTCCAGGGATATTAGTCCTGCTTCAACAAGCAAGAGTGCCTTCTGATGAATGATGTGTTCAACCCCTCCATGCCTTTGTATTTCCTATGCATTCCACAATGCTTGGCTCACCCTGCCGAGTTCTGTGATTGAAATTCATTGCCAAATTTATTGAGAAATTAATGAGAAAAGCTGCAAAGTATTGACTTTGAGAGGAAAACACAACTCATCTTGAATGAGGAGGAAAATGCAGCAATAATTTAGCCACTATTGATTTTGCCCTGTCCATGTATTGATCTTCATTTTACAATATTAATTTGCACCTGCAATCGGCTGCAAAGGGAACCGATTTCATTTCTTTGCAGTGTTAATGTGCAAAGCATTAGGTGCTCTTAAGAAGTGGTGGTATTACAAGTCACATTGGAAGGGCTGATTTTTTTTTTTATTTGTGCTTGTTACTGAAATAGACTGAAATTAATTTTTTGTCTGACAAAATATTAAAGCGAAAACCCATCTCCCATGTATACCTCCTCTCAGCCCCGTAGGCTGCTTTTCATCTGTGTGAGGAACAATCAGCAACCTGGAATTCCAACCACTTCTCATCATCATGCCCATATCAGTTCAAAGTTCATGAAATTTCTATGAGCATTGATCTTTGCCCATTGATTTTTTTTGCAGCAGATCTTTGAAATTTTAATTTCCCGAGCATCTGAATTTCTTATAGATGAAATGCACTTGGTAGAGACAGTTGATGATAAAGTGGTGAACTTAGCATCATTTTAAAGCCTAAAAAAAAAGGAGAAAAAACAGGCATTTTTAGGCTTTGTATAATGTTTTGAGGCAAAATGATAAAGGTGTTCTGATAGGGGCGAAGTATTCAGCAGGGAGTTAAATATCAATTTTGTCTTCGGTGGCCACACATTTTTAATGCAACTTTTTATACAGTCATTTTTGAAAGAAAAGCTATCTGGAGAAGCAGCAGGACTAAGAGACATTCTTCACTGCACAATCATTTGCTCACAGCAGTCTTTATCACCTGGTCAAGTTCACCTAGTTACTTATCAGTAGGACATTTAATAACCTCAAGGTGATATAATTGCTATTGGCATTTTTCCCCCTTGGATTCAGCTGGTTAATGTGTAAACTACTTGTCAGCAAATAGCACTTTGTCACTGAAATCACTAACACCCTCTAGAGGAATGTCTCTGTATTGAGCAATTTAATTTTACTTTATTTAATTTTTACACATTACAACCTGTGTTCATTCAGGCACGTTGAAGGCTTGCAGTCTGCTAAAGCAGGGTGTATGGGTGTCCCTGTTAGTAAAATATACTATATCTTATTTAACAATCCCTCTGGTTTAATTGCAGCTCTCTCTTGTCCCTCGGAAAAGGAACTGCAGATGTTCTTATTATGTAGTTATGCTGCTAATGTGAAAAACTGCCTCATTATGAGGATCTGTTTGTAGCTAGAAAATTACTGCATTATGAC
>VWPW01000355.1:0-26475 GCA_013389825.1 Crypturellus undulatus
AAAAAAAAAATCAAAAACTTATTTTAAATGGTTTTACTTAACAAATTTTTGAATTCCATTATTTAAAGGTTGTTTCAAGAAATCAAAATGGTAACGTTGTGATCCACAATAAATCTTTCATCTGGCAGTACCTTTTAATTTGTGTTGAGATGATGTCTTCTAGGACTTATTCTCTGATTATATTGGGTATAAATTCAGGTTGGACCGCATCGCTGAGCTCTTCTGCATACATTTCATATCTACCGGTCATCTGCAAAAGAAAATTATAGCTTAAATTCAGGTTTTGAGCTATGAAAGTATCTCAGCAGAAAATACTCACATCCACCCTTTTCTGGTTTGCTCAAACAGCAAAATCATAATTCACTCAATATGCAAGATTCCCAGTGCCTTAGCATAAACTATTTTACTTTCACAGAACTCGTGCTGCCCCCAAAGCAGCAGAAGTGCATTTCTACTCTAAAAAGTGAAGGATTTAAATGACCACCTTTCTGTCCAGCAGTTCTCCTTTGTGAGCAGACTCATATTTGACATCTTATAATTACTTAAATCTATTCTGATTATCCTAGATAGTCGAAAGCCAAATCCAAAGCTGTTTTTTTTTCTTTTGTGTGTCAGCAAAATTCTCCTTTAAATCAGTTATGCCAGCGAAAGCAAGTGATTTTTACCTCACATTAAGCCTTCAAATTATTATTATGCAACAGATTTGCATAGATGTCATTGAGAGTATTTGGGCTGAAGCTACTTAATCCATTAACAGTACAAAATATTATTGCTGTGTGGTGTTACTTGAAGCTAATAAGCTAATATAGTTTTCTTCTTCCTAAGCGCTGCAATGTGACTCCGTGAGGGATGAACTGCTTCTTTCTTACCTGAGTATACTTTAAAATGCAACAAGCACAATTTAACTCTGCTGATGATGATAAATTTAATCAGAACATTCTTCTAACATCCTCTTTAGCTGTCACTGGATGCAAATAGCAAATATTGGAGCAGGTTAAATAGGTGACTACTTGCTATCAAGGTTTTTCTCCATAGGGTAAATTAGATTTCATGCTTCCTTACTACCCCGATTTCAAGAACTACCTTTGTCTGGGCCACAAAGGAGAAGAAAAGGGAATAAATATTTCCTGATGTATAAACAAAAGCCATAGTCATTGTCCAAACAAAACTGTAATGTGCTGAAAGCACAAGACTCAAAGACAACAAAAATAAACAAAATTTTATACAAAACAGCTAACAGTCAGCTTTGCTTGCACTGTTTGTTTGTCCTACACAGTACAATTGCTTTGTTTGAATGCCCCTACTAAGCTGCTACAGGCAATGCTCCATCTGCTTCCTGACACATTACCCACCTCTACACTCTAGAACACGGACCTCAGATTTCTGTAGTAAGGCAGAATTAAATGACAATCTGTCTTAAAAAAAAAAAAAATCAAAGGATCTCTTGGCAGAATTTAAGTACACTACCTTAAAAGCCTTATACTTATCACAAGCCCTGCAAAAAATAAATGCAATTCTGTAGGCTCAAACATTTTTTTTTTGTTTTGGCTTAGTCACCATTTATTGTTTAGCAGCATTTACAAAGAAATTCAATTTTAACTAGGAAATGACCATGTTCTAGTCTAGTTTTTATTAAGACTCAGCATTTCAAACTCTCATAATACTTGCATTTTTGAATCAAATTGAAATCAGAACGCTGATTAAAAATTGCTCAGTAATATAATGCACAAAGTGCTTCCAGATAAAATAGCTCTATAAAAGACGCATCTCTGTTTGCAGTAACATAATGCACAAAATAATCAGTCATTTTTGATGTATCTTATTTCAAATACTAGTAATATCACTGAAGAACATACACATACTGTATTATTTGCTACCCAGGAGCTTTAGTCTTTTTAACTTGTTAGGATTCAATGTTGCATTAGCATAATGTTTGCAGGGTCTGCTGAAAATCTGACCAGATTGAAATAAGAAAACAGCTTGAGACTTTTTTTTAAATCTACATCTTCACTAAACCAGTATATAACACAGCCTCCAGATAATTGCCACAGCACAACCAAAGTGTTAACAAACTGCACTGCTGAAGTGGCAACTTCTTAAAAGCTGCTGCTGAACAAACTGTATTAAATTATACCCTCCGGAAAGATGATCCAAATTAGTTCTGGCTGAGAATTAAGAAAAAAAAAAAAAAAAAAAAAAAAAAAAACGTCTAAAGCCTTTTGGAGAGGCTTGCAGTCACCTAAATCTCGTTTAGGAAAAATTCACAAGTGAGTTAGGATGCTTGAGAGCTGAATATAGATGGTTCTTTTCTGTATGGCTTCAACAAGCCATCAAATTCAGGAAGTTGACTGCAAGTTTACATTCAGAAAGCTCCCATAGGTAAAATGATTTTAGGTTCTTGGGGTTTTATTTTTTTTTTACATAAATTCCACAAAAAATGAACAGTAATACATATCAGTGTTAGGTTAGTAGATTAGACCCAGTCACTCACAACTCAGCAGTAAATGACATAGGAACACAATATATGAACCGCACGCAAAATGACAGTTCCTGCATCAATCCTTCAAGTTTTTGGCAATCAACACCTAGGGACCAAAGGTTGGCCTTTCATTTAAAAGTTACTGTCCCAGATTCCATGAATGTCCCTATCCCTTCATGCCTTTAACCTCCAGAAAATCCTGTTCATTTTGCAATTTAAGTTTCATTTGCTAAGCAAATGCTTCCTTTTAGTTGTTGCAGCAGTATATGATTATGAAAACTGTTTGATCTAGTATCATATGTAAGTCGGTCTTAAAAAAAGGGGCTGTTTCTTTATAATCAGGCTTACCTTAAAATTCCATTTGTCACCGATTTGCCTGCAAAGATTTAAATCCATCTCTACCACCAGAAGTCCATCCTGAGTGCGTGACAGTCCTGGAGTTCTACTGCCATCTGGTGCAGCCACGTAACTCGAGCCATAAAAGTACCCCAAGTCATGGTGCGCTTAATGAAATTTTTAAAAAGCATATAATACCATCTGTTAATACATACACAAGTTAACATGCATTTTCCTGTAAAAGGTGGTTCACAACATCATTGGGTAGTTCACTCTTTAAGCAAGACACCAACCTAAAGGGTCACATCATGATCCTAGGGTAAGTGTAATTTTAAACTATTTGTTAACCTTCAGTCTGCTTTCACAAATATCAAAAACAATTTTTAAACGACAGTATTAGCTTTTAACTTACACATTATTTTGCTTTCTCAGTACTAAGTCTGTATGTAAGTAAAGACTTTGATTCCATTTTTATTTATTTAGAATTTAAATGAATGCTAGATGCCATGCTTTTCCAAAGCAGCTGAAAGATAACATGCATTCAATGTTCAAGGCAAGATCACAGCTGAAAACACTAGGATCTGAAGCAGGTCAAAATCTTACTTAAACTTATATAATATATAACAGCAATCCCAACTACTTTAGCATTGGCTTCAATAGCTGCCTTGGCACAGGCACAAGGAGCAGAGGTAACATTTCTTCGGGACCTCCCAGTCAATTATTAGCAATGTGCTTTCTGAACATACCTTTCCCACCATCTCCAGAAGTGAAGGCATTTTTGTAGTATTCCTGCAAAATAAAATGAACATGTAGGTGGCAGTATAATTCCATTTCATTCAATAAATCCTTACTAGTCTATCATACTAAGCATAGAATTTTACACATATCTATTAAAAAGTTTTCTGGCTATTATCTGCCCTGTCTGAAGAAGGGAGTCACTGGAGGGGATCTAGCTTCTAGAGTCACATTAGAGACCTATTAGGAGCTTATGAAGATTGGAAACAGCAATCTTTTGGAACAACTGCCTGTGATTCATTCCTAACATTTTCATGAAGGTGAGAAAAGAGCAGAAGAACATGGGTAAGAACAAATCTGGATTTTTGAAGAGAGTTTTCTTTTTCCTTATAAAAGAAAATGCATTTAGGGTTTTTAGGCTAATGTAAAAGCAAGAATAACCTGTTGTGGGCAACATTCACTTTGATTATAGGATTTAGGCAGCCAGAAATAGGCAATACCTGAATAACAGCAGCCACGTCTGCACCACAGACTTGAAGATAGATATGGTTCACTTTCATTCTGGCTAAGGAAACACTAATTTTGTCATAGAAACTAGGAAAATTAGCAAAAAGGGTGGGTGCCGATTACAGGGAGAGCAATTCAGGAACAGGAAGCAGCTGCCAGCAACAAGGCAACCCTCAATCTCCTTGCTAGCACCAGTGCATCACTGTCCATCTTCAAATCACATCATAAGCACTAAAAGAATAGAGACCTTCCACAGGAATCTGTGTATCCTAGTGCTATTTAATTCATTAGTGAGAATTAAAACATGCTAACATACAAATTTATGAAATGAAATGACAGAATGAAGATACTTACTGTTCCTACTCTGTTGATGGGACATGTAAAGCAGTGATTAGCTATGGCAGCATTTCTTGCTTCAATTGGCCACATTGACTCACTGCAATAGAGGAACAAGAGAAGGTGGATTTTGTCTACTCCAGAGCAGTCTTCTGCATTTGGATTATTTATCAGTGTGGGACATGGTACATTTCTATCAAATAAACCAAAATTATTTACAGAAACAGATCTTGCTATTAAAGTTTAAAGCTCCTCACACAGTCAAAATACAAATATTTTCTGCTCAAAGACAGGTATAAAGAATTTTGTGATACCTAATGATGTAAGAAATAAGGATTTCTCCTGGCAAAAAGAAAACACACCTCAAGATTTTCAAAGCAATTACAATTAATATAAAAAACATTTACTCTACTAAACGATGCAAAGAATTTACAAAGAATTTATGTGCTTTCCGATTTCATTCATTTGCAAAGATACAAATAATAGAAAAGATCAGGGTAGTTAATGGAAGGCCTGGAAGTTCTCAGAGTCCCAAAGCGCGGATGTAAAAAAAATGTGTGCAAGACAGTTATGGCAAGTGCCATTAATCTCCCAGTCAGACTCAAGAATCTTAAGAGATGGTCACATCTGATTGAAAGGACTTGGTTTAATGCCTTTTTTTTCCTCTATTGCTCCGAGTTTGGCTGCCAGCTATTCTAAGAAAAAGGGATTTTATTGAAAAGTTCCTGCAAATTACTATTTCACAGAAGAAAAGAGACAGGAAAAAAAAAGCTATAGCCAAGAAGTTACCCGAGGGACAGTTTTCTACACGGGCCTCAAGAGTCCTCTTCCTGCAATAAAAATTATATGCTTAAAAACAATCAAATGAAAGGCAGTAATTAGGAGAGTGAAATACCCAGAGTAGAATGAAGTTCTGCATGAAAACAGCATAATTTCTGTTTGCTCTCCTTTTAATGGGCTATAAGTGGACAAACATTACAAACATTATTCTAGTACTGATTTTCACAAAATGATCCCAAATTATTGTGTATTCATTCAAGACTTTTCAAAGGATATTTTCCAACATTACACAACCTAAGAAAGACACTTCAATATTGAAAAATAAAGGCACTCTGAATGGCAGAATATTGGATCTAACCTACCGTTCTGCTTCGCAGACTCACAAATACTCGGTTCTCTGAACTAGAACTGCTTGTGGATATGAAATTTTTATGCCTCTGTAATCTGTTTTTCACAATTCCCACCCTACCATGAATCGTCCGTGTTCAGAACTTTTTCTAGCTAGTAAGCAACAAAAATTAACGTAAATATTCTCAAACTTTCTTATAGAGCTATAAAAAACTCTAAAATTACATTAGATAGGTACAGAGAAGGAGATGGGGAAATCCTAAAGAAAATCTAAAAAGGCTTCTCCTCTCTACAATTTACAATGCCTGCACTCTTAGTCAGCAAATCTGCACTGTTGAATACTTAATACCTTTAGATTTACGTAAGTTGTACTGGAAAAATCTCTTCTATATTCCAAGAAATAAAAGTTTTTTTTTTGCGATTAGTGTGTCACACAAGTCCAGCTGAACACAGAGACAGGAGACATGAGAGAGAACTTAAGTATTTTGGGAAGAGATCAGTAGTTTTTTTTTTTTTTTTTTTTGCTTGCAGCTGAAAGCTATTTGAACTAAAAAACAAAATATGCTCCTGTTGAGTTCCTAAGAAAATCAACTCTGGTGCTGGAAACTCAAAGACACTTCAGCTAGCCCCAAATGATGACTTGAACTCAGAAAGGAAAGGTCTTTGTTCCAAAGAACTCCATACAAAGCTAACCACTTATACTGTAAAGGAGAGTTTAAAATAGTAACACCTAAAATCACCACCTCAGTCACATATATATAAACATCTTACACAGATAAATTGCTTTCCAGAGTCTACCTTCACTATCTCGGGAGGAAGCACAATTATTGCACCGTGTATTAAGCTTATGAGCTGACACATTCAGGAATTCTGCACCTCAACTTGAAAATACTCCAATCCGTAACATGGAACTATTCAGCAATAAGGCAAAGAGCAGAAGAGAATGAGACTAATAGGAAGCCACAGTGATTTTGTCAAGAGGAGTCAAGGTTTCTGCATAAGGAAAGTTTTTAAAAATTATTTTACATCACACTGCATCCCAAGGAATAAACAGCCTGTGTCAGACACAGTACTTTGGAAGCATGGCATGCTTAAAGGTTATTATAATGAAAGGCGACACATGTTGATACTGTAAAAATACAGAATACTCAAGATCACATTATTCATTAATCATTATGGGCTAAGAACTCTATCTTCTTAGCTCAGAGAGCGAGTTTTCTTTAGGAAATCAAGTCAGTAGGGTGCAATTAGTGACAATCTGTGGAAGATTAATCTCAAGGGGAAGTTTACACTGGTGTAGTCTGGTTCAAGGGGCCTGAGAATTGTAAAATTATCAACAGTAATAGGGGGGAAAAAAAAAAGCCCAACAATAAAAAAACCCCAACCTTTTCTGAGAAAAGGATTTGTCAGCTTGGCTCTGAAGACTGCAATTTAATAGTGCATTTATTGGCTCCTAGGTAGAGGACGGATCTGGCAAGCTAACCTAAAAGTAAATTAGTGGTATCTATCATAAAACAAAAATACTAGAAAAAAACAGAGGGGGGAAAAAAAAAAAACAAACCCACACACACACTCAAACCCAGCCACATGCTTCCAAAAGGCCAGCTGGATGCTGGCTATCTCCGTTTCAGTGCAGAAGACCTGCAGACATACAATTAAAGCTCTGGAAAAGAACTAGTGACTGGGTGCAGACTGACAGCCAATACTCCACATGAAGAATGTGAACTCCTCTGCAAGGAAAATGGAGGTGATACCTGAGGTTCTAAGACCTGAGCAAGCTACACCTTGAAGCAACCTCTGAGCAAGAAGTTCAGTTAACTCAGTATGCAATAGCCTGAAGCAACTCATATTCTACCTGAGTGATCCGATAGTGGCTGAAGGGTTAAAGATGATCTCTGCCCCATTGATGCTGTACATGAGCCAATTCAGAGGGTGATGGCGCCCATAGCAGATATTCACAGCAATTGTTCCAAACTGCGTCTGAAACACTGGGTGTCCAGTATTTCCTTCCATGTAGTAGGTAGACTAGAAAAAAAGCACATCTCTTAAAAAGAAAACACTCTAAGTTTTTGTCTCCAAGTTGTTCTGACACTTTACAATGCCCGATTACCATCTTCAAAAGTCAAAAGCCAGTGAGCAAAAAGCCCTTATTTTAGTACACAGATGCAAGAGAATAGTGATTTAACAGAAAGTGGCTCTCAAGTTGATAAGATCAAATTCCAGTTTATTTCTGTTTCACTTTACTCTTACTAAACTTAACACTGCCTTTCACATACACGCTGGAAGCTTCTGCAAAAGCTTCAGACTCACAAGCAGCCAAAGTGCAGGCACCTCTCCTAGTACTTTTACTACATAAGTAAATTGTCCAAAGAAGTCACAATTCTAGGTCTTACTAAGTAGAGAGAATATGAGCTCTGTAAAATGAACAAGCAATTCCTTTACATTCAACAGTTAATACCAATACAATAATTTTATGAACATTATATGTAACGTCAGTATATAGCTAAGATGGGTTATTTGAATTTCATTATGACTATTGCTCTAAACTAACAGAAGGCCTCAAAGAACAAGGAAAATTACAGGATAAACCTAGATAGCACTCCTTAAAGAACCCGGAACAAACTGCTGCCTTCAAAGATCTCATTTCCCATATGCTGCCAGTTTTATCTTATCAAATCAAAGATTTCTAAACAGTTAAAAATGCAGCGCAGGTTCCTGTAAAAGACTACGGTGAAGAGAAGCAGATGGCATACCTATCAAGAGGGACGAACATCCCGAGGACTAAATGAAACCTACAGAACTGGGTCTATCCAGGTAGAAGAAAAGAATAAGAGCATGGGTGGAGTCATTCAGTTCCTAGAAATCACTGATTTAACCTACAGTGATATAAAACAACCCACACACCACAGCTATGAAAAAAGAAAGGGTGCTAAGAATATAAAACAAACAAACAACAACAAAACAGCAAACAAAAAAACAACCCACATCATTTTGCTGGTACTTTAAAATCCTCTATGCTCATAACTTGAGTTCTCTGTAATTTTAGTGCCTGCATCTCAAGGATACACTAGGGATAGAACAAGCAAAGACCACTAAAATGATTAAGGGGATGGAGTAGCTGCCCATGAGGCGAGACTAAAAGGCTCAGTGTCTTCAATATGCTGACAGAAGGATGATTTGTACAAATGAAATGCACAAATAACAAAAGCAGTAGATAATACAAATGCAGAAATCCTGAAAAAACAACAGATATCTTTGAAATTAGTAGTCTTGTTTAAACCAAAGTTTTTTGTTTGTTTTTAAACACAGCATAGAGAGCTCTTCTGGAATTTGCTCCTACAAGAACAAATCTGTGAAGGCAGATCTTATCAGCAAGTTCAGAAGGGACTGGACAAAGTCATGGGCAAAAGGTCCACAAACGGATAAGAAACAAAATAGCCAGGAATGTACTATCTAACATTTCTAATATGACCACCATGGATACTGAGGGAGTGCAAATGCTGCAGACAGTGGCCAGACTCATTCCTTGGAGCATATCCTCATGATGATCTCAGAGGCAGAAGGTAGATAACCTATTGGTCTAACCCAGTGAGGAATCTCTCTTATGGTATGAATGGCATGTTGTAAAATAATTCACTTTTTCTCCTGAAACTATCTGTCCACTGTATCAGCAACTGCTATTAGTCTTGAAGGAAACAGAATCCCAGTGTCAGGCCTATAGCAAGCACAGTAAATGCTGAGAAAGTATCCAGAAATCCACAACCTCATCTAAAAGTCAGAGAATGGCACAATGGAAGCAACAGATACAACTCTGAGGAGGAGCATGCTCAGAAAACAAGGACTAGAGGTTCTGTCTGCCTGGTACATGCGGTAATCTCAGGTTCGTTATTTAGTCAGTCGTGAAATTACAGATTACCCTGGGCATAGATTTTTATCCTCTTCCACATCCGTAGAGAGCACGCCATGTGGTGGGTACTCACATAATCCTGTTTCAAAACAGTTCTAACTAAATATTTTTTCCATTTTTTCTTCTATTCTCAGTTTTCTTTTATTACAATAGGGGAAGAAAAACAAGAATGTTAATTGCTTCAGGGAATTCATCAATTCTTATTCTTTATTCCTCACCAGAGGTCACAATCATCTCCAAGCAACTAACTGTGATGTTTCAAGAACGACTGATTTTTGTTTATTTATATGCCCTCCCACACATGGCTGAATAGGTTAGAGACCAGTCTCTTTCCCCTTTGCATTTTGCATTGATTCATCAAGGATGATTGTAACCAGGCTCCTTTTCCAATCTGTTCTACAGACACAATTTATACAGAATAAATTTCAACTTCCTGGGGGGTAGGTTTGTTGACTAAAAACCAAAACAAAACAGAAAAAAAAAAAAAAACCCCACAGATGAGTATAATCCTTCCTTGGCGTCTTGTCTGCTTCTAAAGTTTCTCTACCAGAACTGGTCAGCCTTAATACAATTCCGAAAGTTCTTCCTAGTTCTATTATCCTCAAGATAACAATTCACAAACAGAATGGGCACAACGCCTTCCTAACAGGACTAGTCAAAAAACAGCACTGTTTTGGGTAAATACTACTGACCTAGTATAATAAAATAGATACAAGAACTGTCAACTCTTTGTGGTGTCCTGGCTATGTATTAATAGATTGTGTCCTGTGATGGTTCTGGGATTAACTCATTTTAGTAATTATACAAAACCTCTAAGATAACTATAGTAATACTTCACATGGAAAAGTAAACATTTTTATAAACAATTATTAAGTAGTTTATATTCTTTAAGTGCCTTTCATCACAGTTCCTTAGCCAGAAAAGATTATTCTTGGAATCTGTTGATGCTCCATAGACTACTGTCTGGAAAATGGAAAGACACTGTATTTTAGTAACAGATTTTTTTGTGTGTGTGTGGTTAACAAAAAAAGGCACCAAGAACGCCTCTTTGGAAATAAAATCCTCAAACTGATTGGTATTTATACCTATATTTTACACAGGATTGTTAGTTCTTGTTTTGCTAGCCAGAAGACAGCTCAGACAAAATAATCAAAAAAATGTAATTGTTAAACATAGAAGTCAGGCTCATGCCTGTGAAGTCTGTGACAGAAGTTCACTCTGTAAAAAAATATTAACAGCCTCCTCAGAAGAAATATAAACCAGTGTAATCAGGTCTAAACTTCCAGAGATCTTAAAATACAAACAAAGCAAACAAAAAACCACCCCCACCAAAAAAAAATCCCACATCTTTAATAAGAAAGCAGTTTGGGTTCTGCTCACTTCGGTGAGTGGAACATTTAGAAAGGGAATAGAAGCAATTGCAGGTATATGGTTACCAGTGCTTTGGAGAAACGCCTCTGCTAGTTACCTACATCAGCTGACAAGGAGAGATTAAGTTAGGTAAGACAATGTATTTTTAGACTTTAGTTAATTTTTAATCCTGATCTTTCTACATGTGGTAACTCTATGAATAGATAAACACATTTCAGACCAAGCAATCTCTTTCTCACATTGCTTTTACTACCATCTCAGTTTCTGAAGCTGATTCTACAGCACAGTTTAAAAACAGCTGGGGCTTCAACAGAAGTGATTAGTAAACAGAATATGTTATGAACCAGTGATTCACTCACAAGTGTAATGATTAAGGGATTCCACTCAGAGAAACATGAGCTTAAGAACCGTAATTTCCATGACAATCTCATGGCCAAAAAGAGATCAACACCATAAATATTACTCACATCTGAACCATGAACCACTTCCTCTCCAAATTAAATTCAGCTAAACAGGTGCAAAAATTCTGAGACCATCATGCACAAGTAATATAACACAGCTGTGACTTAATTAAAGAATTTTGTTATAAAAGACCTCAATAGTTTTATACTTTCTATCAGGCCAATAAGACTATATTCAGTGTCATTTTAATGGTCAACAGTCTCCATTCTCAATAAATAAACTTATTATATTACTGTAATAATGTAATTTTACCCAGGGAAAACTTTTATGATGCTTAGTGAACCACATTTTCCAAAAATATATTACATTTTCTTCCACTATGTCTCTGATACAAGATAGGCAAGAACTGCAAAGCAAGACTAGCTCAATTAGCATAACACAACATCTTACCTCATTGAAATCTCCAATTCGTGGAATATGATTTTTCCTACTTTTGCCGAGGACAGCTCCAGAATTAGAAATGACAACTGCAGTATTCCAAAGAGTTCCTCCATGTATTTCATCTCGCTCCAGGATTGGAGATATAACAACCATATTGTATTTCTTTGCCAGCTATACAAATTAATATAATTTTTCTATTACACATACAAATCTAGGGCAATTAATTATTTCACCTTATGTTCATACAGAAGAATTGAAAATATTTTCATTTGCTGCATTGATATTATAAAGTCAATGCAGCTTATAAAGTCAAGTCAAAGCTTAATCACACTGGAACCACCTGTGCTGCCAGTTTCTTCAAAGATGGATATATCACTGAGAGCCTTCCACCTAAATCAATTAATCAGAAATACAAGGTACCAATTAGAAAAAAAAAAAAAATTCTAACAGCAGCAATAAAACTACAGGGCTGACATCTATCTTTATAACAGGAGGTGACACTGCTTTCATTGTGGTATATGAATTTGTTTAGCACCTCAGCTAGCTAAAAAAAATGCTCAAAAATATGGGAAATTTTAAAATACTATAATATATTAACTATAAATGTTAACAAATATAGGTGTGAGTGAGAAATATAGCACTATCTGGCTGCTAGTTTATTAGTACATTGCTGTCTTTTCTTTCACACCTCTTTTTTTTTAAATATTTCTCCAAGCTTCCATTTCAGTGAGATGAGATCCATAATCTCACAGTGAGAATCAATCTATACTTGCCCTAGATGAGACTGAAGATAAACTGGCTGTCCATAAGAGGTTAAATAGGCCAAGTCATATCTGAACAAATTTAAGTCGATAACAACCTTTTGTGAATACTTTAGTACAGAAATCATAAAAACTCCTTATTACAAAAATTAGTTGTCAGAATACAAAAACATACTGTCACTTTTGCAGTCGGCAATCTCTGGAAGATTATCAACCAGTCACAAATCTCCACAGGTGCATGAAAAAGCTCCTGACATTTTTTATCATTTCACAAAGACATGTAGAAGATTTCTGTGAAAGCATTTTTGTCCAGAAAGGGCTACCTATTCTCCTCAGGACCATGCTTCACACAACTATTTTTAATGCTCATCTGTTCTATCCAAGAAACATCTTTTCGACAGAAATTAAAAGTATTTGGCTAGAAAATTGCTTCTTATTGTAAAACTCAGGAATAGTTAAACGCAGAAACCTTCCAGGCTAGAAGCCAGTCTTTAAGTGCGAAGTAATTTAAAGAATAAATATTGAGTGCAGGTGGCGTTGATCAGTTCTGTTTCACCCGTTTCCTTAATATTTGTCAAATAAGGTAAAAAATTAGTTTTATTATTTCTATTTTATCGGTACTAGAAGCCCTTGCTCATCTGTGGCAGTTACTGGTTTGGAGATGGCAGGGAGGTGAGTTCGGAACATTTTGTTTTCTTTATCTGTTTACCTCTTGGCAGAATTTTGTTGTTGGCCCATCCTCTGCTGACTCCGCAAATTCAGTCCAAGGAAGCCTCTCTCTTGTACAAAATGCAAAGGGCATGGCTAGAAAACATCAATGCAAGGCACACTTTACAATAGCATCCATGTCACTCAGGAGACCCAGGGATAGTTCTGTTTCCATGAACACATAAATAATTAAACATTTCAGAAGAACCGAAATGTTCTTGCTCAAAGTACAAATCTTTTTAGTACTTACTTAGCAAGGATGAGGAATGTTGGGCCCATATATAGCCCACTTATTGTGCATTATTAATCCTAAAGGAGATAAAGATCTAAAATACATCCTAGTCACTACTATACACTTTCTGCAAACAACCTATTACACAATGAGGTCTTCATTTCAGTTTTGGCTCCTAATAAGCTTAAAGGACTCCATTTTAATAAAATTTATTTTAATTAAAATTTATTTGTATTTCTTAACATGTCTACATGAGAAAAGCTTTAAGAGAAAAACTGAGGAAAGGATCACAAAGGATGACACACAAAAAGGGAGTGTATATTAAGTTATTGCAACATATACCCCTCCTCACAGACTTCAAGTAGATCTTGTACACAGTTCTACAAAGACTCTTTGTTTTCCTTTTAAAAAAAATATAGTAACAGTCAACTGTTGTAACTTGGAAGACCTCTGTTGTTTGCCTACAAGCCATATTTCAAGCCCATTAAAACAGAAAGAACCTGATCTCTGACAAGCTAGAAGGAATCTGAGAAAATACTCACTCCAAGCCTCCTGGAAACAAACTATGTTGACCCCACACATTGCTGCCACCTCCACAATCTCCTCGATTCGTTTGTGCAGTGCAGCCACCTGATTGTGAGATTCACACTGTAAAAGAGCTGTATGTTCTAACACACTCACCTATTAGCAGCCTAGTTTTACAATCTTCATTCACGTTAAATGTTTTTTATCTTGTTCTGTACTTAGTCCCATTGCTTTCAGAGAAAATACCTCAAGAAGTAATAATTTACGAGCACTGATATCAGAATTATGACCTAAGGAGTTAAATATAGATTGTAAATAAACTTAGGTGGTAAAAATAAAGCCAGAATTTTCCAATTCTGCAGTTGCCACATTTAAATATCTCAGCCAGACACTGTAGATGATGGCCAATGATAGCTCTACATCTTAAAAGAAGCAGGAAAAAACCCTTTAGTTGCTTCATGGAAGCAACTGCCTAGCAATTAAGAAGTTTAATTGCTTAAGCAGTTAAGAAAATCTGAATTCAAAACAAAGTACTCAGAGTCTTACAGCATGAGGTAAGGATAGACCATTTCCTCGGTTAACTTGGTTAAGAGCAGCAAATCCTGCTGACACATGTGAATGCTTTCTAGAAGTTATTAACCCCAAAGTGTTTTCTCAGTCCCTCTGCCCTAAGATCTAAGTAGATTATTACCAAGGAAAACAACAAAGCATTTATTAATTTTAAAAAAATTGTTTCAAAGTATTTTTTCCTTTGAGCTCTAGTTAAAAATGAGCACAGATACAGCACTTTTTATTGATACTTTCGGGTATTAATAGCAACAACAAAAATGGATGCAACACAAGTCAACAGTGATCTACAAACTCAGTAACTATAATGACAGTTTGTGTATACTTACCAAAACAGTTATCTAGTAGGTCTGTCCTGTGAACAAAACTATTACTCCAGGAAATATCCTATGTGTGGTAGCTTCTTTCACTTTTAAGCAAAACTTAAGTCTATTTCTACATAAATGTGCTTTTTATCTCCTGTTAAGATATGACAGTCACCTTTCAACCATGTTTATGCCAATGGATTCTCCTATAATGCAGGATTTTTCAATCAACCCAAGAAGTGCACCTATGTTTTCCATAGATTATAATCTCTGCTGTATTCAGGAAAACAAACGTTGCTTCATTTTACAGGCAAAGACTTTTCAATTACAAAATCAGTGATTAAATATTTAGCTACGGGCAAACTGCAAGTAGGTTGGGTAAGTCACTAGATAAACACACCACAGACACATTTCTGAGGAACAATAAAATTTCATGTGTCATTCTAATTTCTCATAGTAAAGGATGTTAAGACAGCATTGGGCTCTATGTTGTTGCCATACAAACATTATGTATTTCAAGATGGAGATTAACACCAACAACTGAAGAGTGGTATTTCTCAATCTAATAAAAGAGTTACAAGCAAATGGCCCAGATCGCAGCTTTTCTACCTGGACTGCCACTGCTGTGTCAGTGGGAAGCGGGATTTTATTCTGTATCAGTCCTACTCGAACAATGCGGGGCCTTCTCAACTGCTCAGGAGCGGCTTCAAATCCATAGCCCTGCAGCTCAAAATCTCTTTCCTGAGCTGCGGACGTGGCAGCAGCTGGCAAACAAAGTTTTCTGGAATAAAAAGGAGGCAAGGACATTCCAAGCTGAGTCAGTCTCTTTTTCTTTCTGGGGTGCTGTAGGCCCAAGGGGGAACAGCACCATCCATCCCTCAGCCCCACTGCGGCCTCAAGCTCCCGTGCCCAGGCTGCGGGAAGGAAGGTGCAATCAGCTCATGGGCAGCCTCACAGCTCCCCTCCGCAGCCACAAACACCCCGCCTTGATTTTGATCACTTGGATTTGAAGAGATTCCCACCGTACTAAGAAATCACGGAGCTCACACCTGCAGGCTCCCACCTGTAACTCCCAGGTTACACTTTTCCTCCCATCTACAGCACTTTTATCCGCATTTGGCCCCTACTTTACTTACCCCAACCCGTCACACCACCCCTCAGCCCCTGCGCTTCCCCCAGCCACCCCCTCACACCGGGCCCTGCCGCAGCCCCCTGAGCGCGGCCGGAGCCGCCCTCCCCGGCGCACACCTCGCCTCGCCGCCGTACAGGATCCGCTTCACCTCGGCGAGCTCCTCGGGCGGCACGTACCGCTCCAGGCACGACTCCACGGACCACGCAGCCGCCTCCATGGCGCTCCCTGTCCGTGCGGACCGTTGGGCCCGCGGCGACCGTTACCCGCGACCGTTACCCCCGACCGTTACCCGCGGCGGCCACGCCCCTTCCTCGCCCCTCTGAGGCGTTGGGCGCGCGGAGCCCGGCCCGGTGTGAGGCGGCCGCGCGCGACGCGGCCCGAGGGTCTCCGGCCCCGTGTCCTGTGGTCCCTGTGGCCATCGTGCCCCGTTACTGCAGGGCCGACACCTCCGTCTCAACATTAGTTGAAAGCAGAAGTGTCTTCAGTAGGGGTTTGTGAAGAAAGAAGAAGAGAAAAGAGATCCTCGACTACTGTGGTTTCTTTTTGTGGGAGTCTGCTTTAGTTGCAATAAGACACTGAGGAGCAGGCGGTCTGTTTGGGTCTCTTAGTTGCCCTGTAGACTTTTGCATTGATCTTCTGTTGCACCGTGTTTAAAGACCTGCCAGCAATGAGCTCAGGAAATGTCCCTCGTGTGCCTTTTAAATGCGCTAGCAAAGCAATTAAGGATCATCAGATGAAAACTGGATCAAACAAAAAGTATTATCTGGCTCGAAAAAAAAATGTGTCTGAATATAGGGTATTTCCCCTTGGTTAGGTGTCATGGGGCCATCCTGCTTAAACCAATTATTTGCACCAAAAGTAACTACTGGCCGCCCTTTCTGCTTCAAAATGTGATTGGGAAATGAAGAACGGAAGCTCATGGAGAACTGAAGAGGGTTATGAGGAAGATAACATCCTAATGAGAAAAACACTGAGTCCAGAGATGGCTACAACAGTCTGACTATTTCCCCCTGATTTTGAGCATTGCTTATGTGTCTTCTGCAAGCTGGAGCAACGTTCTGCACTGAGCATCTACCGCTATCAGGTATTTTAAGTTAAATATTAAGCTTTTCAGGCTGTCTAATATTTAACTTTAAGCAGAAAGAATGCAGGGATAAGCAGGTTTCATCAGGGCATTTTGAGATGTGATTTCCTTTCATCTACTTTTCTTAACCCTATTGGTTATTGGCTATACTGGGGTCCTATATTGGTGGCTTAATGTTCATGAAGCAAGGACCTAAAAGATTGTTCTAAGAAATGACTTTTCTTTCCCACAGATACTACCAACGTACAATAATAAGCAGTGACTGATAGTTACGTGATAGTTTTCATCTGATGATCCTTAATTGCTTTACTAGCTAATTTAAAAGGCACATGAGGAACATGTCCTTAGTTCATGGCTGGTCTTTAAACATGGTGCAACAGAAGATCACTGCAAAAGTCTACAGGGCCACTAAAAGACCAAAAAGTACATTAATTTCCACATCAGTATTCCCAGGATGTCAACCAACAGACAGAACCTTTCCAAATAGATACTTAGAAAGAAGCAGGAGGGCCTGGGTTTGTCTGGGAACTCATCACATTTCTTCTGATGGGACTGCAAGCTAAAGGGAAAAACAGCAGGTCTGTTTTGTAAGCTCCTGAAGGAGGTCACGTAACTGAACTTTTCTCCTCAAGCTTCTATTCTTAGTGTGAACTTTCACTGACTTCTCTGTTGGTGCCTTGTTTATTTGTAATTTGTTAGGTTGTACTACATGTAGGAAATGGACTTCATGGCAATAAAACCGAAGCCCCTGAAAAGAATACTCATGAAGAGTCGAGATCTGGGGGAAAAAAAAAAGTACATTTCCTGTGCAGCAACCATCCTGCAACAACATTATAAGTCCAGACAGCAAGAATAGGAAATGACAAGCCTAGAATTACTAATAATGATGAAAGGAGATCAGGCTATTCCATAGGGACCGTGCGTATATAAAAGTACAACTCTAGCCAACACAATAAACCTTCAAAGCACAAAATGTTAATATTCAGCAGGAAAGTAACCTAATAAAGGAAGATGCCTTCCATACCCCAGACAAAAGCATATTAGAGAGAGCGCTTGGATATAAATCTCAATGTTCCACCTCAATCATTACAGTTATATTTTAATTATAATGCTAGAATCCAGATCTTAATGCTGGTTTTGACTTCTTCAGAGCTCTGTATTCAAACTTATTCCTCACTCTGAACTACCTGAACTAAGTCGTTCTTCTGGGAAATAGCTGAATCTTCTGGCATAAGCCCAGGCTGTGGTTATTAGTTTACAGAGAAAATTAGTACAAACCAATTCTGAAACATGCATAGTTTTCCTCTCTATTGCCCTCAGTCAGGGTGGTCCAGCATGTCAGATAAAAAAAATGAGGACCACATGGGTGTTTCTGTGTAGAAAGCAGTTTTGCTACTGTGCTTCTGTGTCGAAAACCTATGTTGCACAGATAACATCTCAAAACGCAAACTGGATTTTGTTAATACTGGTCCTTGGTCTGTGCTCCAAGACTGTTCCCAAGAGTTCCCGTAAAATCCCACAATAGCACCATGGCATTAGTCAGAAGCACCCTGGAGAATGAATTTAAGAGCCAAACATCTAGAGTTCAGGCCAAAATTGGGAGAGACCCAAGAACAGATTTAAACAAACAAACAAAGTCTTTCCACTGCAGCCCAGGATAAGAGCAAAGGCTGAGCAGCATCACAGGTCAGCACTGTAGAGAGAATTGCAAGCAAAATTTCTGTCTTTCCCTTTAAATCAGCAGTATGTAATTATATCCCCTCTGAAACACACAGCTTCTTACAGACCGTGCTACTATCTTGTAAATTGTGTTTCTGGACGCTTTCTTCTGCTGTCATTCCTTGCAGGGAATCACACAGAGTTCTCCAGAGCAGTTAAATAAATCGATAGCTGGCATCCTTGATGCAATGACTGTCTCGTATCGTCCATAGGGTCATGCTCCTTGTTATTAACACCTATCAAGGGATTTAAAAGTGCACATGGACCCAGGCATGCCCTGCAAGGCCATATAATATTCATGGCCCTTTTAAACCTTCTTTCTAGCTGCTGCAGCACCCTTTTAGAACAGCCTCATACACTATCCTTTTCCAGTGGCCACAAAGTGAAATACTGAATTGTGCTGCAAACTACATCACTGAGATCTCTCGAGTGGATGCATTGCTTTATATCTAATACAGATACCTTTACTTCATGTAGAGATATATAAAAATATTATCTAGAGACACATTTTGATTCATAACATTTCAAATGTAAGATGTAGACGCTGAAGGGTAATCAGCAAAATGAAAGCTGTGAGAGAAGAGAGCTCTAAAACGCAAGGAGAAGATAAATACTGCTTCATGGTACTTAATACTCAGCCAGAAAGGAAGACAACAGGAAACTTTCTTTTTGTCCTGCATTGCTTCCTAGATCAATATAAGCAAACTTCAGAGGTGCGGTGATGTAGGAAAACTAAAACTCCCTGTTTTGAAGACACCCCAATGTACCATGACCTCCTGCTAGTAACACAGATGGTTTTATGCTGGTTACAGGCATAGAGTTCTTCTACTGATCTTTAAAAACGTTCATACTGGTTTTAGAAATGGGCTCCTGTTCAGATTCTAAGTCCAAATGGGGCTGAGGATTTTGATATAGGTGGAAAATTGTGGTCTGCTTTTAAATGTCATGCCTTTTTGGTGGATTCTGCGAAAGCTGCAGGTGCAATACAAGCACCTTTAGAGAGGAAGACCCAGCTTACAAGCCTCATAGAGTTGGCTTTGTCTCCTCTGGTCTTGGCTTCCTGCCATTCTCGAGGCTGATTGAGGGGAAACGGGCTGAAGAACTGAGGAAGTTTATTTTTGACAATACAGTTAGTCAGCTCTCAGACATGCCTGGGGCCAAAGCAGTCCCAAGCCAGCCCCAGCTCTGGGGACCGAAACGTAACTTTTCAGTCACCTTTGTCTGCTTCCACATGTCCTGAGCTTCATCAGATGAAACAAGAAGAGCCCTGGTCACAGCGGTCACAGCTTTCAGAGAGTTAATGGGGCTTTGACAGAGCCCTTCCGTTGTAAGCCCTTTATACCTAGAAATATTGTCTTTATACCTAGAAAAATGTCCTAAAAATGTCTTTATACCTAGAAATATTCTGCTTGTTTGCTTCAAGTCACACCTGAAAAGGAAGAGATTCATAAATTGATGATTTTTTGCCAGTTAACAAAAGAACTCGGAAACATTCCCAAATTTAGTTGCTCCTGGAAAATATCTATCTCCCTGGTGCACACTCTGTTCATTAAAGGAGTAATAAACAGTCATAAAAAACTTTTAATGATCTAACATTTAAGATCAGCATTGTTGTTCACTACCATAACCTTCTGCTAAATTATCACCACCAAGATTGCTCATGGGCTCAAAAGGTCATGTTATTTTTGCTGTTGAAATCATGGAGACTGGGAAACAACTGTGTGTAAATCGCTGATAAACTGGAACAAAGAGAGAAGAGAAAAACACTGAACATATAAGAATGCAAGTAAACCAGCAGGAAAGGAGGGGAGGGGAAGAATCTCACAGAGAGTTTATTAAAAGAACAAAAGAATAAAATCTGGTGCATTTGTTTTCCATGGGTCCAGGAAGCCCGGTCTTTAAGCATCTACTATAAATAGAATGTTCTAATCCTTCATCAAAGCGGGCACTTGTCTAAACCAAAACGAGTGAATTTTAGGTGGACTCTGGGAAGGGAAAGATGTCCTTCCCCTTGAAGTAGAAAAAAACCCCTCTGTTCTGAATCCTTGCAGAAAAGAGATATTCCACAGTGCAAGAATTGTAGAGAAAGGAGCAAAGGGTGGAACAGTTTCTGTATGGAGACATCCCAGACAAGAATATGGTTAGAGGGGAGAGAATAAGCAAATATCCAATTTAGGGATGAATAATCTGATTTTGAAAAACTTCAGCTTATCACATGGCTGACCTGAAACTTGTCATAGAGTTCCCGTCCGAGGGAAGGCTGCATCTGAACCGCATAAACTTTAGAAAAGCATTTCATAGGGTCCATAGGGATATCATTTGAAAAATAACAGGAATTTCTCTGAAGTTCTAAAATGGACCATTTACAGTCATGAAGCTTTTTATAAACAATTTTCATATAAAGGAATCCCAAAGAGGCCCCCAAAATAAAAACAAAGGCAAAAACACTGAAGACTTTTATTGCCACTGAATAAAATTGACCAAAAAACACATTTCAGGGAAGAAGTTGCAAATTGTTTCAGCAGAGCTCCTTACAATGGCCCCAAAGCCGTAATTCTTCAGGCAAGACAGCTTTGGCTAAAAGCTTAGCAAGCAGCAAAGTGGTACAGAGTGAGTCCATGCTCCAGTCTGGCTCTTTACGCAGTACAAACCAACGCAGCAAGGAGTTTGGAGAGGAGCCTCTCCTCCCTCTACTGCTCCACTGAGTACTGATCAAATCCTGTACCCATAAATCCATAAAGGGCCAGGAGTAATAATACCCACTAACAGCCAACACGTTGCATTTCTGGAGAGGTATTTTAGCTGTGATGTGCAAAATTAGAGCAAGACATCAGAGTCTCTTCCCTCACAAAGACCAAGACCCTTCCTGCCACTAGGATAATCAAGTGAATCCCTTTGATTTCTACATTCCCACGGTATTATGCTCTCTATGGAGCAGCTTTCAAAAATGCCTCTTTTTTGAATCACTGAATCCATGCATGAAAGACTGCACGGACTGACCCAAAGACGGTGCATCCAAGTTCCTACAGATCATCTGATGCTACAGATCGCTGAAATGCTTCACCATTAATTTCTCACCATAACTATTCAACTTGCAGCCCCTGCAAACTGGAGGTAACCAGGGCTGGGATGCAATTTGGGTGGAAAGGAAGGAAAGAAGAAAGGCAGCGCTGTGGGACCGCTCCGCTGCGATACGATCTGCAGGATGGAGCTGCACTAAGGGCTGGGAAAGCCAGTGGCAGCCCTGCAGCTTAATATCCTCAGTGAACTGGTGAGCACCGCAATCACTCAGGAACCCAAGTTCTCCAGATTTCAGGCATTCCGGGCTTTTATATACAGGCACTAGCATTGACAGCCAGTCTGGAAACTTTTGTTTCAGAATAATTTAATCTACTTCGGAATTTATTTCTAAGTAAACATCCTCATATTCCAAAAATGCATAAAACAGAAGTAATGTTCCACTCCAACTGCAGACTCCAAATCTGTTGTCCAGAGTAAACAAATCTTTGTGTTCAGAGACATCTTTTAAGGACAGCACATGGGAAGGACAGCACATGGCAGGGACATTGCTGGGCCTCAACAGCACATTTGTTTGGTGAAGGCCAATGGCGCTGGCTCACAGCAACATATGAAATTGTCAGACAGTTGCAGCTGCACTTGGCAAACAAACAGTAGTAACCTAAGCCTGACACTGTAAATGGTGGCTAATGAACGAATGTCTTCATGAAAAGGCTAGATGCTGGCAAAAGGGCATGAGGAAGACAAACTAGAAGTTTAATTAACTTAACAGGAAAGCAAAAATCTCCCAGATAAAAGGGAGAGAGCTGTTTCTGAGCCAAGTATTTAAAGGGTTCTCAGATCTTCCCAGGGCGAACAGTGAGCATGTGTAATGCTGACTTCCTTCCAGTGCTCTCAGTGCCAGAAATAACTCTTCAATGGAGAATATCTCATCCGTGTACCTTATACCAAAGCTAGGCTTGCAAAAGAAAGTGATACTTGCTGCTGACATAAAAGGCAGATGAGGAGGGAGAAGGAAACTGCTTTAATAATGTAGCACATTCTGCTGTCCTTCTGCTTCAAGCACATACAAACGCTTGCTTGGTTGTGGTATAAGGTATAGATAAAAAGTGAGAACCAGGGGAAAAGTGGATCTGCAGTGACCGGGAAGGATAGGATCGACCGGCCTCTTCAAAATCTCAAGCATCTTCAGCATTTTACAAATACTCTTCGGCATCTTACAACACTCATATTTATCTTTTGTAGTTCCTAGTGAAGCAGGGACGTTTAGCACAGATGTCATACAGCACACTGAAATCTGAGCAGTTCATATTGCTCAGAAACAGAAAACACACTTACATGTTGCCTGAAGACACAGTACTCCTGACCTGATATGATTTCTTCACTGCTTCTGTTATTTCTATATACAATCATGGATTCATTCATCAACTGGCTGTGGTTTGCCTAACATGCTCCAATACAGGACCTTAGTTTTTAATTTAGAAAAAGTACATTTCTAGCTTTCATAGTCTCAAAGAAGAATCCACGCAACATAAATTGCAGTAGCTGAAACAGTGTCTGTAGAAATCTGCAGAGAACCTGAAATCAAAGCTCCAAGAAGAGTAATTACCTTCCCCCCAAGAATCGCTTGGGCTCCAAAATTCAAAGAGTGGCTCTGTGAAGAGAAGAGACAGAAAGAAGTTGGCTTTAGTCATGTCAATGTTGAGCAGCAGCCCAGGGAGACTGCAAGTGAAACTAGTTAGATGGAGAAAACAGGATGGATTAAAAACACATAATGAAAGCAGAGAGAAAGAAGGGAAGAGATTGTGGAGGACCTACTAATGGAGATAATTTTCCTGCTGAGCAATCGTCATAGCAAGAATAATTTCTGAGCAAACTTCTGTCAATAAGTGTTGTTTACCAACTAGCCTCCCTACTAGACCTCACGTCCAACCTCCCAGTACAGAGTTCCAGGGGTCCAGAGGAGCAGACAGCACTGAGCTTCTAGTGTACGTTGTCCTTAAGGATGGAATTTTGTCCTTTCCAAGAATGAGTGACAAAATCCTCCCACAGCAAAAAGAGGGGCATTTATCTCTTTTTTTCTTTCACACAAGTTACCCCCCCACCCACACTGCATGCATGGAGCTATTTCCTGAAACATTTCAAATTTGTTTTCCTTAGGTTATTTGTGTCTACAGCCACCAGCTGGTCTGTGTCAGAGCAGATATGTTCAACATATTATTCCATTATCCCATTAGGTTGAACATGTCCTTCCTCCCACGAGAGCTGTTAAGAGATCAGCCTTGCGGAGGAGAGACGACCATGGTCTCTCCATCTCCGTTAGAGTACCACACCGTTTCGCTGCTCCTATGGCATACGAGTAACTTTTTAGCCCATGCTGATGTTCTGTACTCAAAAACAGTGTTCTGTACACCAAAAATGATACCTGGCCATAAATATCCATCTCTATGGCTGGTCAGGCCACATTCATGGATGGGGGGAAAAGAAAAAAAAAAAAAAAAGACTCCTAAGGACTCTTAGGCCTAATTTTAGAGTCTAAGCAGCTCTAAAGACAATGTCCATTTTTTACTTCAAATAGCAATTTTCAATGTTGTATCATAGTACTGCAGCATTTGAAATCATCACTCTTCATCACTCTTCCATCAGGATTTAACTCATATTTCTAGGACCTCTCTGTCTTACAAAGTTCTGGAAAACATCTCTGNAAGGACTTTTAGGCCTAATTTTAGAGTCTAAGCAGTTCTAAAGACAGTGCCCATTTTTTATTTCAAATAGCAATTTTCAATGTTGTATTATAGTACTGCAGCATTTGAAATCATCATCATTGAAATCCATCAGGATTTAACTCATATTTCTAGGACCTCTCTGTCTTACAAAGTTCTGGAAAACATCTCTGACTCAGGGCAATGACTTTTAAACTGAGGAAATGGTCACCTCCATTTTTCCTCTGTGGGCTGTTCATGCTGCTGGGAATGGGAGAGCAGAAATTCCTGGCTGGTTTCCACAACTCCAAAGACAGCACATTCCTTGTTTGAGGAGCCTTCCCAAATCCTGCACCGGCCATGGCGAAGGCAGCTTGTGTCAGCAAAGCTCATTCAAACGGAGCCATTTCGGACTCAATGGAGGTAGGGGGCATTGCCAAGGCCCTGAGAGAGCAGAGGCAGAGAGGGAGGCAGCCAAACACAGACAAATGAGGCCACATCAAAGATGTGCAGGATTCTCTTGGGGGAACACTTAGCAGAATGGCAGTGAGAGCAGCAGCAGCTCTCGCTTCCCTCCACCCCGAGATCCAGCTCTGTGTGACAAAGACCCTGAACGAGGAACCTTTCCCCTTTTTAGAGCCCACAAATAAATGCTTTTGGAAACAATAAATTGCCCCCTTGGTTCACACGCCTGGAGGTTTCCATTACCTCATGGCCTACATTTTCACAGAAAGAAGCTCAGAAATAACTGGCAAGAGAACAAACATCCCTCGAGTCACATGGAGATGAAGGAAGTGCCAGTCGAGCTCCCTGGGCAGATCCAGGGACAAGGTCCACCCGCAGCGGGAGACAGC
Organism: Crypturellus undulatus; assembly: GCA_013389825.1. Taxonomy (NCBI): domain Eukaryota; kingdom Metazoa; phylum Chordata; class Aves; order Tinamiformes; family Tinamidae; genus Crypturellus; species Crypturellus undulatus. Next base: position 25,250 of record VWPW01000355.1, read on the forward strand.
AGGAGCTCGGGGTAGAGGTGAGTGTGGCAGGGGCACAAGGCACAGGGCATTGGCCTGGTGGGAAGGGGGAGCCAGGAGTGTTGCCCCTGGAACTGCTCTCCTTGCCAAGGCAATTCCAGCTGCTCAATGGGCTGTTCTGCCCTTCTAGCAGAGGCAAAGATGCGTGGCAAGGTCCGTACCATTCCTGCAAGAGGAATGGCCAGAAGCTTCCTCAGAAACGGAGTTCACCCCTGTGAGTGCTGGATCCCCTCCAGCTCTGCTTCTTGGTGGTGCTGTCACACGGGGTTGGATATTGGGATATTGTTTCCAGAAAAGTGGGCAGTGATGCACAAGAGCGAACACAAGCACAGGGTCTTCAGAATATGCTGATAGTTGCACAGAGTGGCAGAGCTGAACACCAGGAGTTCCTGTTTGGGGGGCTAGCAAATTCCCCCATGCAGAGGATGGCAGAAGGGCTTTCATAGATGTTCATCGTGAGGAGCAGCAGCTCTCGACAGAGCAGAGCAGCGGTGCTGCTGCTGCTGTGGGACGGCCCAGTTGTTAAGGGACACCAGAACGTCTCTCACAACGTGCTGTGACTCAGACCATGCCCAGCCTCCTTGCTAATACCCAGGGGTGCTATTTGTCATTTCCTTCCTTGCTGGGCTGCTTTTGTCGCTGTAGATCCAGATGTTGGGGCTTTGGGAGGGAAGGAACAACTCTACCATGGGGCTGCTCAGCACTGCCAAACAGCACTGAGTAAGGAGGAGTCCTGAGGAGCAGCAAGAGCTAAGAGAGTTGTTCAGACCTTGCATTCAGCGTACAAAAATACGTCACACTGAGTTTCACGTGAATGAGCTGGTCCGTGCTATCTCACCTTCTTTCACACTGTATGTTTAATTCTGTGTTAAATTACAGCTCTTCAAACCTGTTCCTTGTAGCATTTTCCACTGTAATTTTCCACTGTAAGCAAGCCTTCTCCAGAAACCACCACCAAACTGCTTGGAAAGCTCTCTGTACACAAAGCTGTAGTTTTCAGTCCAGAAAACTCTTCCCAAGGCTAGAGGCAAAACCTTAGGGAAGCTCCTCACTTTCCCCAGGTACAAAGAGCCATTCTCTAGCCATGGTAAAGCTTGATTTACCAGTCCGGTGTGAACAGTTGCTTGCAACATGAACCAACACAATAGTTTAGCAGAATGCTAGAATATTATTTGGTCTCATAGGAAAAAAAAGAAAAAAAAAAAGAA